>VWZF01000214.1:116185-174612 GCA_013396755.1 Sclerurus mexicanus | reverse complement strand
TTATTTTTTATTAAAACTTGCTTCCATATTTTAAAGGAGCAGAACCCAGCCAAGGAACATTGACTATGGGGAGCTGCTGTTTCATTGGTCAGGTGATCTACTGAATGGCCACCAGCATCCCCAATCCTTGAACTGGACAACATACTGCTATTCTGCCAGTCATTTCTGCTGATAGTAGCATCCCTTTGCTGCTGTCTGTGATAAAAGAAATAACAAGAGGATGCAACTTACTCTAGAACTTTTTCCCTATAACTACATTTAGAGAGGATATACTTTCTCATCCAGAACAGGAAGACAAAGCACAAGTGAAACAGCTTATTCTTCTGTATCTGAGCCAGAAAGGCCTGATTTTTTTTAATAAAATATTGTGAATCTGAAGTTATGGAGGAAAAAACCCACCTTTTTGCTGAAAGGTACTGGCCAGGACTCTGGGTCAGCAGACAAGACAAACACTTACTCTAATATTACTGTATCATGGGTATTACTGGCTGAAAAAACACCAGTTCAACTTCAAAGCTCAGCCTGCTTAAAAACAAAATATTAATGCACTTTCCATGTGTGGTTCAGTTTAGAAACAATTTTTAGTGAAAAAAATACATTAAATTGCTTAAGACATTTATTTGTTCATGGAAAAAAAACCTACTTATGTTGCTTTAGGGAAAACAGGCAAATATATCACTTCATTGGATTTTTCTTCTTTTTTTCTGAAGATCCTTAAATTAAGCTCCAGGTTTCAGTCTAAATTAATCTAAGTACTTTGTAAGTCACTTACAATCTTTTTTTGAGTCCTAAATGAAAAGAATTTGGAAAAAAGAAAAATATGTCTGTGTTCTTTCTAGTTGTTTGGCAAACTTTCCAAATGGAGTACAAACCAAAGAACTCAACTTAGAATCCAGATTGCTTAAAATTAAATAATAACTTTGTGCTAACTTCATTTGTTTGTCAGGAAATCAGTTATGTTGTAAAACAAAAAGAGAGTATTTTGGCATTGCAAAGACTGCTTTCATCTACTTTTTAATTCAGGAGAGAATTTTTGTTGGTGAAATGCAAATTTAATTTATTTACATTCAGACAATATGGAATCATTATTGGGTTTATGTCCAAATGCTAAAACCTTATAATTTTCCAAACATAACTCTCAGTTGTTAAACTTATCACTTCCCCTTTAAACACTTTTAAACTGTTAGGGTTTTTCTCCCCTCTTCTGGAAATAATGGGTGTTTAAAAGAAAATGACAAGTTACTGCTCTTGTGCTAAACAAAGCAGACTGAACTTCAAAATCTCTTCAGTCAACGGTAGTATGTTATTAAAAACATGGTATCAAAACCAATTCTTAGCTGATATTTCAGCTACATCACAACACCATTATTCTCTGGGCTTGCAACATTGATCTGCAGTGAAGGGAAGATGTTTACATTTTGTGTACCTGTAATACTGAAGGGTGGGAATAGTGTGGAGAAAGAGAACTTCATAAAAAGGGACTTGAATGTTTTTGAGGGATCCCTGTTACAGTATTTTTCAAGCTCAGTTATCACCTGCATGCACAGGCCAAATTTATTTCACAACCCAGAAGAACATGTACTCTTTGAATGGTACTAATGCTGCATTAGCTGTAGAGTTCATTCCCTGAATATGGACAGTCTGAAGTTCTGATGGGTTTGCCTTATTTTTCTGGAAGTCTTCTTGTTTCTTCTTATATACATCCATTAGAGGACCTTTGAATTTAGTTAGGGAACCATTTTTTTCTAAATCTTGAAGTTAAGACTGTCTTTCTGTGGCTGGCTGATAGCAAGGTCACTCAGGCTGGGAAGTTGCCTTGTATACTGCTCTCGCAACTCTGCTCTCATTTCTTATAGTGAGGAAATCTTTCAGCCTGCATGAGTAGGAGGTTCACATGAAAAGCCACATAGTCTTATTCTTCAGACGTAACACAATCATATCTGTTTCAAACACTTTGGCATGTAGGGCAGGGACAAGNCAAACATTAAGTAGAGATTGATGTGGCTCAGAATATGAGACAGTGGGCAGATCTCCCTCTTTCTCTTACTCCCTGGAGAGTAACCATGAAGAGGCATCTCTGCTTCACAGGACAAGGTCCACACTTCAAGGAAGTATGTCGAAGGAATCTGCCATATGGAAGTTGGACTGTGTTTTTACAGTTTTACAGTGATGGACTGGTAGGCACAGATTTAAAGCCCACAGACTAGCTTACCTGTCAAAACCTGCTTCAAAAAGCAGGAAGTATACTCAAAGTCTGATGAAGCAGGATGATATTAGCATAATTGAACACAAAGACAGCATCCTGCCCAGCAGTTGAACTGGCATGATTGTTTGCATGATGGTTTGCACAGTATGCATAATCAGGGTAAGATTGTCCTGCCACACAAGCAAACAACCAAATGCCTGATGCTTAAGAGCAGTTCAGGGTAACACATTTTACTTTCATTTACAACAAACTAAGAGTCCATGTGTGTCAGTTAATATAATCAAAACTGATTAATAGTAACTCATTAAGTTGGCACTAACTTGATTGTTTCCAGTCATGTGTGTACATCACTCACCTCACTCATTTTCTCTAACCTGAGCAAAAAACAAAACTACTCTTTAGTCACTGATGTCTGTTCTTCAGTCAAAAGTGGTATGTTATTAAAACCATGGTATCAAAACCAATTCTTAGCTGGTATTTCAGCTACATCACAATGCTCTCTAGGCTTTTTTCAGTCTTGTTTATAGCTAAATGATGATTTTCTTTGTGGGAACAGTTCAACAATGGCCCTGCTGAATTGGCCTGAACTCTTCTGATTGAGTTCAGCATTTTTCTGATTCAAACTCCTACATCCTCTGACTTAATCCATCCCCTCCTTCAACACACAAAACAAAACCCCATACTGCAGTTGCTTCTTTTCCTTTGCCATTGCTTCAGTGATACCCAGACAGACTACCTTCTGATTTTAGTGGGAAAACCTACACCAGTGAAACACTCTGATTTCTTGAGCTGTCTTTGTTTCCATTTCTTACACATCATGCTGGTACTCTTTTGTGATGGCCCACTGTATCATTACCAATGTGATTTCCTCAGGCAGATTACACAAGTCAGATGTGTGAGTGCAATCTCTTTGGAAAAGGTTTAAACTTCCTGAGCAAAGAATCTGGTTCTGACATAAGAGGTCTTGATGGTCCTCATACTCTTCCAAAGATATTGGGAGACTTTCATGCAAAATGGAAGAAACCTAGCAGTGTTTCTGCAGTATATTACACAGATTGGTAAAAAAATAGTAATATTTCCTATTATTTGAGTTAGACAGCTAATTGTGATTCTGGCTAATTCAGTAATCCTAAATGAGGCTTCTGGATTTGAATGGGTCACAGAGAGTCAGTTAGTTGCCCTTGCCACTCAGCAAAATCTCTTTTTACTACATTGCTCAAAAGCATAGGCAGTGCACAAGTAATAAAGGGTGCACAAGTAAACAGATAATACTTCCTGACAGTGTCTAGATTAAACCTCAAAATACTCATTTAGAATTGGTAATGCTATTCCTTTCCAGTTCCTTTGTCTGTAATGTACATGACCATTTTGTCTTTCCAAGTCTTAAAGGATCTTCTCACCATGGGTGCTAATGCAGTTCAACTTGAAGGTTGCAGTTTGGGTAACCTAATACTGATGACTTCAATGGAGCAGATTCCAAGTATGCAAAGGCTTATTTCAAACCTAATAAAGTATATTTTCAGGAAGTGAGATGCTAAAAAGATGACATGAAAAATTAAAGTACTTTCTTGGATAAAATTTAACAGTATCTAGAAAGCTGCAGGTATATTAGTACATAGCATATCCTGGTGTGTATTAGGCATATGTAATAATCCACATTTGTTTTGAGTTGTCTTTTGGATCTCTGATCATAAGGCAGCCAAGTATTTTTTTCTTCATCAATATGAATGAAGTAGAGTACCTTGATTTTTGTTCTCCATGAAGTTAATTGAGGTCTTTGGAAATACTTATATCTAAGTTTTTGCTAGTGAGATTTATGCAGGAGAAATGTTTTTCCTCTTTGGTATATCTTTTGAAATCTAATTTTCTTAGTTAGACAGTCCAAGGAGATCTATTATAACCAGCCTTTCTTTAGACTGGGATAATGGACTTCTCAGGGACTGTGGTTTTCTGTGCTAATCCTCTTCCATCTGGTTAAGCTCAACTAAATTAAGTATATTAAACTCCCAATATTCAATATTAGAGCAATACTTTTTACTAATTAGGGCTAGCTGTGTTGTTGAATTAGACTGAAGTGTCAGGAGGACATAACTGCACTAGGTTATAGAAAATTGTGGTGTTCCGGAACACTCAGACAGTAGCTGATGAGAGTCTGCTTTATTCAAGGTCTAGTTTCTGTATACTGTCTGAGAGAACAAGTGGTTTCAAGTAGCTCTTTGTAACAATCTTTTAAGGTACTTGTTCCTAGAAATAAAGAAATGGTCTGGGAAAAACAACACCATCCTCTGTAGCTCATGGTTCCAACAACAATTTTAATTGCTTGCTCTCTCATCCCTAAATCCCAGCCTTCCTACACTATTGTAATCTCTAACCCCTACCTTAGGTATCTGATTATCCACCAAATGGTGCTTAGTCTTTCAAAGAGATGCAATTCACTAACAACCCACTGGCTTTCTCAGAAAAACTGTAACCCAGTTTTCATCACACCTCATAATGTGGGCACAACATTGAGAGATGCCACTTAACCCATCCTAGTCTTGGTTTTTGGAGATAGGCTTAGGCCGTCTCATATTAGAGCTAAAAAACTGTATTCACAGTCTTTAAAAATTGAGATGATATGAGTTAATCCCTATTCCTGCAGAATAAACTTACTTGGAGTTCTGTGATTTCTGTTTCTGCAAAATCATTATTGTGAACCAGCCCTTTTGGATTATTCAAATGCAGATGACAACAAAGCTCTAGCTGCATGGAGCAGCCAGCCAACCCTCCTGCTCACTGTCCTTAAAGCACAGTTTCTGATGACTAGTCCCATTACATGATGTTTCTGTTGCTCTATAAGGGTGAAATCTAGAATCAGTTTTCATTGCTGCTAAAATCTGAATCTGAGCAATGTGAATATCTCAGCATACCTAGTTCATGTGAGTTTTGTGTATGTATTTGGCTTCACCTATAAAATGTTATTGGAGAAAAAAAAAAAATCCTAGCAGCTAGGGTACACTATTATATTAATGTCTGTCCTTCATTTGCGGTTTTCCACATGGTATATTTGTTTTCCAGCATATATGCGAACAAAATGCAAATGTCTCATATAAGCTGTATTTGTGATGTGCTGTTGTACAGTAAATCTGAATCAGTCTACTCAGAAATGAGTAGATGTTATGTTTAATCCAAATTTAGATGTTTACACTGAAAACATTGACTGCAATATATTTTCTAATCCAAACCAAAGACCACTTTCATGTTCATCTTCTCTCCTATTTAGTACACTGTATATAGACAGTATGGATTTTCCCATGTTTTTGTGTTTTCTATGTTCTTAAAAAAAAAAAAAAAGCCCAAATACAATTCTGTAAAAATAGAGCAAATTCTTGTTACAATGTGACAAAAGTTGTAGTTCTTGCTGTGGAGCGTAGCTCAAGGATTCCAGACAGCAAGTGGCCCCTTGGGCTTTTCAATTCAGTTGGCAGCTTTATTCTTTCAAATAGGCTATGTCCCAAGTCTGTAGCCAGAGAACCCAACACAGAATACGCCAGCTGGATTTAAAGCCTGACTGGCATCCTCAGCCAGTATTTATCCTGGGGAGAAAAGTGAGTTTTTTATTCAAATGGAGGAGTGTGGCAAACCAGTAAGATCATACTTTAAACTAGTACAAAGCATCAAGATTTTTTCTACTAGTATTATAAATTATGCTATAAAAATTATATAAATATTGACCAGGAATTTTATTGTGACTGTATCTTGTCCTTGAGAAGTTTATGTGTCAAACTGGTGTAAACAAGTGTTTCACATTTTCCCCCCACTACTTAAACAAGACAGAGCTCTTATTTACTTTGTTTATATCTCACAGCTTCAGTATGTGTCCTCAAGATCACTTAGCTGGTATTCTTTACATACATGTAGAAAATCTTAATCTGTGTTTACTACAACCTTTACAAAGGCAAACCTTGAGTACCTTCCCTGTAAAACTTCTCGCTGGCAGACTCACACTCCTAGTTGTCTCTAGAGTCTGAGACTCACTTCTCCTTAGTGGGTGTATTGAGTTTCTTCTGACCACATTAAAAAAGTACTCTCTCTTTCTTAACTGTATCCCGACAGGTTTGCAGAATACCTCCCTAGTTACTCCACTTACTAGATGTTACATTAAATTATACCATCTTAATTATGAAATAAAGATTTTGCAGTCACACTGCTTACCCTTGTGTTAATCTTCCTGCCTGCTTCTCTCTCTGTCCATACGTGCATCTCTAAGTTTCTTATTAGTGAGGGCAAAGTTAATTACTGTTCTGTAATTGGGATAGAAGGAACAAATTGATGCCAATCTCGAAGAAAGGAAACAGAATTTTTGTACTTTTTATTTGGCAACACTCAGCTGAACATGGTCAACTAACTTCTGATTTAGTATAGCAGTTTCATGCCCTCTGCAGGGTTGGGGCCAGCATAGGTTATATGAGGTGAGTTCAAGTGCATCATACAGAAAATGTTAGAAAGCAAAATTTGCAGAAGGATGGGCTTCATTACTTTACTGTGGCAAGTAACTTCTAGTGTGGTATAGAATCTTTGATCTGCTAATGGAAATTTGATATGTGTTTTATGTAACAGTGATTCATCTCATGTGGACTCTTGTGTGCTTTAGCAGTGTTCTTTGGTGGTGAGGAATTGATCATTTTAACTTTTGGGGCTATGTGAAAACTATTCTACTTTCAAACCTGTCTCTCCTTTAAAAAAAGAAGATGTGAACAAGTATGACAGGTGTCCTAATTAACAGAGCTTAACACTGATGTGTCTTCTAACCTTAAAGGCTAACAACTCTGTCTCTATTCAGAAGCTTGTGACATATTGTAGGATTTGCACTCTCTCTTGCTGTTTCTGTGTATAGATGTGTGGCACTATCGTGTCCAGAATCTAGAAAAAATCACCTGTCAGCTTCATGCCATGTGTATGAGGACTCTCATACATTGTAGTGTTTACTACACTGCAGTACAGTGTAGATCAATGGCAATTAGAATCATATAATCTTGCTCCTTTGTACAAAAAATAACGTGGTTTCTTCAGACATTTCTGCTCCATTTTTGAATACTGACTTTGTCCAGATTTTCTGAGACCCAATGTCAATTAAAAATTACTCACCACACCATACAATCACGTTTCAGTTCGTCAGTCTGGTATATGTTAAACTATGGCAAAAGCTGTGGATAACTTTAATTTCAGTATCATGTTTTCACTAAAATAATGATAATTTCTACAATGGTTGCCTTTGACGAAAAGAGCATTTGAAAAGTGAAAATTAAATCCTGGCTTGATTTCAGCACATTAAATTATTACTGAATAATGCCTCTTCTAAAAAATAAGAAGCTTAAGTGCAATATCAGTGTTCTCCAAAGAAATGCAATCCAGAAAGAGTTCAAGTGGAATGAAGTTTGAAAATGAGAGGTGTAGGATCATGTTATTTTACATAAATGGAAAAAAAAAAACCTAAAGGGCAGAAAGCCCAGGAACATGTACTTGTTGCCTTTCATAAGTGCCTCATAATTCAAGGGCTGGCAAATAGGTGCACTGAACGGGAAGAGCAAGTGACACCTCCAATAAGGAAGTCCACTAGAGATTTTGAGAAGGAGGACAATCTTATTTTCAAGTTTTTTGCCAACCTGCACTATGACAGTTGTTAACTATGTTGTAGAAGTTGCCTAGGACTTTGAAGCAGCAATGAATAGTTTGTGTATTTGTGTCATATGTTAGGCATTCAGAGTGTTTATCATTGACAGGTGCTAGAAAGAGCTATCTCTCTACTATCTGGCTTATTTACAGATATAATACATTTGATGTTTTTGTTCATTGCCCAGTGCTGCTGTTTCTGTAAACATTTTCATCTTCAGGATTTTACCCCTTCATAATTTGCATTTGTGGGAAATAGACTAGATCAGTAAAAAAATTAGTTTGTGTTTTGAGCTGTGCCTCTTTCAAGTGTCAAAACAGAAGTGAAAATTGAATAGCTATACGCAAAGAGTAATATTCATTATAAAAGGTAAGAAATTACCAGACTTTACTGAGAAACAGGTAAAACAGCTGTCACACATCAGATAATGCCATTTCACAGAACTTGAAGGCAAAGAGCATAATTTTTCTGAAACTAAGGTAGTGTAGTCACACTGTGGCTGTTTCAGTGGAGAACAGGACAGAAAAAGAAAAGAGGAATTTGGCTTATCTTCTGCTAAAGCTTTTGTGCAATTCATTAAGCAATCCTAATCCAAAATGATAGTCTAGGGCATTTGCTGATGTTTTCATGACCCAATGAAAACATAAAAAGGTTATAAACCCAGCTGGTCATTAACTCCCCTGTTAATGCCCTGGGCTGATTCATGTTGTCTACAATACCCCATTGGATTTGGCTTCATTGAGCAATTAAAGCTGCTGAACATTCCTCCCATGGTGACATATTTCTTTTGGTTTGGGCTTACATGCTTGCCAGCCAGTCTAGGGCTGTAGTTTCAGCTGAAGCAGCACCCTATTCTAACCACTCCTTCAAAGACTGTGTTAAAAGTGCAGAGTTCTTCCACACGGTCTGCAAAAATCCATTCCTCTATTACAAAAGCTCCATCCAATAATTTTTAATACTGGGAAGTTTTGTTTTGTCCCTACAGACTGATTGTACAGTGGTACAGATTGTACATACTGCTTTTTTATTATGTTTTTGCAATACTTGCAAACAATTGCTGTCTCGTAGACAGTATATAAAATATAAAAATTATGTCATAGCATCTCAAACACAAATCGAATTTCTCCTTTTATCATTTTTTTTCTAATTAAATGTTCAAGGACTTGAAGTCCATTGTTAAATACTCATATTTTATGCTTAAATATTATTCAAATAGCACCAATGCAATGGTAGTTTCTGCTAGAAGCTGCAACTTGCAATTCATCGTGATAAATACACCTCTGGAATGTACAGGAAAATTAAAAACAGAATCATATTGGATTTTTGACTTTGGAAAACTTATTTTTACCTCAACTGCTGCCATATACCAGATATGATAACTGAAAACTCCAAGTTTTCCCTGCCCCCCTGTTTTGACTCTATATCCTCAATGATACCGATGCTACGCTCAAGCCCTTCAGTCTACTTGTATTTAGAAGACTATGTCTTTTTGAAACCATCTCAAGTGGCAGGTTTCGGTGCTGAAGAGAAGGAACCCGCTTTCTCCTTCTCCCTTTTCCCCTACAGTGCGTCATCCTGGCACTTTGCCCAGATGTGGATGCTGGTGTAGGTGAGGTTGCCACAGCAACAGCACACACTTGGTCACACCCCCTATAGCTACAGAAATCTGAATCAGTTTGAAAGTTTTACTAGGTTTTTATTTGTCTGCAACACACTGCCCAGCCATCTGCAGCTACTCACCCATCCAGTGCTCACAAACCTGCTGGTAAACCCTTAATGGAGTAATTTCTGGAATTTTCACCTCCATCCCTTGGGATGAAATCTCTGAAGATTAGTCTTTAGTGGTCAGTCATCTGCCCAGCCTGCAGTGTAGAAGCTGGCTGGTCCATAGTTATGTCAGGCAGCTGGGCAATAACTAAGTTGATATTTACTTTTCGTAGAATATGTACTGTGTAATTGTAGAAGAGTAACATTGGAATTGCCTACAGTGCCTTGTAAATTCTGATTTTCTTTCTGTTGAAGAAGCAAGATAAATTTTTGGTAATGCCTAACCTATAACTCTGCTCATTTTTTCAGACATGGAGATGACTTGATTGTGACACCGTTTGCTCAGGTAGGCACGATTTTGCCATATTTCTCATACGATCTTGTAATTTAAAGACTAAATGGCCAAACCAGTTGTTTTCTGTTGTTAATATTATATATGTTTGCTTGGAACAAGAAAAAATATCTAAACAGAAAGTCATAAACCTATTACTCTTGTTATCTATACCTCTCTTTCTTAATGTTTTTTGATTATCTGAAAAGTTGAAGTGCAACAGCACAATAAAGCCCTTTGATCTCTTTTCAAATACTGTAGCAGGCAGTCACGATGAAGACAAATCTCTGCTTTCTGTTATTCTATTACTTTTTATAATTATAGTTTCTTCTTTTGAACATCTTTCATGCATTAAATAAAATATGACTTTTAGACATGAGGTAAGTTTTACCCAGAATACTTATGTTCATTTGAAAAACCATGGCTGGTTATTTCTATTCAGATTCTGGTTTATAAAATATTAGTTCTAAATTCTTTATAATTCAGATCAAGGCTTCACAATTTTTCACAATAGAGTTGTCTTATCATGTATGAAAATTTAATACTGATATACCTTGAAATCATGATGATGGGTTTTACTGATAAAAGTCAATTCAGTGCAATTACAAAGTCATATATGATTGAAGGTGAATGGAAAGAGAAAGGTTGAGTCACACAGCAGTCTCAAGAATAAAGTGTACAACTTTAGTCTCAGCATGTAGGTTGCTCTGGTCTAAAGGTAAGCTGTTAAAAGAATATATACTTGTTATTATATTATATGTTTAATTTTACTGTAAGCAGATACAGTGCTTATACAACTCTGATCAAGTTCTTTATATGAATAATACCTTTTTTTAGTAGCAGAGAAAAAATTAGGCCAGGGCATTTTATAAAAATACTCTGAAATCTCTCAAATATTAAATATACTTCAACAAAAATGTAAAAGAAGAAATTACAGTGGGAAAATAAAAAGAAAAAAGTCAACCCACTTCTGGTTTTAGTTCCTCATGAAATACAGAAGTCCTAATTTTTGAGTACAGAAAAAATACAAATTTTATGGTGTTCAAGCAATTCAGCAATATTTGCAATCATTCATGTTCATTGTAATCTGATTTTTGTTTCACAAATTGTGCCACATAGTTTTGCTAGAAAATAGTTTCCCTAGGTTCTAGTTTCCCTAGAAAAGCAGAAAATAGTACATGCCTTTTATCTTTTACCTGGGACAAAACTTCCTTTCTTTTAAGGGTAGTTCTGTATTCTTGTTGGTATTAATGGGTGTGCTTCAGTAATTAGAGCAAAAGCAGTTGAATGTTATAGCTATTTGCACCAAGGTGTTGTAATTGATTGAGAGCCTTCTGTTTTTCAGTGCAAAACCCTGGTAGTGTGGTTTAAGCCAACCTGGTTTTATTTGCATTTGAATGGGAGAAAGAAAACTTGGAGGGTGAATGATCATATCACATTCCCTGACACAGGAGCAGCTGAGGTGCAGCTGAGAGAGTGTGCCTAACAGAGGGGGAGGGACATCTTATTAGACTTTTTGGAAAAACACAATCCTTATTTAAAAATTATTGAATATGCAAAATCTCATCTCTCAGTGGGCTCTGCTCACACACTGTGTCCACAGCAAAGCACCGAGCCCATCCCACTGAGTTACATTAGCAGGCTAGGACCTCACTCAGAACTTCATAAGTTAAATGCCATCTGCCAGAACAATGTCCACACAATACACACTACCATTTTAATGTCTTTCTAAAGCAATATTTAACAAGTTAAGTGCATTTTTTGTGTGCATCATGGACTGAGGAACACATGTTCAAGTTATTTAAAACTGTGTGTATTTTCTGCACTTGATCAGGAGGCTTGTTCCATCCGATCATGAGCCACCTGGTGGTAAGAATCACAGCATATCACCATGGTAGTGCAGCTGCATTTGTTATGTGGAGGGTGGCATACTGTGTCCCCCACATAGAAGCTGGTCCCAGGACAAGTTAATTTACTATATTTACGACAATGGAACTTTTTTTGAGGTAAAAAAAAAAAATCTATCACAAGGATATTATCAGTCACATTTCCCTATATTGAAATATACAGTAACTGTTGTAATTTAATTATTCATAGAATTTTGCTTTACAAAATAATTTGAGGTATTTGAAACAAATTCTGTAGGTTTTTAATTAGAAAAAAGTTCAATATTTAAAATTTGCTTGCAACTATTTATCTATAATTTGACTTTGAAAATAATGATGTTTACTTAGGGATTAAGCCTAAAGCAGTTTGCAGGTGACAGGTTGCTTTATGCCCACAATTCTAGAAATATTAATCACAAGTAGAACCTCTGTGGGCAGCATTAACTGTCATCTGAAGCAAAATACAGTGAAAAATTGAAATATTATTTTATGTACTTATAATACACTTTTAAATATCAATACCTTTATAAAAGAAATCAAGTTGTATAGCTCCACCTTAGCCAATGACAAACTTTTTCTTTTCAATTTTACATTCATTGTGATGCATGTGGGGATGGCTTGCACCTGCAGAAATTGCCAAAATATGTGCATTTAGAATCATAGAGGAGGTTTAGGTTGGGCATTAGAAGGAATTTCTTCACAGAAAGAGTGATTCGATATTGGAATGGACTGCCCAGAGAAGTGATGCAGTCACTGTCCTGTTTAAGAAAAGACTGGGCATGGCACTTAGTGTCATGGTCTAGTTGTCAAGGTGGTGATCAGTCAAAGATTGTACTCAATGATCTCAGAGGTCTTTTCTAACCTAATTAACTCTATGATTCTATGATTCTGTGACCTTTTCTATCACTTGTTACCTGTGAGAAAAGACAAACCCACACCTGCCTACAACTCCTTTTAGGTAGTTGTAGAAAGTGATAAAGTCTCTCAGCCTCCTTTTCTCCAGACCAAACAACTTCAACTTCCTCAGCTGTTCCTTGTAAGACTTGTGTTTCATTTATGCTAAAGCATCTGGGTTGCTGGGCAGGTACAAGACATTTGACCACTGGACCTGCAGAGTAAAGAGAAGGACATAAAAAACAACAGTCAAGTCTCTGTTTTCTGAAAAAAAAAAAAAAAAAAAGGCAGATTCATATTATTCCAGACACTAGAAAATTCTGGTTATGTGCATAGTGGTGAGCACAGTAGAGAGACAACTTCACAGGCCTTCAAGGACCTGAGTGTGGGTCCAGCAAGCCTCATTAGCCTCCACTCATAACCTTGAGCAACCTTGCATTCTGCACACTTCTTTCCTCAGCACCTCAGCTGTTTTAATGTCCTGTTATTTCAGATTCAAAACATACCCCAGCTAGCTTCATGTTTTCACATGGCAACATGTCTAACTTGTCTGAAACTCAGCCCCATGCAGCAGGTATGGAGCCACTCATTGCCATTCAGAACAGGCAGATCTAAAATGCAGGGCTGTACCTGAGGTGACTCTCCAAGGAAACACTTAATTGTCTTTACATGTGCTTCCAATTCTCAGTGCACCTGCATATGCAGCCAATTTGAGTCCAATGGGGTTTATTGAGTAAGAACTTACAGCTAGGAAAATTGATTACATTTTTTTCATACCTTGGAACAGCTCTGGAAGCCACATAGATACCTTTCCCTGATAATACGAGGACACACAAACCATCTCAGCATCCTGACATGAGTAAATTGAGCCCAGGCAGACTGACTAAAGGGAACTAAAAATTAAGTATTAATTTTTGGTTCTCTGATCTCCAAGATCACCTTTGACCTTCTGCTCAGTTCATGCCTCATTTCCATCTGTGTACATCCAACATCTAAATACAACATTTTTTTAGTGTCACTGTACCCTAGACAAGCAAATTTGATGGCATATATAATGATTTTTATTCCTTTCTGAGTGTAAAATGTGTGTGTCTACTGATCTTTGAAAACAAAAACATAATGAAATTAATACCATCTAGTTAGACAAATGTCTTTTTAGCATCTTAACTCATTTGCTAATTATTTACAATAGCTTGAACACAACTAGTCATTATTAACTCCTGAATATTTTCTGTTACAAGCTTTCATTAATTTATTCTTTTCAGTCTCCTGTTCCCTTCTATCTCCTGTATAAATTTAAGGTGCTATGAAAAAGGCTTGTGTCCTCCTCAACTCAGACCTCTGAAACCCAAATTCCGATTTCTGCTTTTGTTTTCTCTTGGGTGGGTTCACTAGGAAAGAAGACGAGTGTGGGCTGAGAAAAAAAAATGGGCAACTTTTGTAGAAACACCAGTGATTAGTGTTTCTGCTTCCTCGTATTTCCAGCCTGGTTCCAAATATGGTCCTCCTCTGACATCAACTGAACTAGCTCTTCCTTGTCAGAGAGGTTCATCTTATTATCCTTACATGGTACAAAATTTGTTGCATTTATTCAACTGCCTGTAGAAGAGAGTGTCTATGCCACTTATAATAAGAAGACACTTATCTACTACATCTACTATCTGCTGTCTTGCATGAAATTAAGTTCAGAAAGGAACTAGGGTTTTTGTTTGGTTGGTTTTTGTTGTTTGTTTGTTTTTTTCACAATGTGTAAAGCTTTCTGAGGTGATACCTTCCTCTTTCTCTGGTCTCCTGCACCAAGTCCACAGACCAACTGTGCCTCTTAAAGAAGATATTTATTTTTCCTGTCAGTCTAGACAGTCTCATTCCCTTTGTCCTTTGGAGTTTGTGGGGACAGAACTGCAAAAAGAAAAATTTGTAATTATTTCTTATGCATGAAGTATTAGGCTTGAAAAGGTTACTATCTTCCAAACTCAAATGTTTTTATGGTACTTTTAAAGAAATGAGTAGTATTCTGTTAAAAACTTATCACCTCTTCAAATAAGCCTGCTTTTAAACAAATAATGAGTTGTAAATGACAGGGGAAAAAAAAAAAAGAAATAAACTGCCCTCGTATTACAGACATGTTATTGTTCAATAATGGTCAAAGGTTGCAGACCAACCAACGCTGGAAACCTTTTACAGTTGTTTTGCAATGCCCTTTTGTTTTTCTTTCAGCTCAGTGGAGCAGAGATAAATCAATCTCACTTTTGCAGAAATTTATACTGAGACCACTTTGTCTTTTCCAGGTGCTGGCCAGCCTGCGTACTGTACGGAATAACTTCGCTGCATTAACCAATTTACAAGATCGGGCACCCAGCAAGTAAGCGTCACTTTTTGGCCACTGAAATTTTTGCAGTGTTACTTTTTTAATGTAAACTAAGAATGACAAACAGATGTTACAGATTTCAGCCTTTGGCATCTTCATAAAACATGCATGTGTAATGAGTTAAATAATCCCTTGAAGATGTCATGCATGGTAGCTGAGATGACAGTCCCCTTGACTTCTAAGTGATCCTGCACTGCTGTCCTCACATAAACTTGGAGTT
Organism: Sclerurus mexicanus; assembly: GCA_013396755.1. Lineage (NCBI taxonomy): Eukaryota > Metazoa > Chordata > Aves > Passeriformes > Furnariidae > Sclerurus > Sclerurus mexicanus. The sequence goes on along the minus strand of VWZF01000214.1, from coordinate 159,287 downwards.
GTTTTGTGCAACTTACATGATTTTCAATAAATTATTAATATGTCAAAGATCATTCTAAAGATGATCATTCAGGCATAGTCTGAGTCTTGCAAAAGAACCAGAATGAGCAGACAGCTGCACTTACTGAGAGGTGCTTGTGTGATCTGAACCTAGAAGTCTGCCTAACTCATCCAGAATAATGACATCCCATTTATGCAGAGTAGTTTGTAATCATAAATGAGGAATTATAAATATCCAATCATGTTACAGTGTTACATTTAACCTTAGCATTAGCTACAATGGTAAATTTTGCAGTGGAATCATTTTCCCCACCGAAAATGTGCATCTCTAGAGCTTAGAAGTAATAAGCATTCCAAAGACAGCTGTCTACCATTACATATGCAATGGTATTGAAAGAGATTTCCGGGTCTCTTAGTTTGAATATGCAGACCCTAGGTGTACCCTGCTTGCAATTGTCCACAGCACACATCCCTGTGCAGCTGTATCAGTCCAATATCTTCTTGCTTTCTCCAATGGGCAAAACAGACCACTGAACTATTTGTGAAAGGCAGATGCAAAATAATGTATGAAATGTACATATGAAATAATAGAATGAAAAATAATTAAAAAAATATTTTGAGTCAGAGAATGTAGGAAATACAAGACTTTTAAAATAATGCTAACTATGTATATAAATAAAACTTCAAACTTTGTAGGAGATCTAGCTATGATTAGGCAGGCTTTTCATCAACTAATAAGTTCCTAAAATATTCCTGTCTTGGAGTTCCCAATCTGCAGAGAGGTTGCAGAGAGGTCATTTAGGAATTCCCTTCTACACTAGAAAGAAATAGCGGTTCTAAAATGAACTGTGGCAATGCCAGAGTAGTCCATTCCCAAATAATTTCCCAGTGTAATGTATTTTCTATTATATTGTTCAAGGATTCAGTTATCTGTGAATTTATCAGTCTTAGACCTTTCTTATTTTCTTTTCTTTTCGATAGACGATCACCAATGTGTAACCAACCATCTATTAACAAAGCAACTATAACAGGTAAGAATAATTTATTTATAAAAGCATCTCAGTGAAAACTGCATTTTATAATAATAATAATCTTATATTGCTTCTTATCCTTGTATCTGTTTTATTAAAGAGGTTTTGGGTCATGCTGTGACTCAAATTGGTGACTTTTCAATGTTCTACCATGATAGCCTTTGATTTCTATCTTATTGACTTTGTTTTATTTAAAGTTTTTCCTCAATTCTTTTTCCTTACATAGCAGTGTGTGACTGTGTCATGATTACATTAATTAGCAATTTTTTTGCAATGAAATGTAGTAGAAGAAATGGATATGAAGACTGCATCAATCTTTTTTTCTGGGACACAGAGTTATGTAGGCAAAGTCTTTGCATTACAAGTCATTAGGCAGTGACGAGGAATTTTCAAAACTGATCTTCTGATTTAGGATGGTAAATTCTGACATTTGTAGCTGAGCAAGAGAAAAAATAGTTTGCTTTTAAAAGACAGTATTATTTCTAAGGAAAACTTGAAAACAGGACTAGCACTGTAAATTACATGAACACTTAGGAAAATTTTATCCTACAGCACTTTTGGTTATTTTTATGACAACTCAGTCTTGGACATCTTTATGGGAATACACTTTAAATGACCCCATATTTTTTACATCATGCTAGTTCACATGGTCTTACATCTGTAATTTTCCAGGTAGTTACTCTTGCTCTTGTGTTCTGTCAGAGAAAAAGAGCATTTGCTTTGCCTCTTGATGAAAATATAAACTTAATAAACAGGCAAATTATCATTTAAACTAAAAACAGAAATGTAATTTTCCACAACTTTCAAAATATGTTTTGTCTTTTTAGTTGTATGATAGATTTGTAACTCAAGGAAGAAATGCTACATCAGAAATTTTGAGAAGTGTGACTTTGCAATGTTCAATAGGTTCTGTCTTTAGGCTCTGAAATATGTTAAAATTGATGTTTTTTGGGTTTTTTTTCATCTAATCTCTCACAATATCCATATCTATCTCAAAAGAAACTAATCTTGTCAGTACTCTACAGTTTTATTCTCATAGGGATTCATCATGCAATATGAGCATTTGTGTATAGGGCTAAATCAGGAAACAGAAGGTTAAGTCTTCAAATCTATAAACAGAAATGCATCCTGTTTAAGAATATTATTCAATCATACAGATTCATGCAAATTAAATAAATATGAAGAAGGTACAGATAGATCAATTATAATCATACTGTTAGTATATTCCTTTAACAGGTGATTTTGCATATTGGTTTCAAATTGTTATCCATAAGATATTTCAGATATTGATGTTATACCTATTTTTAATTTTGGGATTTGTCTCATAATACAGTAATCCAGAAGCATGTTATCTTAACTGGAAATGGAAATGCTTGAAAATAGGGCGCTTTCTTTGGTCAGGACCCAAGATGCTCTCTGCTGGAAAATACTGTTGCTCTTTTTAAATTCTCTCTGCTCTGAAGGTTTACACTTAATCAATCCTCAGAGTGTACTTACATGTCAGCCATAAATCACCTGAAATTTTAATGTTTAGGAGCAAGATTGTGTAGTAAGGGCTGCAAATAATCTGAAAAATGCTTCTTTGCCAATACATTTAAAGGAAGTAAGAAAAGGCAAAGAATACTAAGGATAATTTAATATAAATTAGTTTAGTCTGATTTCTCAGAGATGCTGCTGGAATTCCTGTGCCCAAATTATGCATTGAACTGAATGAGCTGGGGCCTCTATGCATTGCATATAAGTGGTTGAAAGACTTTAATGATACAGCAAAGATATTAAAGCACTATAAAGCATGAAAATGGCTACAATTCATTTTGACTGTTGAGTGAAGATTGATACTATTTTGTATTAATGAGTTTGCCTATTCTTAGTTATAGCCTGGTTTTGGTATTTCCATGGCAACAAAGTTCATGGTGTAGGCACAAAAGCATACATGTGTCCTTGGGACATACAAAATCCTAGTAAAACATGTTGCATTACAGCACTATGTTAAGAACACTTTTCCTGCTCTTCACAGAATAATTGAAACCCTTACAGATTTTACTAAGCTTTTTGAATTCTTCTGGGGAATATTCAAAATGTAGCTTGTGCAGATGCTGAGAAATCCTCTTGGTTGTACAGTTCTCAGAGTTTGTGTCACAGTACATCCAGAACAATACACCAGACAGGGAGAGCCTCATCACGTCATCCAGGTGGCTCAGCTAGTGATCTCATTGAGAGCAGATCACCAGTGTAACAAACTAGGTAACTGGAAGGAACAGTGTCGGTAAACTACACAAATGATAGACCAAAAATCAGACACCTAAGATGGAGATATTATTTTGCTAAACTCCCTAGAAGACACGTCTTTGGGAAGACTCTATCCAAGGAAAGGGATAATCACAGAATGGAATTACTGCAGAAGATATGGGGAAAACAATAAGGGATAGATGAAAAGGAATTTGGTGAAGTGTCTAAAATAGCAAGAGCAAAATTCCTCCATTTACTATTTTAAGAATTCACCCTTAGGCACCAAACTATGACAAAATACCTTAATGAAAAAGGAAGAAACTCTCAAAATGAGAAGTGAGGCAGCACATTTGTTCAAATTCTTAGAAGAAACCACATGGTGGCCTTAAAATTTACAGTGATTTTTCAATGTAAATATGTGGAAGCTGATCAATTCTATTCAATTTATCCACATGAATCCATTTTGGAAACTTTGTTAAAAGAAGCTGATGAATATCAATCACATACTTGAAATTCAGTATCAGCCAATTTAGCTATAGCGAAAGTGTTCCTTTAGCAGACAGATTAGGGGGTGAGTTGGGATCTTTCCATGTAACAGCAGATCTTTTAGATGGCACTTTTCATATGCTTTAGATTCTAGGGTGTAAATACCTATTTTATCTACAGTAAGTGTGAATAAGCATGAAAACTTACTTTTGTTACATGTCTTCTTCAAAGGGAGATGAATTGCTCCCTCTAAGTGCCATCTCTCTCCCATGACTGAGACCAGCATGGGATAACTGTTTGCTGTACAGTGTTTCCATGCTTGGTGTTCTGTACTTCCACCAGGAGAGGGGTTCCTCTCACTGTGAACCATATTTTCATGGCCGTGAACTAAGCAGTGATTCATTTCCAATTGAAAAAATTCTCTTAACAGAAGCAATGAAATATAAATGCTTTGTTTTAAAAGAAATGAAACCACCTGTGACTCAAGGATTGAGCTTGCAAGTTTTATCCTGCAGTTCTGTCCACTCATCCAGTCCACACTTCCTGAGTTTGTCTATAAGAATGTTGTGAGAAACAGCATTGAAAGTCTTACTGAAGCTGAGTTAGAAAATATTCACTGCTCATCATTGTAGAAGGCAATCAGATTGGTCAAGTATGACTTATATTTAGTGAATCCATGCTGACTCCTCTGGATCACCATCTTGTCATCCAAAGTGGATAGAGATGGCTTCCAGAATGAGAACCTCCACTGATTGACTGGTAGTTTCCTTGGTCCCCTTCTTGCCCTTTTTGAAGACTGGGGTGATATTTGCTTTCTTCCTGTCCTCAGGCACTTCTCCTGATTGCCATGACCTTTCACAGGTGATGATAAGTAGCCTCACTGTGGTGTCCATCAACTCTCTCTGCATTCGTGAATACATCCTGTCACAGCCCATGGACTTGTGGATGTCAGATTTGCCTAGGTGCTCTCTGACTCAATCCTCCTTGGCCAAGGGAAAATCTTCTTTCCAACACTCCTTTACCCTGGTCTCCCAAGTCAGAGATCCCTGAGGACTGGTATTGTCAGTGAAGACTAATGAAAAGAAGGCATTCAGTAACTTCTCTGCAATCTCTGTTACCTGCCCCTCCCTGCATTTAGTAACAAAGTAGCCTTTTTTTTCCTTTTGTTATTGTTCTATATGAAAAACCCTTCTTGTTGTCCTATTATTCTTTCCCTTGTTTGAGATTCTGCCAGAGAACAGCAGGAAATAGTCAACTGGAGAACAAGAGTGGACATAAAAAAAACAAACAACCAAACCCCAAAACAAAACAAAACCAACAAAAAAAAAAACAAAACCAAAACCAAGTGAAAAACCAAAACCAAACAAAAAAACTAAACAAAAACAAAACAAAAACAAAACAAAGAAAAAACAAACAAAACCACCCCCAACAATAAAAACAACAACAACAAAGTATTGATTACAGTAAACTGCAATGCCAAACTCTTGACAGAGGTGACATAAAATGGTCTGAAATCCTCATTCAAGTTTATTGATTGAAGGGTGCTTTCCTGAAGCACTGGAGAAACCTGACAGCCTAGTTTTAAAAAGACATTTTTTGATAAATTGGCCTTTGTGCAGTATCTTGAAGGATACTTAAATGTTCTGTTCTTTGTACTTTTGCTTATACCCCTACACCTATGAATATTTTGAATGAATTTAACTCACCTCAGTTATTTTTATTTCATGGTAAACACCACAGACACTTACATTCTCAAGTGTGAATGTGATTTGTAGCATTTTCACCTCATTCAGACTGCTGTAAATGGCATCTGTTATTTGAGAAATTAGCATATTTGCTGCTGCAGACTCACAACAGGTTAACAGTATGCATCACCAGTGGTTGAATTCAAAATTTTTAAGTGTTATATATACACAAAAATCACTGGCACACACATGTCAGTACACTTCAACTTATTTCCTCAGGGAATATGTGCAATACCCACATTTAGGACCAGAATTTTCACGAAGAGTCAGCTAAATGTGCCTTTTTAACTTCTTTGAGTGCTTTTTAAATTCCCTTTTATGTTAATTACATGAAGACATCAATATTCATTACAACTGTTTCCTCAGACAGGCCAGAAAATAACCTATTGTGTTGTTTGGTGTGGACTGATATGTAAAGAGTATTAGGACAAGAGAGAGGAACCAACAAACTGGAAAAAGACTACATGGAAGGTTATATACCTAAATTAAGCTCTTCAGGTTAATGCAGTCCTGATAATGTGGCTTTTTGGAGGGCACCCACAGCACATAAACATGCTCAGTGCTACTTGTCTCTGTCAGTCAGGTAAGTATATATTTATTTTATTATTTCTATCCAACTCAACTTCTTCCTGGATGAAAAACAGAACATGAGCTAGCAATGTGCACTTACAACCAATCACAAAGAAAACAATCACACCCTGGTCTGCATCAAAAGAAGCACATCCAGTAGATCATGTTTTCATGGGACCTCAACTGGAGCATTGTGTACAGGTCTGGGACCCCCAGCACAAGAAATACTTGGACCTTCTCGAGCCAGTCCACAAGGGGACATGAAGATGATCAGAGAGGGCTGGAGCACCTCTCCTATGAAGACAGGCTGAGGGAGACAGGCTGTTCTGTTTGAAGAACCAGCAGAGGCTCCAGGGTGACATTATTGCAGTCTTCCAGTACCTAGAGGGACCTATAGGAAAGCTGAAGATGAACTATTCACAAGGATGTGTCACCCCTAGATAGGACTAGGGAGAATGGCTTTAAGATGAAAGAGGACAGGTTTAAGTGAGATATTAGGAAGAAATTCTTTGCTGTGAGGGTGGTGAGGCACTGAAACAGGTTGTCCAGAGAAGTTATAGGTGCCCCACCCTTTGAAGCATTCAAGACTAGGAAGGACAGCGGTCTGAGCAACCTGATCCAGTAGAAGGTGTTGGATTTAGATGATCTTTAAAGTCTCTTCCAACCCAAACCATTTTATGTTTCTGTGAATTCTAATAGTAGGTAAAAAGAAACAGATTTATATTTTGCAGTCCAGAGCATATATAGATTTAGATTCCATTGAAATCCCTCCAGCTGATCCATATAGTTTAGTAAACAATTAGGAATGCAGATGTCCTTTGTTTCAGCTAGTTTCAGCAATTTCATTTTTGCAAAATAAGCTCAAATTTTCTAACACGTGTTTTTAATAACGGATTGACAATCATCAGCTTTAGTGGAATTGAACCAATTTCCCATCATTACTGTACAAAGCACATTAAAGTGACCTGTATATTTTTTTTCTTAAACAATCAATAATATTTTGCATAAATAAAACAGATTTAGAAAACGGAAATATTTACATGAACTACTCTTTTCAGTTTATCATTAAGGGCCTGATCTAGGACATAATAACTAAACAAAGAATTATCTCACTTATAGCCTTGTTAGTCACAATTTAAAAACCAAACATATTGCTTTGTGAGATACAGGACACAAATTACATTCAGCCCGAAATTCATTAATGCATCTTGTCACCATAGTAAGCAAAGTATTCAGCTAACAGGTAAGCAATCAGAGAGACAGGAGTTTCCTCCCCACACAGTCTTTTGCAGCCACTTTGTCACCTTTGGGGATGAACTATGAGCTTTATCCCTTTAACATGCAGAGTTTGTGAGCATTTGATATTAATAAATGGAGACAATATTTGCTTACATTCAGAAAAATATAGCTCTTTGTGTCACAGTTAGTGTAGCACTTNCAATCTCCACATTGATAATCTGATATGCAACCCAACATAGATCTTTGTTTCTTACCTTTAAATTGGTCTTATATTTTGCTACATCAGTAAAAGTCCTTTGACCCAAAAGACCATTTGACCCAAACTGTCCATTTCACTGGTAAGACAGAGAGAGTGACAATTGATATTAATAAATGGAGACAATATTTGCTTACATTCAGAAAAATATAGCTCTTTGTGTCACAGTTAGTGTAGCACTTTCATGTATTATAATGAAAAAAAAATCTGTTTAAAATGGATTATTTGAAAACATAACTAATGAACTGGTTTTCCTTTTCAATGGTAACAGTATTTTTGCCTCCAGTTCAGCTCCCTTAGTTTAGAGAAGAGGTTGTTATTAACAACCTGTGCCTGTGCAATTTTTCTCATTCCTGTTACAAATGTTTTCTGTCATCTGATGAATATAGAAAATAAAATGGTGAAGATGAGGCTTCAGATATAACTGTGGAATGCAGTCTAAGTGCCCCTTAGTTTCACATTTCATCCAGCTCCTCACATTTCTGATCAGGGACATGTTAACATCTGTCCAACTGAAAAGATAGATTCGAAAGTAGATCTCTCTTCCATTTGTATATTATTGAGAGATTGTTCTATTCAAGCCTATTCCCTTTTCTGAATATCCATTTAAAAATTAAAGGCTACATTGAGATCAGATCACCACTTAAAGTGCATAAATTCAGCTTTTATTATATGAGTAAGAAGCCTAAACACAGCAGTGAATCAGAGCAGCCAGCAGCCATGGTCAGGCAACCCTGGAGACAAGGTATAACAACAAAGCCTTCCTTTTCCTTGTTCTCTGTCTGACCTCATGTATTTTGCATTAAATTCTGTAAAGTGACTCATCTTTGGCTGAAAGGTGTAATTCCAGGTCTGGTGGTAGGAAAGTAAACTTGTACCTCCTTTCTCAGGAACTAGCATTAAAAAATTCAAGAATAAGCAATGCTTATAGGAGTCATCTGCTCTAAGGCTAGAAGTTACAACATATTGTCTCAAAAAGACCTCTTTTTCCAATGTTAGATAACTCACCTCAGAAAACATTTAGTGATGGAAACTAGGAAGCATGGAAGAAACTGGTCAGCATGGACGCAGCTGATCGGTACACAGTCCTGTATTCAGACATGTCCCTGTTTTCACACTTCCAGTTGGCTGGCTTTTTATCAAATCCCTTTAAACAACCAAAGGCATTCTTCATAGTTAGGGGAGGCAAGCTAGTGTTTCAGGCAATCCACATGCTCTGCAGAGGCCTAAAACGCCTGGAAGTGCATGGGTAAAATCTATAGAGTCATCCAATAGACTTTACTTCAGTGTTGCTATCCATAAACGAGACATGCTAACCATAAAAGCAGTGGGCAGCCTAACATAGTCCCAAATACTCTAAAGTATCTTCTGGCAGAAACCTGCCAGGGAAAACCTGCAGCAAGAATTTTGCTAAACTCGCTTTTGGGACTTTGGAGGAATGAGAGGAGACACTGAAAGAGCCAGTAGTTCTCTCTGGAGAGCTTTCACTTGAAATGTTAAAAGTGCTGGAGTATGACTTTAGTTTCCTAATCAAAAGCATGTAGTAGTAGTCAGTCAAAACAGTAGTCAGCCAGGTTTGCATAGCTTTATGACTCTTGCTTTCTGTTAAAAGAATTGAAAAATGTGTCTATTTTAATCACAATACTTAATCAGCTCATAGTAAAGAAGATTCATCTCTATCTTTTTGAAAGGGAAACTTATTTTGTACCAGGAATATCTTGATTTTGTCCCCATTTTAGCTTTAGTTCTTACTAAATATTAAAAATTACCAAATATTTACATTAAAATGCTAACAGAAAATTGCCAATCTAATTATTCTTCCTCCATGCAGTATTTTAAATTAATTCCTGCAACTGATATATATATATATATTTGAAAGTGTAAATTAGATATGACATTAAATGATTGCTAAGTCAATATAAAATGAAGATGACAGACAATAATTGAAGATAGTCCCTCCTAAATCATAGGATAATATGATAGAAATAAAGGGTTTCTTTCCCTAGTAATAGTGAACAAGATGGGATTATATCCAAGTAAGTGAGTTTTGCCACTAGGTAACTTAGTACTGTGCCAAAAAAATGTGAATTATATCAGGAATATATTACAGAAATTACTATTGGATTAGCAAGCACTTAAAAATTCCCCTTGCATTAGCTTACTTTGTGGACATACTGTAAGAACTATTGACTAATTAGTGTTTAATTAAAGGATTGCAAAGATGAGTAGACTAAAAAGCCCAGGAAGAAGACAGTGTCAAAGAAATGAAGGAGAAAAATAAAAAACCAGTTTGACATAGCCTGGCTACCTGAGCTAACATCAGCGGGACTCAGAAAGGTCCAACAGATGATGACAGGCAGCTAGTGGGAAAGCAGCCAATATTTGTTTGAGGAAGAGCCTTTAATACTATTATTGTTATTATTATTGTAGATGTGGCTGTCATTTTTCTATTAATATTACTGGTTTTGAATCACACTTTTCAATGGTAAAGAGCAAGATCAAAATTTTGGGAAGGTTTTGTTCTTTTTAATTGGAGTGCAACAAATAGAAGCAGCAGCAATGGAAAATGAAATGTGCCCCCCAAGCTGTGTACCTTGTAAAAAGTTGTTTGTTTGAATCTTGTCATTCCTCATTCAATCTTCATTTCTGAAAATCTGTCAGACACAAGAGGTGGGCAGAGAAGTGTTAGTCCTACAACAATCTATTTTTTTGCAGTGAAAGGCAGTATTTTCAAAGACCAAGCATCTGACACAGATACTATGCATATGACTTTCATACAGGAAGGTAATAGTCAGTTGGTTAAACCACTTAGTTCTCATGTGCTTCTGCTACTTAGAAATGTATATAAGCATGTTTCTGATCAGCCATAGATATTCACTGCATGATATTGTGAAACCAAAATGTGATTTCCTTGCTTCTGCTGATTTTCACAATAAAGTCTGCAAACTTTTGTTTTGCTGAGTAAAATATGAAACTGCAACACCACTGAGTCTTTTACAACACTCTTCTTTGGTCTAGTGCAGTTCTATCCTCCTTGCAGATTTACAATCCCTTGCGTTCCATGTCTCATCACCTTCCATGTTTGGCTTATTTCTTTTTTTAGGAGGCAGGGATGGCTGTATGATATGATGTAGTGAAAAGCCATAGTACGGGAAGACACTAGGAAGAAAAACGGTCCTGATAGTCTTGTAACCTCAGTACATATTTCAGTGGAACATAGAGTTGACAATCAAAGAAGTAAATGTTTCAACAAATAATGTCTGTGGTAAGACCTGGTGTGCTGAAATACTTGTAGGTTCTACTTTGAAATCTCTGTTTTTCAAAAATGATGTTAGTCTTGTCTGTAAAACACGGGGTATAAAAATTGCACATATTTACCAGTAATCTCTTTGAAGACTAGTTCTTAAAATAAATAGGTAATTCAACTTCACAGTATACATAGGTTTACTTATAGACATCGATTTTTGAAAATTGTATGCTTTGATGGATCTGTGAGCAGCAGCCCTGTAGGCATTGCTTTGAAGCACAGCTCAGTCCTGCAGAGCTGATTTATAAAACATCTACTATAGCCACATTTCCTTTGCAAAATAAAAAGGGTTTACATTAGTATTCTAAAGACTAAAATTCCATAGGAAAAAAGTCCAAAATATAATAAATTGTTTCACAATAACTATAGCACTTTGACTGAAAATAACAACTCTATCAGTCAAAAATACACCATAAAGAAATTGATCTTTCTCCCAAGAAGATATTAGAAGCTGCATTCCAGAGGCAGTATTTCAATAGGTTGTTTGCAACTGGTGGAATAAATGCCTCAGTTTTAAAAAAGGGGATGAAAAGTGATCATAGAAACATATAAGAATCCCATTTTAAAGCCAACTTCTGCAGTTATGTCTGAAAAAGTTCCTAAAACTAGACTGATATAATTTCCTTTGGAGTCATTTGTAGCATGAAATAGCAATGAGTTAAAACCTTATTTAAAAGTAGTCAGGCCTACCATCTAAGGTCTGTAATGCATACTAGGTAATGTAGTCAACTGAAAGAACCACATTCAGTATCTGTACTTAATCTTTATACTCATCAGAAGCCTTCTCTTTTCTGAAAATCTAAGTATTTTCCACCTACACTTCCTGTACAAGTCTTGGCAACAAGTGGAAATTTTTCTTTCACAGCTGGGAACCTAATCAAAGGCTACTTGACTTTCTTATGTTCTGCATGGTTTCTCCAAGACTCATTCACACACTGATACATGGAGTCATTCTGCTGGATTTTAAACTACTCAGTTGAGAGACACCACCAAATTTCAATTAAAGTGGTTTAAAAATCAACCATCCTTTTTTTTTTTTAATTGCCTATTATTTAACTACTTTAAGAGTTCTTTCAGAAAACTTGATGCATGTATTAAGATCCCATACCCCATCATTCATTTCTTACCTCTTGCTACTCCTTGCTGTATGCTATCAAATTGTCTGTACAGTCACAGAGTGAAATAATCAAAGAACCTGAAAGACTGAAAACCTGCATTGTTTTTCTACTTTTCTTTTCAGTGTGTGAGTTTTCCAGTTGATTCACTACACAGCTAGTCAAATGCAAGTCTGAAAACAAATGAATAGCCTAATGCAAAGATAATTTGAGCAGCAAATAATAGGCTAGCCTGGGAATCTGAATTTAGCTTAAGCAATACTACTGCAAAAGACTAGCACTGGGTTTATACAGGTTTCTGACGACACGGATGTTTAATGTGTTCCCTTAAGATCATTAGCTGCCATTGAAGCCCTTAGCAGGCACATGGCACTCTGCCTTCCAGATCTGGAAAGTTTCCACAAAAATAAGCCCATTAATTGACTGGCAGAAAGATGGCTCAGATCACACCAAATGTTTCTGTATGATGCTGAAGTAATTTAATCCCATTAAAAAAGTTATGCAAATTACGAAATTTTACAATAGCCACATTTGCGAAATAAAGAATTGTGTAGAAGCATATGAACCCATGAGCTTGCCTTTTGTCATACTATCATCATTTAATCCCCACAAAGTAGCAATAAGAATTGCTGAAAATGAAACTATAGACTGAAATATGGAGGTAGGGTTAGTACAGCAAAACTAATTTTACTGAAAGTTCAGCTAAACAAAGAAATTGGGTTTGGAGATTAGAGTATTTAAAAATTACTTAGAAAAAAAAACAAAATTACACAAAATGTAACATAGATGTGCATATCCTTCATTTGAGTAACTTTCAAAATGCAAAAAAACACACTCAGCTTTTATGTCTCCAAAATGCCTTTTCTACTTTTCATCTTTGTCCCAAGTGGATTTCTTCCTAAATCAACAGTGATTTACTTTAAAGATTTAGCTGCCCTCTTCTCATATATGTGAAAAAATCTTGCTTATCCAAGGGGAGAAGATCACTATCCAGATGTGACATTGAGACATGAAACTCAGAGGCACAGCACAGCAAGCTCACATCTATGAGTAAAGAAGAAAACAAAACAATCCTTCATCAATTCTTAAAACAGATTGTCACTAAGAAAACACATAATTCTGAGACAGGTCCAAAGTAAGATTTAACTCTACAGACTTTACTGCACAATGAATATAAGCAAAGTGCATCAAAAACTGAAATGAATAACAATCTACTCACCTGAAATGCTTAACCAAGAGAGTAGTTTGCTAAGGTAAATAGTTTCATCTTCCTTTAGTTAAGAAAATGACCACTTTGCATGTTGCAATTTTCAGGCTGAACACTGAGGAAATCATAGACAATTTAGCCAAAACAGCAGCAAGCCAAGCATGGAGCTTGGTGTGCAGCTGGGAGTTCTGCAACCTGAGCGGGATTCCATGATGCTGAAACTGTGTTGTAATCATGTGACAGAGATTGTTTATGGCCAGTGGCATTAAAGCCTTTGACTGCAGCATGGCCCACTGGCAGGAGCTGGCTGCACGGACACATTCACAGCTGGAATGAGTTCTAAGTGTTCTTGTATGATCATGCACACACTTGTGTCTTCCTCCTTCATGCTGTCTACCTCCTTGTGAGGAGAAATCCACTAACACCTGTGAGATACTGTGACAACCTGGTGATCAGCCATCTACAAATCCAATTGCAGAGAGACAGAGGGAGTAAGTCTGTATAGTGTCGTCATACTACTCAAGAATAGCATGAGGAAGGCAAGGCGTCTGAAAATGTCTTTAAAGAGTCTGCTGGGTATATTACAAATTTAATATCCCCTTTTATAATTTGTTCAGCAACTTGCAGAGGGTGAAACAGGCTTCTGTTAAGCAGCAAATCTTACTAGAAGTTGACTGTTTGCTCTTTCTTATTTATGAATTATTCTTTCCTTCAATTTACTTCCTTAAAAGAAAGAAAACTCCTATATTACTCTTTTCCTTATGCCTGTTTTTCTTCTACCCTTCTTGTGACTTAATTTATAATCTGACATGATTTCTTCTATTTAAATGCCTTCACGATTTTCTTTAAATGCTATGTGTGTTCATATCTTTATGCTCTATCATTTTTACTGTGTTTATTTTCCTTCAAATCCTCATTACAAAACAACAGAAAAAGCTTCAAGAAAAACCCAAAAATATTAAAATATTGAATGCAGAGGCTTTGAGAGAATAGAATATTTCTAGAACTACATGGAAAATCTCGACATAACAGATTGACTATAAGCATTTATAAAAACAGAACTGCACTTCACTATTTTTACACCTTTATAATACTGTATTCAGTTATGTTTCAATACTTTTTAATCTATTAAATAACATTGGGTTTCAAATCAACATTTATCACTCCAGACTTAACTCCTTCAGGATGGTTTATCAAGGAATACATGTACCTGCTGGGTAATAAACTCAGTTAGAGCATTCTCTTTATTTGCCTTGTTTGCAGGTTACACCAATAGTTTCACTATTGCTAAATACAATATTATTAATATTAAAAACGTTATAAACTTTATTCTAGGAAAAATAATGTATTTGTTAACACTAGCTCACACGTTCCCCATGTTAAAGCACAGTATTTCAGCAGATTACCATTTCGCTGTCTGAGTTACTGATTGGCTCATCACTGGGCAAGGTTATTTGGCTCATCACTTAGACAAGGTTATTTGGAATCTAGGGTTAATATTTCAGTTCAGGGAAAGAGCTTCCCCAGTGCATTCTAAGGCAGCCTGGCAAATGAGAAGGACTGCAAGACATATAAATACACCTCAGCTCACTATATTTAGTGAGCAGGTACCAACAGAAATGAAGTAGTGTGTGACTTTCATCCACCAGAGTAAGAGGTCAGTGTTAGTAAATCCCCAGGCTAAAGCCCACAGTCTCACAGCCTCATGGCTATCAGATTAAAGCTATATCTATGATCACATCCCTGGCTGCAGTAGCAACACAGCTTTAAATAAAACTTATCACAAGTGCAAAGTCCAAACTAGCTACTTTCCCGTTACACAAGATTGCTTCTAGCAGTTCTCAAACTTGGCTATGTGTTGCGTTGCTAGAGGATGGACTGTTACCAGATGGCAGTCAGGGTCATTAAAAAAGGCTTTAGTCTATGTAATTAGATTCGTAAACTGAAGCATGAACTGTTTCATAGAAAAGAAAGATAGATCCCTGGATCTAATCAGTCCTTTAGCTTGTGAAGTTGTTTAGAAGAGGAAGAGAACTCAGAAGACAGTGTTCTTAAGTTTGTTTTCTTCATTCAGTATGTTCTTTTAGCTGAGGCTGCAAACAGAAATTGTTCTTTAAACGTGGGGGAGGAAGGAGCGGAAAGAGGTTATGCTTATTGTATTGCTCTGTAAAGGCTTTCTGCATGAAGAGAACATTACTCATGATAATTACATGGCCACTATCTGTGTTACTAATACTTTGGAAATGTGTAACTGAGTATAAATGTTGGGCTGTCCTATGAAGAGGAAATGTTAGCACAACAGACCATCACAGCTGTAAACAGGTATGCAATTTCTACGCTACTGCTCAGGCAAAGAGCACGGATCAGTGGTTGCTATTATGCATGAGTTAGATGTATCAGAAATACCCAGCGAAAAATTACACTTGACAAAATAAATATCCTCTGGCTACTAATCTTCAGAAAAACAGTATAACCTGTCTTCTAATCTTAAAATTGCTTGATGTTTACCTTTATAATATATTGATACCCCATCCTGACATGGTGTATATATGTATATCTGCTTGTTCAATGTTCTAGTATGTTTGTAGTAGACTCAGAATAGCATTACAAGTCTATTTTTCAAAATACACTAGTAAGAAGGGGCAATTTTATAATTTTATTTGCTCTTACACGTGCACAGACAAAGCACTTTATATGGTGTAGAAACTATTTTCTGACAAGCTTTATTGCTATATTGATGATCTTAAATGGATTCTACACTCTAGATAAATAGAATTCTTATCCTATTTGAAAGAGTTACACAATCAGAATTGGGGTTTGTAAGCTTAGACTCAGAAATCTCCCAATAGCTTTTGAATTTCATTCAACAACTATACACAGACAAAGAGCAAAATAATATTTGCCTAGGGCCAGAGACTCTGAGTTCATCATACACTCTAGCAATGGACTTCTTCCACAAAACTCCCCAGTCTATGCTGCCAGTTCCACAAAACTATTGCATTCAACATAAACAAAATTCAGGCAAAATTGTTTTCCAAAATTTCGTCATTGTTCATTATGCATGATCCCTAACTATTTTTTTAAAGTGTATTTTAATGAATAGAAATATGGGCTTCATATCATTCACATCTGCGTTACTCTTTTTTGTTTGACTGTCCAGTACGGGATTGAAACAATTGAGCAGAATTTCATTAATCTTTTCCAGGCCTGGCCCAGATTTGACTTAATTTTTCAGTTTTGCTTTCTCCGGATTTTCACCTTGCTACATAGGCAGCACGAACAAAGCAGTCCTGTCACAACATGCCGCTTGATGCTATAACAGTTTTTTCATTGAAAAATGTGATGACTGGTCTGTATTCTCACCTTTCTTGCTGTGTCTGGAGGAGTGATGACAAAAACTGGCCAATTTTTAAAATTAAGGAATTTAGTCATGGCTTTAGACAGCTGTGTGTAAATGGATTCAGCCTGGTTGCTGCAAACTACTTTTGAGACAGTTTTTTTTTAATTTTTAAGCAAAGACCAACTGTGCCTTAATCCTGTTGATGCAGCAGGACATATTTATAACACATCTGACCTTCTGAAGAAGAATCACCTATTTTTAAGTAACACAGACATAGAACAGACTCTGTTTTCCTATTTTCTCCCTTACATTTTCTTTCATTCCTGCAAGAGACAGCTGCCACCATGACCAGGAATAATGTATGATTATCAGCTTAAGAAAAAACTGCTAGATTTCCACTCATTTGTTCAACCTGTTTGAGTCCTATTGGCTTCTGTGGAAATGACTCACTTCCTGTGATTCAAAAAAAAAAAAAAAAGAAGCACCTGAAATGAGTGATGTGCTTACTGAGCAGAAAGGGAACATGTATAGTCTCTGTATCATTTTTCAATCTCATTATCTGTGCATAGCCATCAATTTGGAGAAAAGCTTTTCAAAACAAAAGTAACAACAGTATTTGTGAAGTACAGATATTACAATGAAACAAAAGGCAAAAACCTCAGCAGCAGCAGATGATCTCAAGCTCTCCAGTCTGTCATGCTTTGCCTCTGCAAGTTCATCAAGGTGCCACTTTGTTGGCCAGTCACACACAGGGCCAACAGCTGTAATTACCTTGAAAAGCAATTGAGTTTCAAGTGTTTTTTCTATGACTGAATGTGATTTGGCTCTCACTTCTTGGGTGGTTAGGAATGTTGATACCTCATGTCATGTATAGTAGCAGTGCATTGGTTGCAAACAGTGTGTTAGCATGTCTCTGACTGTAACAAAACAAAATCCTCTGATTGGGATCGATACATAGAAAAACTCAGGTTTAAATAAATTTGACGTCATCAAATCAGTCTGACAAACTAATTGCTGTCCTCTCTCATAGTCTGACCAACAGCTTAGGCTCGGATTGCATTTTCTCACAACTTTGAAGGTCCTTTTTGTGGTCTACAATGCAGTGTCTGTAGTTTGATGCAATATCCTGCCTACATATCAGTGGCCTTGACCTCCCTCCTCCCACATGCACTTCTAAAGTCTGTTTTTTCCACACAGTTTTCCCAGCATCATGTTGAAGGTTTAAGCACTCAGAAACTGTCCAAAAGGAACGCCAGTTCTCAAAAACCACTACCTATGGTGCCAAAGTAACCACATGCTGCCAGGCGCTTCTCACCCTCCTGATGATGTAATTAAGTGTGATGCCATGGAAAATAGAGAGGCTAGGTGTGACATGAAAGAGCCATGGAAGGCAAAAGCCAAGACCCCTCAGGGGGTTAATGTTTTAGTCACTGAGGCTGGAGGCAGTCCTGCTCCTCTGCCTCTCCTGGCGAGGGTGATGCTCGGTGGCGCTGCAGGCAGGGAGTTCACAGTGTGAGCCGTGTCACCAGCACATCCCGCAGTTGGCACCCAGTCCTCGAGTGTCTGAAATCTGATCATATCAGTGGACTGTTTTTCATGGAACCATAGAATGGTGGGCAGGAACACCTTCTGCCAGACCAGGTTTTTCAGAGCCCCATCCAACCTCACCTTGAACATTTCCAGGGATGAGGTACCCACAGAACCTGGCCAGTGTCTCATCACCCTCACAGTAAAGAGTTACTTCCTAACACCTAATCTAAACCCCTCACCTTTCTGTTTAAAGCCATGCTTGTCCACATAAATGCCCCTCTCCAGCTTTCTTGCATACTGCCTTTATTTGCTGAAAGGCTGCAATAAGGGTGCACTGAAGGCTTCTCCTCTTCTCCAGGCTGAGCAATCCCAGTTCACTTAGCTCTTCATAGTTATTTGAATCTCTGAGAGAGAGAGAGATGGTTTAGACACTCCTACAAATATGTGCTTCTGGTGGGAAAAAAAACAAAATCTGTTAGTTGAAGTCACCTTAAAATACACTGTGGTAGTAACTGATGCACTTTCACACACTGTAGAAATAATTTTGTATTTACTTGAGTCTTTACAATTGAATCTTCCTTGAGTTATCAATATCCCTGTAAAGTCATCAGTGTCATCAGTGATTTCTGTATAAAGTGTCAAATCAAAATTAGATGTGCTTTTCAATCTGCAATTAAATCTCAGTATCTCTGATTTAACTCCATCAAATTTGTAATCCTTCCATTTAATCTTATTTGTGGCTTTATCCCTTCTTTGATGTTGGATAATTGTAGTGTCCCTACCCCTCAATACATGCTTAAAAAGGTTTCAAATGTGATAGTGTCATTACGATGACACTTTCTCTGTTTTAGGCTGGGGTTATGTACTGCACATAAGGCATATAGAAGTGTCATACATTTCTAAAAATCTTGTTGGGCTGTGTAATGAGTGAGAATTCTGTCCTTTGAGTCAACCTGAGAGCCTCTAACTAGGGTGTTATACAGCAAGAGTGTAAGGAAAGAGGCAAATGTTAGTTATCTAGGACATTATTAACACATATTATCAAAAAACCTCCTTTTGTCTTACATCTAGGAGTCAGCAATCTGCCTAGAGGATCTTTTAACTCTGCATGTCTTTCTGTTTACTTTGGATGTGTCTCTCTGACCTCTGAAAATCCCTGTGTTTTAAAAGTAGACACTTTATGAGAGAGTCTAGAAAATGTAGCTAAAAGAAACAATCTGTGCCTGTCTAGCTGTGGCAACCTATAACTGGATTATAACTGAATGGTGCTTAAATTGGCCAAGTTTCCATAGCCTTATGGATGTGGAGGTGAATTCACTTAAATGAAACACTTTTAAACTAATTTCTCAGAGAGCAGTGGTTGCTCTTAAATTAGAATTGCCCCTATTTGCTAAGTACAGATGACCCATTGTAAAACACTCTGAGCTTGATTAGCTCCTATTTAATTTTACTAGTTACTTTCATAGTTTTCTTCAACCTAACTTTATACATGATGAATCTGATACTGCATGACTATAAACACCTATTTGCTCAGTAAACCACAAAATGTCTTGGAAATAAGACAGTTATGTATTAAGGAAAAAAAAAATATAAACAGATAATGTACAGTGATACATCCTGTATTTCTCTAAAGGGATTTGCCAAATCCCTTTAATGACAAATGACTGAATGAGTTGTTATTCATGTTTTCACAGTTTTACATCTACTGTGTTTTCTGTTGTCTTGGTGGAAGTCATGACTTGGGTCATGCCAATTGCCAGATCCTACTGCCATGAAGCACCTGCTGGATATATTCTTTCTCAAGCTCTGAAATTGTTTCTAAGAAGCACCTAATAGGCATGTTTCTTTGTACCTTAATGATGCTTTTTTTACTTTCACTGCAATTGCATTGATGTTTATAGCTCTCCTACTGATCGAAGGCAAAGTATCCAAGTTATATGCCATAGATGTTCTCTGATTAGGTTAACACAGGTAATAGCTCATTACAGAAGCTATTTTTTTTCTAGATTTGTCTGTGCAAGCCTGGACTATTAGGTTCTGCAAATCAATACTAACAACATGAGAAGCAAAAGCAATAGGTTTTATATCATGAAGTAAGTTACACTTAATCAATATAAACAATAAAATCTAGGGAAGTTTTGGCAATGTCTTGAGAAAAATTAGAAAGTCTATGCCTCATCATTAACCAGTCATACAATTTAAAGTTCTTTGGTGATTTTGTTTAAAGATTATTAATGAATAGGGCTGCATGTTGTTATTAAATGAGGTTCACCTTGAATTCAGGGAAACTGTGAGAATAAAACTGCATGTTTGGTGTTTATTTGTGACTTCTGAGAGTGGAATAATACAGGAATTCCTTGTAAATCATTCTCAGTTTAGTATAATTTCCACTAAGGGAAATAATAGCAAAACAGGGTATGAAATAAAAGTGGAGTATACCAGTTTTGTAAGTATTTTCAGTAAAATAATAGAAGAGATCAGAACAATTTCAACAAAAAAAAAAAAATTAGGCACCCACTGACATTACAGAGTGTTTTTTAAAGGTCATGCTTGTACTTAACTTGGTGATAAAAGAATAAACCACTTTTTTTCTAGATAATTTTTCTGAAAATTAAAAATGCAACTGGAAAGAAACCATAAAATCCATAACTTCTCTTTGTTTCATTAACATTATGAGTGTGGAACTACATTAACTGTAACAAAAATGCCCCTTTTGTGTCAGCGAGTTCCAATATACACAGAAGAACAAGAACAAATTGGATACAGTGCCACTTACAAACTAATAGCATTAAATTAATTAAAAAAAAAAAAAGGAAAAAAAGAAAAAGCATCTTTATGGGGAAAATACAGTATTTTCTTATGGGCTTTGAACATATGTGCTTCACTCTGCTGCCTGTATCTTGTTTTCTTCAGGCCTGACATTAGACTGCTTGATGACATCACTGTAAACCACTAATTTGTATTTTATTACTAGTGCTTTACATTTGTTTACATTTGAATTTGGCACTGTCTTTGAAGTCTATTGACATCTATTATCCCTTACTCTTTCAACCTTCTTGCCAGAGGATGTTGGCTGACATTATTATTTATCTTATTAGTATTGTAGTAGTTGTTGTGGGATTTTAAATTTTAATTTTATTGCAGCATGCTCTGCTCTGTTATGAATCTTTTACACAAGGAAGGAGGTATCATGTGGAATCAGAAAAGTATATTTGTTCTATATTTTATCTCTGTTTAATTATAGTTGGCTTAACAAATGAAAAAGCATAGACTTCTGTGAATGCCTGAATTTGAGCATGGCAAGAACTTGAATAATTGTAGTTCTTTAGTGAGAATTTATATTTAAGCCTTTCATCAAAAGAAAGAAAGTTAAAATCTTTTTTAAAAGATACTCATAATTGAGGCAAAAAAGAAATTCATGTTAAACTCAGCTATGAACTACTCATGGATGTTCACGGAGTTTTGTAATTAGGTGTTTGTTAAAAGATTATATAATCATATACTGAGTTAGAAAGACCTGACTAGGCAGACCCTGGATTCATATGTCAAGGTGCACAGTGACAAATAACTTTCTGGTCTCAAATCTTTAAATGACAGTTTGGTGTAAGGGTTTGACCCTTCTTAAACCCCGCCACTGGCTTGATTCATTGTTGCTCTGGATGTCATGAATTTGGTGAGTGGTTCTGAATGTTTATGTATATTAGAGACTTTAATGGAGTGTCATTACACCAGTGTATTTATAATGATTAAAAATGCCAATCTGGGCAGATTCTGCTGTGCTTCTCAATGGAGATTTGCCAAATTGAATAGTCCAGTGAAATCCTTTGTAGTTTATATGTAGGAAATACAAACCCATGGTGTATGTAAAAAGTCATAAGAAAATAAAGTAAGAAAATTCAAAATTTGCTGCTGAATTTTGGGAGCAGTTTAGAGCTGTGAAAGATACTAGCTGAATTATTTGTCTAAAATAGTAAACAGAAGTAATCTGAATTTTTTTTAATCATGAATGAACCAAAACTTCTCATTTATATTAAAGTAGGAGAGAAATTATGAGAGAATTCTAAAGTCTGGGAAGATTGACCGTAGTATCTAAGGATACTACCACTGCTGTAGTCATCTGTGGAAGCAGGGATGTCAAATACAGTGGTACTATGCTCCCCATGGCAGCCTTTTCCTTTTGGGTAATAATTGTTTGCAAATTTCCAAAACCTTTTAAAATATGAGCTACTTAATCCCAGGGAATATGCTTTAGCTGTGTCGTAGTGTGTGTCAGGCTTGAATAATTCAGGAGTTTGTGGTAAAATGATAAAACTTTCTATCTCCAGTTACTTGATTCAGGATCAGTTTCAGTAGGGAGGAGCTTAATTTGTGGTGGATTAGGTGAATAAAGTCCCTGGTTCCAAGAAACACCTTTGTTTGGCCTCATCCCTCACTACTGAGCACTCTTACCCCACCCAAAAGTCAATACCTGCTCAAGTGATATATTATAAAATACAATTTTATATTTAAATGTAAAACATCAGCATGTAGCAAACATTAGCAATTTTACTGGAATAAGTTGAATCTATTTCTCATGAAATGATAATTCAGAACTTAAGGAAAATATTACAGAAATGAGAAAATCAACCATCTCTTATCTTGCACTTCAAATTTCTTCATGGAACAGCAGAGAAAAGCTTCCTCTAGCAACATATTTCCTTCAGCATATTCCTTCTATGTCACACAGTGGCTGCAGAGCCCAAGCATTTGAGGACTTTTGTTGTGTTGATGTTATTGATGAAAAGTTTATAATCTTATGTCCTTGCTTTCCTAATAGTAAGTTTCATCTTCTGACAGGACTAATTGCACAGTCCCCTTTAAAATTATCAGTGTAGCCACAATGTGATTCTTTCCTTTGCCCAGACTTTTTTTTTTTCTTCCCCTGGTCTGATGCAGGACTGCTGGCTGATGACTGTATTGTAAGTCACTAATTGTAATTTATATCACCATTATGACCTTTGTTAGCACACAGACTCCGACAAGTATATCATATTCCTTCTGAATGCTATAGAGATTGCATTTCTTCTCACATTGTCTTCTATCATGAATACTTCCTTCCATCAGTTTTTCTAATAGTAAAGGTTTTTTTAATGATAACTAAGCAGATCTTAAGTTTCTTATTTGATTCTCTAGCAGACTCAAATGGAAAGTTCCTATATTCTTATTTACTGCAACAGATACAAATGGAACACTTGCTCCCTTCCCAAGAATAACATTTTGCTCTTTTGGGTACGTTGAAGACTGTCATTCAAGTATCACAGCCCTTGGTGGTGCAGTGTTATGGAACACTGGAGTTAGATATGTCTTTTATGTGAGATCTTGTTGTCACTATTATATTAACTTGAGCTGCAAGTCAAATTTTTCCCCAAAATGATTCTTGTGTAACTGGTGATGCAAGTCAAATTGTGCCTCAAAATTATTGTTTTATGAGAAAAAATAGAAGATTTTGAAGACAACTGGTTACCTTCATTTTTAATCACTTCTGGGTAAGTGTGATTCCCAGGTGGAATCCTGGGCTGAATTTCAGAGATCTGCCTTCTGGTCACAGCTGTGGATAAACAATGTATGTGGCACAAACTTGACAACTAATTTCCTCCGTGACTCTCTGTTTGTTAGAAAACAGATACTTTAGGTCATGGATTGTCTCTTAATGCAATCTTCTGCAGTAAGTAGCACTAGAGACTTGAAGTTTCGGCTTTAATTTCTTTAGAATTATTATAGTATGTGTAATTAATCCATCTTATACCAACCAGTGACCCAACTTCCATAGAAATGTGCAAGTCCATAAAAAAAAAGGATACTTATTTAATTTTTTACATGTAATGTAATTCATATTTCCCATTGCCTCACTTTATTGCACTATAATATAACAAAAAGTCATTAATTAGACTGCTAAGAACCATAGGTTTGTCTAACTGGAATTTTCAGCTATTTTTCTGACCTGTACTGATACCACTTATGAGTAGTGAATGCTACTCTATTTGAAATCTTACTCCAAAAAGTTGAGTATTTTTTCCAGTTGATCTTCATCTGTAAGGAATTACAGAATTTATGTCTGGGTTCCTTTCATGTGGCACTACTCCACATATGAATGATAGGGAGCTGAAAGGCATGATGAGGATAACTGCCAAGAATAATTGGGTTCTGCATTGTGGAGCAGATCAAATACTGTATTACAGTATATAATTCGGGTGTGCATGTTGCCTGCAGTTCAAAGCATTTCATTAGTCTGCAGTGGCAAGCTGAGCTTCCTTTTGGCAGCCTCCTTATGTGTTTATAAAGCAAGTTACATGTAGACTTGAGAAAGGGACCATCATTTCCAACTATAGACCGGGTCTTCTTTGGAATAGATAGAAAATAATCTGTGTCATTTTTCTATCTTTCTTTTCCCAATGATTGTCATATTCTGCCAATCACTCTTGTGGCTTTCTGTTAAATCTAAAAATCTCTTTGCTGGCACAAGGAGGTTAATGGCAAGAGCAGTTGTGGTGCTCTCTCTGGATTGCTAAAAGAATTGTTAGATCCTGATATATGTGCTATTTATTGAACTTTAGAGGGGTTCTCAAAAGCAGGCTTCTACCAGTTCAGATTTTTCTTCTGTAACATGTAGAGATATTAGAGTTCTTTGGCAAGTTGAATCTGTCTTTTTTTTTCTTGTCTTCAAACACTTACATTCTTCTCCCACTCTTGATCTATGCATACTCTTTTAGACTATGCTCTGGGTTTTTTTTCCTTCATCTTGAGAGATAGGAGAAATTGAGTATAGTCCTCCTAGTCCTTAAGAAGGAGCTCAAAGACTTTAAGGCAAAGATCATTTGGTTCACAAAAGAAATTAAGAGCTGTGCCCAGAGTTTTACAGAACAGAATTTCTTAGGAAAAATTTCTGTAGGCTCTGAACAACCTGATCTAGTTGAACATATCTCTGTTCATTGTAAGGGGCTTGGACTAGACAACCTTTAAGAGGCCCCTTTCAACTCAGACTGTTCCGTAGAATTTCACTTCTGTGAGTCTATGTAACAGCTCTGGCAGGAAGTAAAAAACACACAACTCTGAAAGGTGTTCACTTCACTGAACCACGCCAGCGGAGGAAATCAGATTGCCTAAGTTTATACATGGGACACACCTTTCTACTGTGAGCTCTCCAGCACCAAGTACACCACCACAGCCTCATCTGTGCTAGAGATACCAGGGCAGCCCAAGCTGCACTTACTACACACGTGTACCTGGTACTGAACCACGGTCAGAGATTCTGCCACTGTAGTACCAGAATTTCCATCTGTCCTTTCCAATTACATAACCGGAAACACCAAAAATAAGACTCAAGGATGTGATTTATGTGTGCCCTAGCACGCTGGATATACTCTTCTCACAGGAAAAGTCACTGCATGATCCACTGCATGGCTTTTCACAAGGCAAGAAGATCAAATCTTTACAATACCTAATGTGTTGTTTTTTGGGTTTTTTTTTTAATTTAAAAGTTGAAACTTTCTTTAAGCTGGGACAAGTTGGTGCCTCCAGCACTCAGCCATAGAGTGGTCTTCTTTAGGGAGCTGATTCCCTTGCTCTGTTTAGTTGGTTTTATTTAAAAAAAAAATAAATAAAAAAGTCTTGTTATTTCTTTTTGTGAAACTAGTTCTGTGTTGACAATTAACTGTTTTAAGGTTTGTGCTATTTGTAAGTTGTTGCTATTTGTAAGTTGTGTGAAACACTCACTTTTGCTTTTCATATTTCGTTATCTTGGCCACTTGTCTAATCTCACAGGAACACATGGCTTGTCCTGTTCACTTGACTAATTTTATGTATTTATCTTCTTACTTGTGAGTTTGAATTCATTTGTGAAAAAAAAAAAGTAAGCTATGGGTCACATCTTTAGCTGCAGTAAATCAGTGTGCCACTGTTAGAATCACAGATGTCTACTGGTTGGCTAACCTATAGCCCTTTATTTTTCTATACCTGTGCCTTTTTCTATATTGCAGAGGCAATATAGGTATAGAAAAGGTCTTTTAGACGATGTGTTAAAACTATACCCCTGAGGACAAAACACTCTCCTTGCCTTAAAAAAACCAATTACCTTCTTTACACTAGACCAAATGGAATTTAAAGCAGAACACTCTTCTCTATTCAAGGTTAAAACAGGTTACAAAACCCATTAAGATAAAGATGCAGTTTAGAGTGCTATATTAGTTGTGTCACAGAGGTTAAGAGAGTTTACCTAATAATCAAAGCCTGATTTAGTGCTTCTTATGGCAGAAGGTTGAGCTACTTGTACTAGCTTTTTATGAGTTTGTTCTTAATTGAGTAAACATTTGTTTTAAAATAATAATTTTTGAATCAATTCTGGCCACTAGTGGTGCTCCCCAGGACTCAGTATTAGGCCTAGTCCTCTTCAGTATCTTTATTGATTATCTGAATGAGGGGATCTAGTGTACCCTAAGTTCATGCATCATACTAAGTTGAGTGAAGTGTTGATGTGTTGGAGGGTGGGAGGGCTCTACAGAGGGATTTAGAGAGGCTGAATCGATGAGGCTCAACAAGGTGAAGAGCTGGGTATTGCACTTTGGGTCACAACAACCACAGGCAGTGCTACAGGTTGGGAA
Source organism: Sclerurus mexicanus (assembly GCA_013396755.1). Classification (NCBI taxonomy): domain Eukaryota; kingdom Metazoa; phylum Chordata; class Aves; order Passeriformes; family Furnariidae; genus Sclerurus; species Sclerurus mexicanus. The sequence goes on along the minus strand of VWZF01000214.1, from coordinate 132,597 downwards.
AGCTGCCCAGTGGAAAAGCACATGGGTGTGCTGGTCAACAGTGGCTGAACATGAGCCAGAAGTGTGCCCAGGTGGCCAAGGCCAATGACATCCTGGCTTGGATCAGCAGCAGTGTGGTCAGCAGGGCCAGGGCAGTGTTTGTTCCCCTGTACTGGCACTGGTGAAGCCACACATCAAGTTCTGTGTCCAGTTTTGGGCCACTCACTACAAGAGAGACATTGAGTTGCTGGAGTGAGTCCAGAAAAGGGCAAAGGAGCTGATGAAGTAAGAGAGTAAGTCCTGTGAGCAGTGGCTGAGGGAGCTGGGGTTGTTTGTTTAAATGGTGTGCTTGTTTAAATNCAGAAATGGTAATAGAGGGTCTAGAATACACAGTTTTAATTACACCCACACAGTGATAAACTGGTCCCTGCCCCTGTAACATAGGACACCTGGAGAAAAGGAGGATCAGGACCTTATCAATCTTTAAAACTGCCTGAAAGGAAGTTGCAGGCAGGTGGGGCTTAGTCTCTTANCAAGTCAGAGTTACAATTTACCAAGAAGATTGCAATAAATAAAATGCTACAGAGAAAAATCAGGTTTAACCCACAAAAACAGAGGTATAATCCAGCACCCTGGGCAACAAAGAAAATGGTGTTCATTAGCCCTTATGGNAAGAGGAAATGGTCTGCATGAAAAAGGCTACACCAGAGGAGGTTCAGATTGGACATCAGAAAGGACTTCTTCACTGAAAGGGTTTTTAAACACTGAAATGGACTGGCCAGGGTAGAGTCATCCCTGTAGGTATTCAAGAAATGACTGGACATGGCACTTATTGATATGATCTAGTTGACAAGGTGATGATCAGTCAGAGATTGGACTTTTTCTTAGAGGTCTTTTCCAAGGTAAATTATCCTATGATTTTGTGAATGTCATAAGTCTGAAACACCTCCACAGAGGTATAATGTGCAATTTTCCAGATGGTAGAGAAAACAGCTCTGCACAGTAATGGGCACTGTAGACTATATTTCTCATGGGGAGTTTTCCAAAAGGTGCAGTAATATTTCAGTATTGTTTAGGAAAAAAAATGTTCTATTCAACTAGAGTTAACATCAGCTGCATGTTGGACAGCAATTGTTGGAAACTCTTCATTAAAACAGGTAATTTGAGGTGTAAAAAAATTGTCATATAGTAGCTGCTTATTTTTTAAATCCTTAAAAAAAAGAAAACACAACCACCGCTGACATTTTATGATCTCTTTTCATCACTCCTGCTATCATTCCTGGCAACTCTGTGGAGTGTCTCTTCAGTGAAATTCTGGTCTGTTGCAGTCAGTGGAACTGTTGCATGAGAATTCACTGGAACTGGGTCTGTAACTGCTGCTCTTTTCCTGTTGAAAGGTTTTATGACATAATGAGAATTTTCCAGTTTATAACTTTTTCCCTTCTGGAAAATTCATTGTCTTATTCTGGAGTCTGACCAAACTATCTCTTCTTGTTTTATAGTTAATCTTACTCTTTTTCAATCAACTCTTATATTCCTCATTACATTTCATTAGTTGCAACAATGATGACAAAAACCATCCAAGAAAATATTCATCAAAGTCTGCATTTAGTATTTTTTAACTCCTCACATGGAGGGGCTTGTGTCTAGCTTGAGGTGTGTGCTGGGCACCAGGTGCCCACCAAAGTTGCTCTACCACTCCCCTTCTCAACTGGACAGAGGAGAGAAAACATAAGAAAAGGCTCATGGATCGAGATAGGGACAAGGAGAGATTACTGGTTACTATCAAAGGCAAAACAGACTTGACTTGGGAAAATTAGTTTAATGTATTGTCAATCAGAGTAGTATAATGAGAAATAAAAACTAAATCTTAAAAACACCTCCTCTCCATCCCTCCCTTACTCCTAGGTTCAGTTCCAGAATTCTCTCCCTCCTCCCTCCACTGGTGCAGGGGGACAGGGAATGTGAGTTGGAGTCAGTTCATCACACATTGTCTCTTCAACTCCTTCCTCCTTGGGGAAAGGACTCCTCACACTCTTCCCATGCTCCACTCTAAGGTCCCTTCCATGAGAGACAGTCCTTGAACTCCAAGCTGAGTCCTTCACACATGCTGCAGTTCTTCAAGAACTGCTCCAAGTGCTCCACCAAGCAAACATACACCATGGGATGCAGTCCTTCAGGAACAAACTGCTCCAGTGTGGGTCCCCCATGGGGTCAAAAGTTTAGTCAGAATACCTGCTCCAGCATGGCCTTCTCGCTCATCATGAGGCTATAAGTCCTGCCAGGANAAACTATCTCTTCTTGTTTTATAGTTAATCTTACTCTTTTTCAATCAACTCTTATATTCCTCATTACATTTCATTAGTTGCAACAATGATGACAAAAACCATCCAAGAAAATATTCATCAAAGTCTGCATTTAGTATTTTTTAACTCCTCACATGGAGGGGCTTGTGTCTAGCTTGAGGTGTGTGCTGGGCACCAGGTGCCCACCAAAGTTGCTCTACCACTCCCCTTCTCAACTGGACAGAGGAGAGAAAACATAAGAAAAGGCTCATGGATCGAGATAGGGACAAGGAGAGATTACTGGTTACTATCAAAGGCAAAACAGACTTGACTTGGGAAAATTAGTTTAATGTATTGTCAATCAGAGTAGTATAATGAGAAATAAAAACTAAATCTTAAAAACACTATCCCCCCTCCTTCCTGGACTTAAGTTTTTCCCCAGTTTTCTCTGCTTCTCCCCTGCCCCCCAACAGTGGTGCAGGGGGATGAAGAATGGGGGTTGTGGTTACTTCATTACACGTTGTTTCTGTCACTGCTTCCTCCTCAAGGGGAGGAGTCGTTCCCACGGTCCATCATGGGTCCCTCCCATGGGAGATGGACTTCCACAAACTTCTCCAGTGTAAGTCCTTCCCTTCTTCACAAACTGCTCCTGCATGGAGTCCTTCCACAGGGAACAAACTGGGAATAGTCCTTGGTCCAGTGTGGGTTCCCTGTGGGATCACAAGTTCTGCCAGCAAACCTGCTCTAGCATGGGCTCTGCTCTCCATGGGGTCAAAAATCCTGTCAGGAGCCAGCTCCTGCATGAGCTTTCCATGGGGTCACAGCATCCTTTGGGCACCCACCTGCTCTGTTGTGGGGCCTCCACAAGCTGCAGATGGATCTCTGCTCTACTGTGGACCTTCATGGGCTGCAGGGGCACAGCTGCCTCACCATGGTCTGCACCACAGGCTGCAGGAGAACTTCAGCTTCAGTGCCTGGAGCACTTCCTCCCCCTCCTTCTCCACTGTCCCTGATGTCTGCAGAGATGTTCCTCATATTCTCATTTCTCTTTTCTCTGACCTCAATTTGCTTCTGCACAATAACTTGTTTTCCCTTCTTAAAGGGAAAACCCGAGGCACTTCTGCTATCGCTGACAGACTCAGCTTTGGCCAGTGGTGGGTCTGTCTTGGAGCCATCTGGCATTGGCTCTACCGAACATGGGGAAAGCCACCCCCATAGGCCCTGCACTACCAAAACCTGGCCCTGGAAACCTAAAGGATACTTCTTTTAAGGACCTCTAGCATGAATTCTTTCTTGCACAGCTACCCAGTAGAGACTAAGTAGGTAGAAATGAAGGGATGTACATGTTTTCCTTGGAATTTCTACTTCCACTTCCACTTACTTTTGGACATACACTGCTGATCTATCTTTCCTTCATGAACTGCATAAGCTTCCTTGAAATTGAAAAGATGCCATGAGTTTGGGTTACTCTCATTGGAATCTATTTAAATTTTCCTCTTTCCAGAGGAATGTCACTCACCCATCTTGTTGTGCATCTCCTTAATCTGTTCTTTCACTGTCTTTTTAACTCCTATTATATTTATTAGTTTATGCAATAGCTGATTTCAATGATCACTTTCTTCTTCCACATTATTCAGTCTCTCTTCTCTCAAAAAAACAATTGACAGTTGTGCATTTTTTGAACAAATTTAAAGAACTGCAGTCCATAAAATATAAAAGACACATAATATATTTTAAAAATTGTATTTACCTTAATTTCCAATACCTGCATTTTAACTGATGTCTGATGACATTTAAAATGTCTGTTCTTCCCAGAAAAAATTTGAAATACTTGTGTTTCCCTTTGGTGTACTGATTTCACCAGTTACATGTAGAAGAGCTCTGCTCTGATCAGCTGCTGATGCTCTTCCAGGAGAAAAGTGGTGTTGGCTGACAGAACTCAGGAAATTTTATTTTTATTTTAAAATGCAATCACTGGAAATGTTGAAGTCGATCCATGGAAAAAACTGGGACTAAAACTGTTATCTTTTTTTACAGGGGTTGTTTTTTCCATTTCTGTTTTGATTTTTTTTCTTATTATCTTCTTTCTCTTTTATATTGTACTCTATCTTGTAGAAAACATAATATATGCAAACTTAAGTTATTTTGGTTTATACTTTTGGACTGAGCAAGGACTGTGAAGGACAAGTGTGACACTCCACCAACAGCTCCTGTAACTGCTTGGAAAGGTGCAGAGGTGTGCTGGTGCTTCCTCTTTACCTTTCACAAGTGTTTTAAAAAGTTACAAGTGTTTTTTTGTCAAGTTATCCTACTTTCTTTGTCCTATGAGAAGATACTTTAGAAACTTCATTCACTCATAGCTAAAGTATGGATTCGAATTAGGTATTTGAGTTTGTCTTTTAAAACAAGGCTCTATTCCCTGTTCTTTACCACTCGTTCTTGACTTCCCAGCACCAACACCACAAAAATGGCTTAGGTGGTCAGTTTTGTAAACAAAGTACAGCCAGCTCTTGTATTTTCTTGTATCTGTTGCTTGAAGGAATTGACTTGTGTCATAACTGCACATCTCCAACACTAAATGTATTAGCACATGGAGAAAATGCCTAATCTTCTTTGGAATTACTTGTCTCATGGAAATGGAAATGTTGTTGCTGTGTCCCATATTTTCTCATGTTGGGCTTTACCATATTTTATCCGCTTGTAAATAAAAACATCACTTACCCTCCAAACTGGTTTTGTTCTCTTGTGAGGGAAGACTCCATGAGAGCTCAGAGTAAATCTGGGTACTTTCTGTGTGTGTATCACCACCATAGTCAATATTATCACAGAACCCTATCTATGTAGAATGCTAAAACTATTTTATAAGGGGAAGAAAATGAAAGTTTATTCAGGACTCTTATTGATTTCTTTCAGGAAAAATGAAAAAAAAAACCTATCCAAAATTCTTATTATGACATTGAAAAAACTCCAATGACCACATGAAATGATAGAATAATAAGTAGAATAAATAGACTTTTTGAAGAAAAGAGATAGTTTTGCAAGCAGCATGCTTAGTAGTGGTTGGTTTGCTATGGATTTATTACTGTTGTATTCCTTTGTTTGTAACAGATACAAATTCCAGTGGAAGTTTTTCCTGTCAATGCATAACCCTCTTTCCTTCTACATTTCTTCACGCAGCAGAGACATTAATGACGATTTTCCCTTTAGTTGGTGACTTATTTTCAAGAAAACTGCCAGAATCTAGTATGTTTGAAATCTCTACAGTGTTAGATTGGGTCAAAGTTGACCAAAGGATTTAAGCCTAGGCAGACACTCAACCCCAAAAGTATTTTGTAAATGGCTGCCATGAGTTTGTACTAACACAGTATGTGTCTTTGCATGTAGCCAAAGTTCTGGTGAATAGATGAGTTCTCAGAAAGTTTCATTTTGGGTGGGTTTATTTTTATTTTTTTTTCTGCTGAATCATAGGGATGGTTGGTGAAACAAATAAACTGTTTTGAATTTTAAAGGTAATTCTGGTGAAAAGGTAAAATGTTTTTGCTCTTTTTGTACATTCTCAGCTAAAACCAGGAGTTCTTCTTTTAATATAGATGAACTATTAAAAAGAGACAATTTCTTTAATAGTTGCTGAATAAATATCTGTGCACTGAAGTATATATATCGTATTTTGTAAGGTTGCAGGAACAACTTCATAGCAAAGCTGTCAATGTTCATTGTGTCAGCTTATAAGAAGTAACTACATTTAGTTGTGAACTTGAGAATTGAAGAGTATCATAGGTATTACACTTGAGAACTTAGGAACGTTACCTTTGTTTTTGGGTTTTTTTTGAACTTTTGGGGAAATAACACTACGTAAAGCCACAGGCAGATGTCCTCTCTCAGATTCTTGACATAGGCTGCTAAAAGTTACTGCCCAAATTTGTTCTGCAATAAAGCAATTTCTGTGTGTGCTTCCTAACATGCTCCTGACAAAATCAGTTAATTTAGCAATTCAAACAGCTTGAGCTGCCTTAGCTCTTCCAGTTTCAAGCATATTAGCTCTCTTAAGCCTTTTTTACCAGCAGTATGGTGACGTTAGTAATTTATAGCAAGGCGCTATTACCGCATAGATTTAGGCTACAATGGAAGAATACATGGCGCATATTTGAGTACCAGTTAATTCAGCACACGTTTTGGAAGGACAGATGTGCTCAGGTGCATAAAAATGTTTATCACACATGATAGAAGTCTATGAAAGTACGACTAGCATAGAAAAACCTAATTATTCATATGAATATATATAAAATTTAAAAAATGCTAATGAAAAAATATTACAAAATACAAAAATATCAGTGAAGGTGTAATAAACGTGGGTTTGTGAGAACCTGTAAAGCAATGACAGACATTGCTCACTCGTGAGAGCTGTCTGCTGTGCTGCTTCTTTTTTTTGAGGCTTTTTCCTGTTGTTTATATCTCTTTTCCTAGGCAAGAATTAAAGAAACTGAGCTGTAGTAAAACTTCCTATGAACTGAGCACCATATCACAGCAAATTTTCCATAATATGCAATGTGCACTACAAAACCGATAACAAAAAGCTATACAGATTATATGACCTATGATACCATAACTGAAACAGCTGCTAGATAGATTCTGAACAAAAAAAAGCCTCAACAGAAAAGCCTGAGCTGATTTGCCTGGGCACAGTGTGACCTGTGTAATCAAACTACAGACATAAATATAGTTAATTTAAAATTAGCTAAAAATGCTATCAAGAAACAACTGGAGCTTTTGAAACTGATTCTAACTGATGAATAAGCAAGTTTTGCCAAGCAGAATAAAACTATTTTACCACAAGCTTTAAATGTCTTGGGTCTCAAAGGAAATGTAGAGCCACATTGGGACAGACTAACACAGTGGCTTCAGCAATATGCAGCAGGAGAAGGTGCTCCTAAATCAGGACTTCATGTCTTTTCCTTTAAATTAACACTAAGCTACAGTAGTTAGTAGGCACTCACATGGCTGGCAGTTAAAAATATTATGATATATGATATACAAGAAATTTGTATTTGTAAATGTGTCTGCTTTGTCTGGAAAAATATGGTTAAACTGGTCTTGTAGTTTCAGGCAGGTCCCCCAGTCTTTACAGCTTTGTGTTATCAGTTACCAAGATATAACTGCCATGCTACTATTTTGTGTCAATGTTGAGCAAAATGACTACCATCTGAATGGGTTTCATTTATATATGGTTTAATAATACTATGTTATGCCATTAAAGGCAGATACTGCATTATTAGAATCAACTTGGCTATTATTTATTTTAAAAGAAGTTCAATTTCTCTCTCTTTCAAAATGTAATAAAAGCCCTTTTCAAGTTGTTTTAAAACTTGAGTGACCTGCACAACACTTGTAAAGGACCTCTGGCAAATGCAACAGTACACACTGTCATGGCATGGGAAATGAGCAACCATTCTGAATCATTCTTCTTTTATTTTCACCAAGAAATAGTCTTTATTTGGGTCAAGCTGGCAGCAGTAAATGTTGGTAAATGTTCATAACTGTTATGTAAATGCAGAAAATCAAAAACTGCCATCTAGATTGCTAATGGGAAAAATATTTGTAATTATTAGCAAAATACTTCTGTTTGGAGAGATTATTATTAAAAGGTGAAACAGAACAATAATTTAGACTACATCTGAATTAGAAAAGCTGGTGCTTTTCTCCTAGCAACACTTAACATAGGAGATTTCCTTTGATTAAACTCTCTTTGATTAACCCACAGATTACTATTACCTGATTTCCCAGGCTTGGACTACTGCTTACTGTCTTGGTGCAATGTCTGTACATTCTGATTACTTTCATGCTCGTGCCCTGAGTTTCAGAATTTTAATGGTTTTGTACTTAACTCTGTGGATTTCTGCTTGGTTTTGTATCCTGGAATAGACAGTTCTTGTGTATGATGTTGGGACAGAGCTATAGGGTCCAGCTACATGTTTGTGTACAGAGGAAAGAAGATATCCATAGTGAAAATACAGTTATTTGCATTTCTTTATGTATATTCCAGTGTTTCCTTCGGGATGAGAAAGTTGTAAGAAATGACGTAGCTCACTGGGTAAAGACAACCTTACAAAATAATCAACAAACCTCATCTTTCAGGAGGGGGAAAAAAACCAAACCAACCAAACAAAAAAAAAAATTAAAAAAAGCCTCGACCCCCCCCCGCAAATGAAACAAACAAAACCCAAACACAGACACACACACACACCAAAAAGAAACAAAACAAACAAACAAACACACAAAAACAAAAACCCAAACACTGGTGGGGGGAGAAAAGAAAAGAGAACTTGTGGATGAGTTGAAATCATCTCTTTGCATAGATGAGTGTCCAAGAATTAAGAACAATGAGCTTTTAAAGATGAATTTAATTATGAAGTACAGACTTTTTTTTCATAGCTCTCTTTTTTTCAGTTAGGAAAACAAATATTTTGTGAAACAAGTTTTTGATTTCTTACTGTGCCAAGTTTCCCTTTACAGTGCTGATGAGCTTCTCAAGACTCCCTCATTGTTAGGGCAAATTTGAATATGAGCCCTAGGCAGACCTACAAAACCTTTAGCAAGTGCCTCTGCTCAGATGCCAGGCTGGCTGCCAAATGCAGGTGATGAACTTCAGAAGTTCAGAAATCTTTTCACTAGAAAACAATAATTTTCAAAACCTAAAAACTTTTGTGAAAGTGTACCACTATTGCTGAAATGTAGTCTGGGAAAAGAATTCTTTGCTCCCTTAGAGCATGTTAAGAGAAAAGCAATACAAGGCCATTCCCAAACTGACATACCTCCCCATCCTTGTAATAATAAGAAAGAGGAGAGATCTCAAAGAATGCAGTTGTCTTGTCTGTCTCTGCATCTTTTCTTGGAGCTGCTGTACTTTATATAAATAAGTAAAGAGCTGAACCACAGAGATACTGATCGTTTGCAAAGCTAGAAGGGAAGAAACTTCCTTTTTATTATTTATCTACATCAGAAAAACTTGAGTAGGGAAAAAAAATCAACAAATCTAGCTCAAAAACAGTTGTTACACTACACTGAGAATGCTCACACAGGATGTGGGAAACTGGTGCAAAGTTTTTTCTGTGTTCTAGGAGAGCTGCATAGTAATCAGGCTGTTTTAGGGTAAGGTTTTCTTTTACTGCATTTCAAGATTAAAATAAAAAATAACAGCACCAAAAAAATTTGAATGAGTTTGTTGCAATCCTTCTGCAGAATAGGATATGTATAAATTTTGGGTTGAGTTTTTTAAATATCAAAAACTTTCTTGAATGGAATAAGAATCTCTCATTAGTTCTAACGTGGACCTAAAAGTATATGTAGGACAATCTTTCTCAGGAAAAAAAAAAAAAAAAAGAGAGAAAAAGCTGCAAAATTAGGTGAATTAAGCATTACTTTAATGTATATCAGCTAAACTTTTTTGTTCTTGCAGTACTTTTGTCCCTGTCTTATGTCCTTTATCTAAAAATTAGGGGCAAGTCATCATATGAAAGAGTGTGGCACCACATAAATCAATTCTGAGCATTTGGCGTGAGGCTTCTAAAAAAGATATGTGGGAAAAAATCTTTCTGTGGGTTTCAGGGAAATGAAATGTTAATGAATATTGTGAAAGAGATGAAATTTGCAGAAAGGGAAAGACTAACACAGTGTCAAGTTTTCAACTTGACACATGGAGGAGCAGGTTGAACTGTCTTGTGGTTATGCTGGATGGTGTTTCTCCATTGCCTACCTGATATCCAAAGCAAACTATCTCCCATCCTAACCTTTTCACAGCCACAGTGACTGATACTTAGAAGATCAGTTCAAGTGTTAGTACCTCCAGGATAATTTCTCGAGGCAATATGACACAGAAATGCAGCATAAATAATGACTGAGTCATTGTCCAGTGCGAAGAAATTGTATGACTAACACAGTTCATCCAGTTTGAACTGTAAATTTCTTGCCTATGACATAAATCCAATAATGCTAAGTGTATTTGACTTCAAAAGGAGTGTTTATGTTCTGCTGCAAAAACCAAAAATCAAACCAGTGGTAACATTATTATCTTAAAACCAGCATAAATAGGTGAGATTGTGTTTAAAAAATTAGGGGAGAATACACACTGTTTTGATGCTTTTGTACCATCTATTATTTAATGAGATCTAATCTTTAATGGATGTCGTGGACACTACTACAATAACTTTTGAATATATTAATAAACATTGACACTAAAACAAAGGAGATTATAAAAATATTTTGGTAATAGTAAAAGTTCTGTAAGAATTACCTTACCAAAAACCAAACAAAGATTATTCCCTTCTTCAGCAATGTCAGAGAGAAGTATGGAATTTTACACGAGTAGAAGGAGATGATCTGTACATTTTGCAGATTGAGGGTCTAATTCAGCACATACTTAGTGGGAATAATCCATCATGAATATACATTCAGACAAGAATTTCACATTAATTCAGTATCTTTAGTAGGGCATGGGAGTCCAGTGATAAGGAGTGTGCTGCTAACCCAAAGGCTGATTGAGACATCACTTGACCAGAGAGCAAAGCATTAAAAACTCAATAAATATTGAAGCTAAAATAGATGTTTTTACTGGTTATATCTGTTTCTATCTTAGGGAAGTGTGCTAAAGTATAGCCCATATGTGCCATGTAAATACAGCACAGCTGATTGTGTGTGAAAGGAAGAACAGTTTCACAAACGAAAAGAAGGAAATTTCATTCATGCTACTGTCCTTTCTGCTGGTTTCAGGAATGAAGAAGATTGAAGTTGGGTGTTCTTTTATTTCTTCTTTTTTGGAAAGAGAGCAGGCTTCCTGCTACACAGCTGGGGCAAGGCTGAGAAGTTTCCTCTCTCCTGCACTCTCCAAGGCCCTGAGATAAAGCCCGTCTCCATCTGCTCGCTCTTGCCATCAGTTAATCTAGTTTATCTTACCAATATGATGCAAATCTGCTTCAAATTAGAATTACCACCAAAAGCATTTGGACTTTTTTACAATGCTTTCCTTAGGAAATAGATGTGTATTGCCAACAGCCACCTACTAACTTTATAAGTCATTGACACTGTTAGCTAAATCTGATAGTGAGGTAGTGATTTATTAAATTTATTAAGTATAAACTATGCAAAAATGGGTAACTTTATAGAGGAACCCAATAACGCTGCCTTTTTTTTTAAAAAGCCACCAGATTTCTTATTAGACACGGGGATTTAGATGAAGAACAGCCAGTACAAATGCTTCAACTCTTGGAACGCTTTCATTTGGTTTTCCCACTTTAACAGACACCAGGAATTCTACTGAGGTTTCTTTGGCAAAGACAGCTGAAGTTTTTCTGTACTTCAGCATTTATAATTTTTGAATATAGTGTGAGCTCAGTGTGCCCAATCGGGTGTTGTGAAGTTCACCAGTCAAGTCAACCATACAACAAAACAAAAGCTTAAGGAAGAAGACTTTGTTTGCTTTGGTACTTATAGATGACTATATTTTTATTTTATTCTGCAGTAAGTTCTGAATATGCATTTGTGAAGTTTCCAAAGAACTCTCAAAACCAAACAGGGATCATGAAATTCTTTCCTTGATGGGACTCCCAGTTTTCATATTTCGGCTTGATCTAAGCAACTTCCAGTTAGTAATAAAAGTTTTGTGACAGAACAGAGTTTCTGGGTCTTGGAGCTATGAACGTTTTAGACAAAGCCATCAGTAATATGCTTAAAAAGTGAAGTGGATGTTTTTTTTGACAAAAACTTGAGCTATTCTGTTGTGTTCTTATCATATGTTTTAAGAAACTAGGAAAGCAAAATTGTTTATAGGTCTTTTTAACAGTGAAGTTTTAAACATATACATTTAGTGATTTATATTTCTTCTTTTCATTGTTATGTCCAGAATAACATATATGAGTTGAGCTCTCCAGTAAAATCCTTATGGGAACAGAGTAATATCCTTTGATCCCTTCTATTAGGGTCAAAGACTATGATGGAATTGCAAACATGTCAGCATGGCCACTTGAGCCACCAACGTTTTGCTAAAATGGCTTTTAATTTTTCAACTGCTGATTTAATCACAGAGTCACAAAATGGTTGAAGATGGAAGGGACTTCTGAAGGCCAGGTAGTCCAATCCCGCTCAGGCAGTGCCATATAGAGCAGGTTGCCTGGAACCATGTCTTGATGGCTTTTGAAGATTTCTGGGCATTGGAGACTCCACAGAACAACCTGTGCCAGTGCTCAGTCACCCTCACAATAAAAAACATGTTTCCCAATGTTCAGAGGGAATGTCCTGTGGTTTACTTTGTACCCATTGCCTCTAATTTTGTTCTGCTTCAAAAATCTCTCACTTCTCTCATTATGTTGAATTAACTGCTGCATGCTTCTCAGAAACAGTTTTACAGCTACAAAGGGAGCTGATCTTAAGGATACATACTCTCACCTAGAAGAAGTACTTTTTGTATGTTACAGGAAATAGGAAAAGAAAGGAGCTTAAGCAATGAATCCATTATTAAACTCCTTGTCCACAAGTCTCAGAGTACAGAATTGACACAATTGCAACTGCTGGGAGAAAAAGAGATTTAAAAAAGAAAGATTTTTTCAAAATGCAGTTTGTTCATGAAAAGAAAGCAATAAAAATACATTAAAAGGAGATTGTCCTACTTGAAAATCAAGAGCTTCCCTCTTTTTCTTTATTTTGAGCAAGGTTGTTTGTTTAATGGAAAGACTTTCTTCTTTTTACCGGTGAGTGAGTGACAGTGGTCCTTCTGGCAGATTCTTACAGGCAGTGGAGTAAGGACGCATTAGTACTTAGCCAAATTGGTCAAAGAGGAAGGGAGCACTGGATAGGGATATGTGGTAACAGAACATTCATTTGGCCTTGTTGGCTATTTGATAACAGCAAAGAGTGGATTCAAACATTCACATTGCAAAATTTTGATGTGTTCTGTCATTAAATAAGTAAATTATTTAAATATGTAATTTGGAATGTGTGTTTTTCTGTTTGGCTTCAATGAAAGATACTTTGCTGGTAGTCTGCTTTACTACTTTGGCATCTCAATACTGTTAGGATGAATTTGCAAATGTTTAATACTGAAATTCTTCTAGACTTTGGGATTACATCAGTATGAGTAACTTCATTCCAAAGCTTTTTTCCAAGAAGTAGATAAAATGATTAATAGAAAAAAAGAGGAAGCCTGCACAAGTTATCAACCCCTTTCCCATACAGAGAAAGCTAACTACATAGTGAGAGCATAATGATACAGTTCTTATATGTTTAGAATAATGAAAAGTGTTTTATTTACTTTAACTAACTGTAATAAGCCTGTTCCAAGAGCCCAATAACTTCTTCATGGATATATTTTTCATTCCTGTTACTTCATCTTGTAAATATGTAAACATATATTCTTCATACTCTTGCCCTTGACATAGAGCCTTAGGGCATAGAGATATTGTGACATGGGATATGTGGTTTGTTCTGAGACCATGAGAAAAATAAAATGTGTTTCACAAAAAAAAAAAATTCAAAAAAACCCCACTTTTTTTTCTAGATTCTTATTTAATGTGCATTTTTTTTGTGCATCTCTTTATTATGCACTCCTTTTTTTATTATATAACTATAATCAAGTATTTTCACAAGTTGTGCATAACTGGATTTTAAAATTTTGTTCCTATTATTTCCTGGAAGTTACTCTGTTCAAGGAGACAAGGCAGTTTCCACAGCCTAAGGCTAGTGCTACTTGTATAAAGAAGTATGTCCTGGTCATTTGGACACTGTCTATGCATAAAGTTACTAACTGGCACAAAGAATTTTCCTTTACTACAATGGAAACTTGGAGAGATTCCTGGCATGGAAGAAAATGAGTGTTACGAGTGAGACCATAAAAACACTTTCTGAAAAACCTGCTGCAGCTGAGTGGTTTTCCCAGATGCTCATTCCAAAATATGTTCAAGAGTAATTTGTTTTACTTGTGATTGTGGAGAGACTTCCACAAATTTTTAGATGTTAAAAAAAATATCTTTCATAATTACCTTTTATCAACAATAGGACATGTGAACACTCCACAAAGGTAGCATTTTAAGTCACAATGTATAGGATTTTCTCAGTAAAATATAAAAATAAAATTATTTTTTGAAGTTGCAAGAAAACAGTTATTTCTATGCTGAGATTCACATGGGTCCACTTTCCAGCTTGTCCNCTTTTCCAGTCACTTGGGACTTCTGGCTGCCATGGCTTTTCAAACATCCTGGAGAGTGCCTTGGCAACCCCANGTGTGTCAACAGCACCACTCAGTTAGAGATACCGGCAGATTTCCTGGAAGTGCACTCAATCCCTTTATCTATGTCACCAATGAAGATATTAAATAACACTGGTCCCAGTACGGACCCCTGAGGGACACCTCTTGTCACTGATGTCTAGNCCTGCTGTTAATCCATGGAAAAGGTGTGGAAAGAGACATTACCAGTGAAGACTGAGGCAAAAAAAATTGTACCTCAGCTTTCTCTTCATCTGTTCTTAGCAATTTACCAGCATGGTTTGTCAGTNTCCATCTAACAGTCCACCTATCAAACCCATCAAATCCAGTTTGGAGAGGAGGATATTGTGGGGGACCAGTCAAAGGCTTTACAAAAGTCCAGATAAATGACATCTTTAGCCCTTCCCTTGTCGACTCATGCGGTTACTCAATCACAAAAGGCCACTGGGTTGATCAGACAGGACTTGTGAAGCTTGGTGAAGCTATGCTGGCTGTCCCAAATCACGTCCCTCCATGTGCCTTAGCATAGCTCCTAGGGGGATCTGTTCCATGATCTTCCCAGACACAGAGGTGAGGCTGACAGGTTGACAGTTCCCAGGGTCCTCCTTTCTACCCTTTAAAAAAGGTAAGTACAATGTTTTCCCTTTTCCAGTCACTTGGGACTTCTGGCTGCCATGGCTTTTCAAACATCCTGGAGAGTGCCTTGGCAACCCCATCAGCCAATTCCCTCAAGACTCTGGGGTACATCTCATCAAGTCCCATAAACTTATCTATGTTAAGGTTCCTTAGGTTGTCACAAACCTGATCTTCTCTTGCAGTGGGAGAGACTTTTCTATCCCAGCCCCCCTCCTGCTGTTAATCCATGGAAAAGGTGTGGAAAGAGACATTACCAGTGAAGACTGAGGCAAAAAAAATTGTACCTCAGCTTTCTCTTCATCTGTTCTTAGCAATTTACCAGCATGGTTTGTCAGTGGGTGTACACCTTCTTTGACCTTCCTTTTCTGGGTAGATCTTCAGCTCATCCCCATTTAAAATAGCCTGGTGGTTTTCAGGGCTTCTTCCAGTTGCTTGCAGCTCCAAAAGAAAATACACATGCCAAATCTATCTGGATTACTCTACTGCCCAGCAGGGTCCTTGTCTTGCCTTGAAGACAATCCCATTTTAAGGCAACACAGTGGTAAAAGCCCTTGGCTGTGTGCTTGATGAGTCAACTTCTTTCCAGCCTCTTTGTATTGCTCAGTTGATCTCAACCAATGAGACAACAATGAAGAATCTGTACTTACTTTTTCCTTCTGCTGTTCTGAAACTCATTAATGTACTGCAAAGGTTAGTACAAAAACACCTGAGCACCAGTAGGAAAGTCCAGCATAGCAGAAGAACTTATATGAAAATCATGAAGAACCATTAAGTCTACTTAAGTGTTGTCATGTAGTAATATTTTTCCCTTTGAAAATTTTGAACATAAATTGTTTCTGAGTAATGGTGTGAATACAAGTGCATCTATCTCTGCTGTGTTAGGAGCTGTGCTAAGAATCAAGTCTTCATAAAAACATACAGTAGAACACTCAAAAAAAAAGTAACTGTGCAGTGCCAAATGATTATTGCTGAGCTTTTTCTTTCTGCTATACTTTCATTTGTTTGTTATTTTTTCCCATGTACCATACTGAAAGCTACAAGTATCAGAATTGCTAGTAATCTGTGAACTGAAAAGAGAACACTTGCTGTCACTTCCTTTTTCCTAAAAGCATATACAAAATAACATGCAAATTCTTAAAGCAGTTGGTGTTCAACTGTACTTCTCTCCCTCATATTAAAGCCTAATGAGGCCTAAAACGAACCCTTGCAATTTAAAAATACCTCTCATTTTCAGAAGTCAGTCTGTTTTAGGACTTCACGATCTG
>VWZF01000214.1:67127-89005 GCA_013396755.1 Sclerurus mexicanus | reverse complement strand
GAAAACAGAAATGCCCTATGCCCAGGAGAGTCTCCAGCATTGACCAATGAGAAATTGCCATACATCATGATACCAGCCCTGCAGATTTATATCTTTTAGGATGACATACTATTGGCTGCTAGTTAGGCTCTATGGGAGGGATTGCTGCCACTGTCTGTGGCTTCCCCTTCAGGTCCTTATTTGGTAGCTGTTGATAGAGCAAGTCTTTGAGCAGCTGAGCATCTTGACATACATTATTCATTAAGTCCTGGTGTTCAGGAAATATGCATATCCCTAGCTCTTCAGAAATTTCTTCAGCTCGTACGATATGTCTCTTCAACATTGCCTCTGAATGCCTGGAGTTTCACAAATGGCATTTATACAATCGGAAGACCACACGGTTGGATTTCATTTCAGCATGCCTCCTGTGCACACAGTTGCTGAGAACCTGAAGATCAGCAAAAAGAATTAGGAAAGGAAAGAAGGAATCTTTATTCTTGGAAGTCTTTTGTTGTGTCAGATAGCAAAGAACTGATTAGCTCAGATTGGTAGTATAGAAAAAAAATCAAACATGCCTGAGGCAAACTATTTACTCTCAGTTTCTTGGGGATACATAAAGGTAGGATTTTCTTTTACCTTTTAAGAACTGTTTTTTGTGGTGCATGATTGTGTGATCACTGGATAGCATGAGTATTTGTGAGTGCTATAACTATGAGTAATATGAACATAAAGTAAAAGGTCAGATAACAAGCCTTTGTTCAGCAAGAAGAATGAACTGCACAGTATACTGTCTCTTAGAAACTGTGCTGGGACTTTTAAAATAACGTTCCTTCAGTGAATGATCAAACCGAGTCTAAAGCCAAAGAAATTCAGAAGAGTTTTATGTTGTTTCAGAAAAACGTTGCTACAAAACTGTATTTCTAGACATTAAAAGATTTTAAAAAATATCCCCTCAAAACTGAGATACCATACAATGGGAGAGAACATGAGTATGGAAGCTGAGGATAATGTGTGGATGCATGACTCATACTGGTTTTAATAGCTGAAGAGGGGTGAAATTGTGAACAGTGTTTCAACAACATTTTGTGATAGCCTATGTGTGTGTGACATCTTATTGATTAAAATATTGAAAATTGCCATCTTCTAATACTACTTTGTTATGTAGGGCAGCTTTGAACTAGCTTGAAATTGCAATACTGCTAGAAAACAGAATTAAATAACCTTTTGTCTTTTTTATGGAAAAGTTTTGTACCAAGGAATTAAATCAGTATGCCTGCCAACACTCAAAACTGAAATCCACATAATCAAAAACCACACTTGCATTTTGTTTTAGCCCTAAAAAATTATGTTTGTGCTTAAAAAAATGATACTGCTTTTATAATCAAGTTGTAAAAAAATAAAAAGAGAGACAAAGAAACATCATCCTGTGATTGACATAAAATAACTGTACCAAATCATTCTGTTTTAAAGAAAATTCTGATTTCTCCTGAACTAAATAATGCAAATGTTGAATTATATTACTAAAAATAATACAAGCATTATATTCACATGACTGAATCTCTTACACTTTCTTGTATCAATATCTACTTTTATGATAGATAGATATATTTCTTAAAGTGGAAATGCAAAACCCTCACTAGGTGAATATATCCAATTGTAGGCATTATCAGCTAATGATGAATTCTTACAATACATTAACAAGGATCTTGATCAGTCATCTGTGAAAAAATTTGTCATTATGCTAGCTAGGTGGATTTCTTTTTTGTTTACCAAAATAGTAAGATGAAATTACTTTGCATTCAGCAAAAAGTGAGGTATCTATTGTAATTTGCTAGAAAGTAATTCCTCCGTTTTCAAGCATCTACTGTTATGTTTTTCCTTACTAAATTGGAAAAATTCCATCACCAATTTAAAAAAGAAATGTTCATTCTTATTGTTTAGCATTTAACATTGAGAGACTTTTTTTGCTAATTGAAGTTCAGCAGAGAGCATGGTAGCTGTAATTGAGTACACATGTGACAAAAATGTCCTTTGTACAGACAGTGTCCTATACTGTCTGTAGACAATGATTTTAGTTAGATGCTAAGTAGGGCTTGAGCACAATTTTAATACAGTGGTTTTTGAGTTCACAATATACAAATTAGAGGAAAAATGTGAGAAGAAAAGATGGTTTCCGGTTTATGACATTCAAAACAAAGACTTAGAGTATGAAATTCTAAAGACTGAAACATTTTGTTCTCAGAGGTCATTGTATATGTTTCCATCCCTTATTTTACATACATTTCTATATTCCGGCTGTGGTTTATCTTCTGTGAATTTTATTTCGGATAATGGTTGTCATGTGGAGTGTTTGCCCTGGTTTTAGTTGAGTAATTTTTCTTGAAAAAAATGAGCACCACTATCATAATGCCATCCCTGAAGATATGTGCCTCTCTGTAGCTTATGTATAAAAAACAGTCTTACCTTCACATTAATTAAACTCATAGATTTCTAACTCAAATCTTTAGCTATTAAGAATGCAGTTTATATATTAATGATACTGCTAAAATCCAAGCTAGTTTTTGCATTGATAAGCAATACAGACAGACACTTTTATATTAATTTGTAAGGCTGACCTATTTTAAATTCCTTGTTTGTTTTACTGTAGAATACGAGGCTTTTCAAATCCAGTAAAATAATATAGCTTAGTCTTTTTTTTTTTTTTTTTGAGTTACAAATGTCTTTAAAAAAAACCAAACCAAACATTTATAGATATTTCAGAAACAAAATAGTCATGTAACTTGAATGTTCCAAATACTGAGTGGATATATTCTATTCGTGTAAGCTTTTACAAATGTTACCTAGAAAAGAGTCAGCCAGAAAGGTTGAAACTGGGTGTCTGTTGCCATGTGGGTTTGGGAGCCAGTGCAATGAAAGTCTCTAGTTACTCTTGAGCATTTTTGTTTCAGCCTCCATGGAGCTGGAGCTCAGTTAATGCTCAAACTGAAGGATAAATGAAGCTTTTTAATCCGTGGACTACCTGCTAGTCCTATCTTCACCTTCAGTACTGGTGCCAAAGGCTGTGGGGCAGGCAGCCTCTTTAGAGTCCTTGGGATGCAGCAGGTTTCTCCTCAGGAACAGAAAGCCTTCATGGAGGAGACCCTACCAGAACAGCACGTCTGCACAGAGAATGGTTCTGTGTACTTCAGCTTTTTGTTATTGAGTCAAGAACTTAATACAAAATTTGTAAAATGTTCTTAAGTGTAAGCAATAATCTCTCTATATATTAAGCATGCAGCCCAAAATCTTTCATGGCTGTTGACCCTAGTTGGATCTTTCTAATATACAGGCAAAGTCTTCCCAAAAGTGTGTCAGTGCTCTGGCTGCCATATGGGAAAACGGTTACTGCAAAAGTTTGTCTTTGTTTTTCTGTTTATCTTTTCTGCCATCAGAAAAGTATCTAATTTTTTCCAAAAAAATAGGTTTATCCTAGGTTGACAGCAGTAATATATATGCAGATACACACACACTGGGCTTCAGCCCAGAAGGACCTAAACTACAAATTTGTTCTTGGGAGGCAAACACTATTTAGGATATTGTTTTCAGTTCATTATCATCAATGTGTGCACTTTTATTCGCATATATTAATCTTTGCTCCAGCAGATTTCCTAGATTTTTAAAGGGAAATAAAAATGCGCATGTACTTTTGACAGTTTGGGGAAACTTTTAAAGTTTAAAGTATACTCTGCCTGTATTTGTGTTAAGGGTTCTTCATATCCTGTCCTCCCCCACACACTCCAGCTGAGATTAAAATCATTAAAAGCAATAGAAACAAATGAAATTTTATACGTTCTGCTTAAGGAAATATTTTTAGGATTTTTTTCTTGTTTGTGTTTTGTTTTGTTTTGCTTTTAAACACACAGCTCTGTTGCTGTGACATCAATATTCATCAGTGAAGAACTGTATAATTGACTTAATGTGCATTTTATAGCCTGTCTGTTTCCAGGGGCAATTTCTAAGACTGTAGTCAAGGACTGTGGCATTACAAAGGGATACGTGTCATTTTTTCAATCTAACAATGCCTAGCTTTATGTGGGAAAATATTTCTTTCTGAGGAAGAATACAATAGATCAGCCAAAAACCTCTGCTTCTTCCCCTTGCTGAGCTGACAGTATCATACTATAAGTGTTTGGTGTAAATGTTTATTAATAACAAGAGCTTTGATTTTTATGATTTATTTTCCTTAACTGGGAAAGTAAATGGCATTCAAATTTTTAAAACTCTTATTTAAAAGATTGTCTTCAAGGTTTACTACTATTAGGGACAACATTGTTTCATGTCTTGTTTGAATTGTTTTGAATAACACGCAAAGTGTTACTTCCAGGAGGACAAATCATGAGAGTATGAAGTCTAGCCAAGTTTCAGGCACTTAGAGGCATCTGTTCGATGACTGAAACAGTGTTGGCTCATGGATGTAACAAACTTCTCTGACTGGCAACAGGATCTTGTGGGAGCCATGTGAGAGGCAGAATTTTATTACACAGTAATTGTGCAGGGCTGTATAAATATGTGGATCTATGAAGTAGCATCTATGTATGAGTGCACTTTCCCTAAATGAAATCTTTGAGAAATAGGTAAAATCAGGAAAAAGTAAGGGGTTTGGGTTTAGTTTTGGGTACTTTTTTCTTAGAAAAAAGATTTTTTTTTTTAATTCAAAAGGCCAGTTATTCACCTCAAAGGATTAATTGACATACAGTTATACTGAAACAGGGTATAACCAATGCAAATGCCTGAACATTTTGAGCACAGTTTATCTCTTATGNGTGTTAAGGGTTCTTCATATCCTGTCCTCCCCCACACACTCCAGCTGAGATTAAAATCATTAAAAGCAATAGAAACAAATGAAATTTTATACGTTCTGCTTAAGGAAATATTTTTAGGATTTTTTTCTTGTTTGTGTTTTGTTTTGTTTTGCTTTTAAACACACAGCTCTGTTGCTGTGACATCAATATTCATCAGTGAAGAACTGTATAATTGACTTAATGTGCATTTTATAGCCTGTCTGTTTCCAGGGGCAATTTCTAAGACTGTAGTCAAGGACTGTGGCATTACAAAGGGATACGTGTCATTTTTTCAATCTAACAATGCCTAGCTTTATGTGGGAAAATATTTCTTTCTGAGGAAGAATACAATAGATCAGCCAAAAACCTCTGCTTCTTCCCCTTGCTGAGCTGACAGTATCATACTATAAGTGTTTGGTGTAAATGTTTATTAATAACAAGAGCTTTGATTTTTATGATTTATTTTCCTTAACTGGGAAAGTAAATGGCATTCAAATTTTTAAAACTCTTATTTAAAAGATTGTCTTCAAGGTTTACTACTATTAGGGACAACATTGTTTCATGTCTTGTTTGAATTGTTTTGAATAACACGCAAAGTGTTACTTCCAGGAGGACAAATCATGAGAGTATGAAGTCTAGCCAAGTTTCAGGCACTTAGAGGCATCTGTTCGATGACTGAAACAGTGTTGGCTCATGGATGTAACAAACTTCTCTGACTGGCAACAGGATCTTGTGGGAGCCATGTGAGAGGCAGAATTTTATTACACAGTAATTGTGCAGGGCTGTATAAATATGTGGATCTATGAAGTAGCATCTATGTATGAGTGCACTTTCCCTAAATGAAATCTTTGAGAAATAGGTAAAATCAGGAAAAAGTAAGGGGTTTGGGTTTAGTTTTGGGTACTTTTTTCTTAGAAAAAAGATTTTTTTTTTTAATTCAAAAGGCCAGTTATTCACCTCAAAGGATTAATTGACATACAGTTATACTGAAACAGGGTATAACCAATGCAAATGCCTGAACATTTTGAGCACAGTTTATCTCTTATGGTTTGTTCTTGTTTTGGTTTTTTTTTTGTTTTATTTTGTTTAATGTTCTCAAAGAGCTTTGTTGTTCTGCATATGCTCTTCAACTTCATCTGAGTCAATGGTGATGAGGATTGTAAGGCTTTGTCATATAATTGGAAAATCAAAACAGTTCTCTAAACTTCTGCTTAGTCCAGAAGACTGCAAAATAAATGCCAATTAAAGTTTAGTTGCTGTGGCGTCAGCAGCATGTGAAAGACTATGAGGAAATCACACAGCTACAGTTCTTCAAAGCCAAAGGCTTCTCCAATTTAATTTTCTCTTAGCAGGAGGGCCTTGCAGAAGCTGACCCATATTCACAGAGTATTTCGCAGTTCTTATGCAGATGGTTGAGCTTTTATGTTGTTCTACTGACTTGTGGAGTGAGGGAAGATGAGGATTTGCATCAGACTAATAGCATTAGAAAAAGCTGTTATGTACCTTCCATTTGTTGTGGACATCTCTATAATAAATATTTAGCTTGAAATTCTTAGGGAACATATACTTCTTAAGTTCCATAAGATGATTCCCAGTATGCAATAACAAACCTCCCTACCTATTCCCTGCAATTAAATTTTTTATTTGGAAGAAAAATAAAAAGGCCTACCTATTTCTTGTGTCAGGTATCTGCAGGAAAAACATAGTGCAATCAACAATTTCTTTTCAAAGCTGGGAAATTTTTAAGGGGAATTCCTGAAGAGTATGTACCAGTGATGGCTAGACAGTCTTTTTTCCAAAGTGTGGAACATGACACAGGTAGTGTTGCTTTGCAGCACAAACAGCATCACAAAGTTAGGCATCATGTATGTGGAAGGGTTTACTAGGAGAGAGCCAGACAGATGAGGATCTATTGAAGTTGAGATCCAGTTATCTAGCTCATTAAATTAAGTCAAATCTATATTGGAGTGGTAATGGATATACTGATGACACGCCTGGAAGTTAATGTGATTTTGTCAACTTCTGACATTTTATTAAGATTCCTATACACAATATTCAATTTGAAGCTGTGGTTTCTGGATGCCATCTGGAGACAAGCTATTCCACGAGATCTTCAGGTTTTGCCTTAATTCAGTTTACCATATTTGTGGAAACAGAAGAAAAAGTATGCAAGCATGACCTAGCTATGTTAAAAGTTTAAAGACAGACTTTTAAATGGTCTTAGAATTTTTGGACCATTCATTTTACTGCTTGGCAAACTTGGCTTCTTTTTTCAGCATTTGATATTGGCAACAAACATTAAACATTGCTAAAGAGGCTGACACTGGTTTTGTCCAGAATATATAGGTCTGTAGTTCATAGTATGTGTAGCTGTATTTGCAGTATGGTTCTAATTTTCAGGCATGTGTTGAGCACTTCCTAGCACACAGCTGTATCTGAGATCAAAGCTGAGCCTTTGGCTTGTGACTAAAGTAGGATTCAGTCTTTGTAGCTCTGGAACTTCCTGAGCTGATGGCATGTCAAGAAGGCAGGAAAATGCAGGAAAATGGTTAGACTGTTATATTAAAGGTAATTTTTATTTGGTACACTGTGAACAATACAGTAATTGGTGACTTACAAAGATATTGTGAAGAAAATAACACCTTTCACATGTAAGGCCTCTTTGAAGAAAGGGCTTTGATGATTCTAGTGGAATGGACAGACAGTGGTTAATGTTTACTCCAGTGGTTTATCTCCTTTGAAGAAGAATAAATAATAGATTACCAGTTTTCAACACAGATGAACGTTTATAGGTATATATACTAAGGATAGCTATTGTTTGGTGTAATACATAGTCATATGTAGGTGAGTAATGTGAAAGATGATTCTGAAAATGGCACAAATTATTTGGCTTTGTTAAGACAAAAGATGACTGAGAGGTCTAATAACAAAATGAAAGGATGGCACAATAGGAGGTAAAATTCAGCAGTGACAGATGTATGCTAATTTGCATTGATAGGAGTTGTTTGAATTGTTAATAAGTATTGCTGAGTTCTGTTTCTTGGTAATATCAAGGCAGAGCTATAGTCAGTGAAAATGCATCTGAGATAGTGAGAGCTGTATTATGCAATTAACCTGTCAAGCATAATGACACAGGATTTTGTTTCACTCTGGAGTCTAGAAGGAATCAATAAAGGCTCAGTGATGAGTACCTAATCAATTATGCATTTCATGGAATATTTGTATCTACTTCTGCCCTATAAGTGTGCCTAGAATGAATTGCTAACTCAGAGGGAAATGGAAGGTGTTTCCACAGATGGGTATTTTCTACCCCAATTTTTTATAGAGATGATTGCAGTTTTCTGAAGTGAAGTCACTGAGCTGATCAAGTATAATAATTTTACATCAGAGACAGCAAAACCTACCTGTATTCCTATTGGCTTGTAGTAAATGAGTAAGATATTTTGATTGTTTTGAGCAATGCCGTCAAATATATTTGAGTAGATTAATGATGAGAGGTAAGATAAACTTGAAATATTACAAAATGAATTGCAAAAGGTGCACAAATAGATTAATTTACAAATATGAGAAAAGTAGTAGAGAACAGGTCCTACATAAATACATTTGTATTTATTTTCCAAATTAAAATAAAAAAATTGGAAAGACAATAATATTATTTGTGTGCATACATATGTCTTAAAGTTTTCAGTTACTAGTAAGACATTGTACCTTAGTCATTGAATCACTATGGTGTATTTTAGGAGGTTAGGAATGTTGTTGTCCAACCCATGAATAAGTTGGTAAGATAGATCAATGTTACATGTGATTTTTGCTTTCACAGTTATCTTACTGGAATATATATTCATAATGTCATGTCCTTTCACCAGTTATAAATTGACTGCATTTTCTTATCCTAACTAAAATACATCTTGGTTGCTAAATTTACACCTTTGTTTGTTTGTTTGTTTTCCAGTTTAAAAGAATGCTCAACCGGGAGCTGACCCACCTATCTGAAATGAGCAGGTCAGGCAATCAAGTCTCAGAATATATATCAAACACATTCTTAGGTAAGACTATGAAGAGTTAACTTTTTTGGCTTTTGGATGTTTTTTATACCTCTCTGGGCTGTGTTAGAGCTTAAAAGCAAGAGGCTTTCCATATTAATTTCTGCTTTCAGAAACTATGTATTTAGCATCTCGTTCACTGTTTG
The DNA here is from genome assembly GCA_013396755.1 of Sclerurus mexicanus. NCBI lineage: Eukaryota > Metazoa > Chordata > Aves > Passeriformes > Furnariidae > Sclerurus > Sclerurus mexicanus. The sequence continues at coordinate 80,017 of VWZF01000214.1, read as the reverse complement.
TGCAGAGAGCTCAGGTTAGATCTATTTCCTCACAGCTCAATTAGTTTGTGTATGTGGTTTCCCTGTGTGTGTAATTACAGATAAATATTCATATACATATTTTCATGTAACATTGCAACTACTATATTGCTACTATATTAAGAAAGTAATAGATAATTAATCAATTATATATTTAAAAAATATTCTCCCACTTTTCCTTACAGGGATTACAGCAGAGGTTTCAGTGTGCTAGAAGCACACAAGATCAAATAACCTCATAAAATGTCATAGTATGTAGTTAAGATACTTTGGTATTCGCTGCTTGCACATGCATGGGTAGATAATTATGACTAAGTCAAGATCTGAACAGACATTTACCAGGAAAATTTGTGCACGTCAAGAGCTTCACATAGTGGGATGTGAGCTTTAATATAAACCCAATGAAATATTACAGAGAGAACTCTATGGCTTTTTTTTTCTTCCCCTAAAATTCATGAATATCAATACAACTTCATTCCATATGTTGATTTTGAACATGAAGATAAAGATACTACACCAATCTCAAACATGTTTTGAGCAAAACACCATTTGTTCATAAAGACTCTGTGTGTAAGGAGAGGCACAGCTGAACAGATCTAAATTAGAATAAGTCCCTTACAAAATGCCAGTCATACATGTTAAGATCCATATTGTTCTATATGAGATATGAAAAATGCTTTTCATGTTTTTTTTGAAAGAAGCGAGGGTTTTTAAAGTACATTTTATCCTGTCCCCACGTCCTAAATGGGTCACTTACTATGCCTGTTCAGTTGGCCCATGGCTGCAGGAGCATGCCGAACACTGCAGCACAGCAGGGTTACATACAGTGAGAAAGGGATGAGCCTCTGTCATGGAGAAGAGGCAGTATTTCCTAGGCCAGAAGCTTTGAAAGTTACAGTGTACAGTTGCCTGAGAGGATGACCCACTTAGGCTGAAAAGACTGAGATGCCAGCTTCTGCTTGCTTTTACTTGAAAACTTTAGACTTACTTTGACAGGGTAAGGAAATGGATCTGTCAGCCTTTTGCATGAGATCTTGAGCTGAAAGAGGGCTGGAGAGGCAATCACTTCTAATTTACTGAGCCATGGGTGCTGTTTTTTGTGTACCTGAAAAACTGGGATACTTAAAATTGTAGGCATAAGAGCAATGCAATGGTGAAAACACCTCATCTACAGATATATTGCTTAAATAGAGTATTTTCAAAATATGCAGTCTTAGTATATAGGTTCTGAGCAACTAGGTAAAGAGGGAAAACCTTCTCTCCATAGAAAAATGTAAGGAGTCTAGTTATTAGACTAGTTATTATAACTAGTTATTAGTTTATTTTTTTTTTCCCATACATAATCTATCTCCTGAACATCTACAGACTTTCACATTTTTAAGTTAGGAACATGTCAAGAGAAGACAGGCTTTTTCTATTCTTCTTATACCTTAAAAAAAAGGGACTGTTTTGCTGTATGGCATGGATGCAGCTAATTATAAGAGCAAATAAATTCTGTGTATAAGAATTGAGATTCCTACATGCAAGGGGTTTCTTTTCAGCATCATTTTTCTGTTTTCTGTGAATGGAGAATGTTTGTGAACCTGTGTCATTGAGCATAACATAAACAGGGTCAAAATGGCAAGCTGTCTTTTCTGGATGTTCAGATGGGCACAGCCCCATGTGCTCAAAGTTACAAAACTGAAAGTCCCATTGAATTTCTCTGGAGATCTAAAGTCTTTCAGACAGACAGTTCCTTCCACTTGAGTTAGTCTGACAGCTCAACTTACCAACCTCTCTTTGATGGGTCCAAACTTTGTACAAATGACCAAAACGATAAACATCAAAGCACGAACACGAGTCACTGCTCCTCATCTGTTGTCAGTTTGCACCAGACAAGGGCTGCAGTGCTCTGCTTCTCCCTTTTCTCCATATGAGGAGAGTGGTGAAGAATGGAGGGGCAGTCGGGGAACTTTGTGCTGCAGGCTAAAACTTGATGACATTTCCATAGTCTCTTCTTTGCTGTGATTTGTTTGGAATTTGAGGTGTCCATTAGATGTGGTTGCTAAAGGGTAATTAAAAAAATAAAATATTAAGATAAGAAATTGAAGAAGAAAACACATAACGAGCTGGTAATTAGAAATGGACTTGCTAACCTCATCTGGTTTCCAAGTCTGTATTGAAAATGAATATTGCAGGAAAGAAAAAAACAGACATGTTAAAACCCACCAAATTTTCTTTTTAAAAATTTCTTTTGGTTTAAGGTGTTTCTTAAGTTGCTTTGGCTCATCTCCTGTGTTAGAAACATCTTCTCTGGATTGTACTGATATATTCCTTGAGAACTAGGCAAGGTGAAGGCTCATTTCAGCAAAGAAGAGGTAATTTGAAGGGAGTAATAAAAACTCTACATTGAAATACAGTATAAATAAAAGGAACCAAAAATAATGCAAGTTCCTAGCAGTTTTGTCAGGAGAGACCTTTGTTGCACTAACGTGGCTTTCCTTGGGACCACAGATGTCTGCAATGCTCCAGAACCCCACACTATTTCTAGAGCAATCATCTGGCAGTTGCCTAAATATACTTTACTCTCAGTTTAATCCTTGTCTAAAGTTTTGTTGGCACATATGTTGATTAGTTATATGAAGTGATGCTGCTGATACTGCTATGGAGGCAAAAGCCCACAAAAAAATTCAGGGTTTTAGCAAAACAGTCCTTTTGTCATTGTTATTATTGACTCTGGCTGGGAGGTACAGAAAAACACTGTATTGCTGATGTGAACTGCCTCTACATCCAAAGTGCTGGCAAAAGGCTTTGCAAGTTGTAAGTCCTGTAGTCCTTAGTAGACAGTACCAGTCCCCGGATATTAGGTCCTTTGAGCCCTACAGTTTGGATTGCTTTTGAAATACAATTTCAAAGGTATTTTTTTCTGGAAAAGAAAAAAAAATCGAATTTTCATGCATAATGGAGTCCTGTTCAGTTGCAAGGACATTTTTTTAACTAAAGGATTGACCCTTCTACAGCACTAGGGGTGCAGGAGAAGTGGTAATCAGACAGAGACAAGTTGCTTTTGAAGTCAGTCCAGAAACAATAGTGCAATTTGAGTAATAGAGATCTACTTGTAATGAAGTATAGGTCTATGTTTATCTGTTCAGTTTTCACTGCTCTTGCTGTAAAACATCTGTTGCAAAATCTTCAAACATAAAAAAGGTTTTTTTAGGAATTACAATATCCATACAGTGCAACTCAACAGTGAATTTTATAATATTTGTATTTATTTTGATAATTATTCTCCTTTTATTCATTCTTTTGAAGATAAACAACATGAAGTTGAAATCCCTTCTCCAACACAGAAAGAGAAAGAGAAAAAGAAGAGACCAATGTCACAGATAAGTGGAGTCAAAAAACTCATGCACAGCTCCAGTTTAACTAATTCCAGTATTCCCAGATTTGGAGTTAAAACAGACCAAGAAGATGTCCTTGCCAAGGTAGAGAATATCTAAATCCTTGAATCTAAATAATTGAATTAAAATAGAGCATGGACTTGTCAGTATTATTCCTCCTCTGCTTATAAAGCACATTGATTTCAAGCTGTAGCACCAAACACCGATCTCACTTGAAATAATCCAAATTCATTGAAGTGTAAGAATACCAAGTAAAATCAGAATCAGGCCATAAGGCTTAATTTCAGCATGAACAGGATTTCATCTGGAGATGGGATGTAAATTAGCATTTGTGTATACATTAATAAAGCTGCTTTTTCATAAATAGTATCTGAAAAATGAAGATTAAACATGGCCTATACTGTCACAGGAATGAAAATGTATAGTAACCCTATTTTTTAAAAATACACAACTGGTACATAGCATTAGAGCTATCCTTCCTATTTTTAGCTGTATCATCTTATTTACTTCGTGTTTTTGTTTTTACTGACATTTTCTATGATATTTTTGCACCAGCACCTAACTACTTGACAATAATAGAAAAGTGGTATAAAGGCATTTTTGATTGAGTTTTGCATTTTGAAATATGCCTGTCCTTACATTTTCAGGAATCTTATATGAAGAGTGTTTCTGAGAACCGGGGAATGTGTAGTAGAATTGCAGCATCTCTGGAGGTTTTCTCCACAGTGAATTTTGTTGTCAATGGGCAGTGAGACAGCAAAGTGTGTCAGTTAAGTTCATTCAAGATATGTAGTGTGTTTCTCTCTGGAGCAATCCACTGAAGAGGCACTGTTCACTGCTTACTGAGTTAAAGTATGAAAAATTGGTAGAAACAAATTCCAATGTTGCAAGATTAGTAGCGGCAGCAGAGTTTAGCCCTTCCAAAGTTTAGCATATAACTTTCACAGTGCCAAGGTTTGAATCTTCATGGATCCTGTTTGTAATTGTTTCAGTTAAAAATTGCTGGAATCTGTGTGTTTGGTTTCAACCTGTTTGTTGCTTTATTCTACTCTAGGAACTAGAAGATGTGAACAAATGGGGCCTTCAGGTTTTCAGAGTAGCAGAGTTATCTGGAAACAGACCTTTGACTGTCATCATGCACACTATTTTTCAGGCAAGTAGGAGCAGTCATGCAGTTTTTTTGCTTGTCTTGGAGATTTTTCTGGAGATTTTTGTAATCTAATTGCTTTTCTTTTGCTTTTATAGGAACGGGACTTGCTAAAAACTTTTAAGATTCCAGTAGATACTTTAATAACTTACTTGATGACCCTTGAAGACCATTACCATGCAGATGTGGCATATCACAATAACATACATGCTGCAGACGTCGTTCAGTCAACCCATGTCCTACTATCAACCCCGGCATTAGAGGTAAACTACACTGAGGAGGAAAAGTAGAAGTTGTGAGAGAAGAGGACATACTGAGCATCTTCTAAACTAAATAATAAAGATCTTAGTTTCTGTAATATTTAAGAGATATAATATTAATATTAAAATAATTATTTATTTACAATATTTAATATTAAAAGAGCTACTAACATTTCTTGCATTAATTCTTTTCTTTTAAAGGTATTTTGTGAGAATCAAAGCTTATTTACATGTAAACATTGTGCAGAAAATGTCACATCATGCAGATTCGTGCTGTCATAATCTTTTTCATTGTCACACAATGCATATCTTGTTTCCTCCATCTCATTATTAACAATACATCTTGTCTGTCATTATTTCCCATGTGGGATTCTCACTAACCACAATTAGTGGAATTGCTTAGGAAAGATAGTGATAAAGTGAGGTTCCCTCAATAGGGCTTTTCGAGTTTTGTTTTGGTTTTTTGGGGTATTTTTTTCATTTGGCATATTTGTTCTGGTCCTAAAAGACTATTTTTGTATCTGTTTGTAGGACAGATTGGAAAATGTACTAAATTTTCCCTAGTCTATCTCTTTTCTTATTTCTCTTAAATATTTTTAAATTATTTGAAAAAAAAAAATTGTGTGTTCTTTTCATACTAAATCTCTTGTTGAAATTTCTTAAATCTCTGAAGTAGAAGGACAAAAGGGTAATTTTGCCTTTTTTCAGCACAGTTCAGATCTTAATATAGCAAACACTGATATGTTCCAGTAAATTTTTGGGAAAAGGCAGATAAAGCAAACAGTTGAAACTTTCGTAGTTTGAAAGGACCTTCCTTCATTTCAAGAAGGTCTGCATTTTGACTCTTTTTCATAATGACCAATCTTTCATGTTACTGAATACATCTGCTTTACCTTCTTCAAAAGAGGATTGTAAGTGGACATGAAGACTGTTGGCAGGTTTTGATCCTCAAAGACTTGGGAACTTTCTTACTCACAAGGAGGAAGATCAGATAATGTTCTTAGAACACCGCTGGCTTCACCAAACAGTCATTAGTAATATTTTGGGGTGTTTTTCCTCCAGATCAGTTTTTTTTCATGGTCTTTTTCTTAGCAGAGCTTTAGCTGGTAAAATGGTGATGTCTGCCCAGTGCCACTGCTGGTTTACACACTTCTGAGCTGTCCCTGATCACTTGTGAAAGCAATTATATAATGTCAGTGCTTCTGACGACAGGGGACTGGGCTCATTGACATTCCAAGTCCATTTCAATCCTCTTTTCCTGTCTTTCTAATAATCTCGTGCAGATGGAAAATCAGTAAATGTTAAGTAAGATGTCTTGTAGTCTGTCACCATTTCCTTTAGCATCATATAGGAAATGTGCATCTTTCAAGTACAGGACAGTACATAGGAGTCAAGCTGAAATATTTAACTTCAGTTTGTTCTATAAGTTAGAAAACTGTACTTAATTGTCCAACAGAAGTGGATTTATTTACAGACTAAGGTTGAAAATACTTCAGTTGTGACAGAATTTAGTGATTCTGTCAGTATGAAATACAGATCACTTTAATTTGGTCAAACTCAAAATATTTATGAAGTTCTACATAATTGATGATTTTACAAATGGTTGTGATAGCCTATCTATAAAGTCCCTAGAGATTGTGGTATATTTCAAATGTGTTTTTGCTTGTTCAGATCTAGATTCAAAGTAGGGTCCTTTTTATTGAAAACACTCTTTCACTGATTAGTAATTGTCATCTTTGTTTCATCATTTTCTAGGCAGTGTTCACTGATTTGGAGATTCTTGCAGCAATTTTTGCCAGTGCAATACATGATGTAGATCATCCTGGGGTTTCAAACCAGTTTCTTATCAACACAAGTAAGTTTGATGTTCAGTGGTTTTCTCAAAAATTTGCTGCAAGATCTGCACATAGCACCTGAAAAAAACAGTTTATGCCTTGTTTGCTTCTATCTGTAACTTTTCTCAATAAAGAGATAGGTATTTCTATTTTAAACTGGATGTTATTTTGCATTTCTTGTAACTTTAGAAATAATCTACATAGAGCCCTCTAGCAAGAAGTACTCAGGTATAAACTATAAACCTGGCATTGTTTCAATGTATTGGATATGGTTTCTCCTGGAAAATAGTTGATTTACATAAAATAAATAAAGTTATAGGATAAAAATGAAGGAAGATTAAAAAAAATAAAATAAAAAAATAATGGAGGACAGTACTTTGCATCTGTATTGAAAAAATATGATATGACCAAGGATAGAAATTTAGAAAACAACTTTATTTTTTGCGAACAGACTGTCAGGACCATCTATGTCTCTGCTTTTGATCTCTCATGCCTTGTGGACTGAATTTTCCCAGCCTGTTCCTGCAGACTATGGCAAACCAGTTTTTTCTCTTTTCAACCCTAATGTCATGTCCAAATTTGAAACTTAGCATATTCTACATTTCTCAAGGCTGTTGTCTGCAGCATTGCTGAACCTCTCTCCACTTTTTAATCTTCTGCTGAAACAAAAACAGTGTTAGCTTCATCGAACCTGACTGTGACACATTTACTGAATGGCTTGTAACCTGCTTTGATTTCATTGGCATAGGTCACTATTATCAGCGTGTAGTATTTCAGAGATCAGGACAAGTTCCACCATACTGTGACTTCTTTTTCTGTCTTTACAACCTTCTTTTATGATAACTGACCCAGAAGTACAGAGTTGAAATAACGCTAATAATCCAAGAACAGAAGAAGAAAAAGAAAAGAAATGGAAACATACCTAGGATTGCGTATTTGACCCATCTGATTGCACATTTATAGATACTGTAATTTCTGTACATGGGTGAATATATTGCACTGGTGCTAAAATAGAATGACCCCAAATCAACAGTACTGTTTGAAGAAGGAAGCTCCTCTGACTCATTGCTGCTATATATTCAAATAAGACCTTCACTCCAGTTTAGCCAGCATTCAATTTTGTTTGCCTTAATGGCCTGAGGGCCACCCTATAATGAAATTGAATTTGATGACTCATCTGCATGGAGGAGGATTGGGATTGACTCTAGATTTTTTGTGCTTCATTGGTAACCAGTACAGTTCAGCAGCTTAGTATAGACAGAGAGTGAATCAAGATTTGTGCCCAAAACAGTGTATATCTGAATTCCTAAGAGTGGGCATATGTAAGTAAAGTTTTTCTTTGCTTGCTTAATCAGTAATTGAGTATCGATATAGGTGGCTCTGAGGTTCTATGAGGAAACCACAGAGTTGTTCAAGTTTAAGTGGGATGACTGACTAGTTGAAGGGAGAGTGGTGGTACATAAAGCTGTCACTTTTAGGCAGACAGTTGAAATTCAGCTAAGATAGGAGACATTCTGATGCTGATGCTTAGAAGAAATATTTTTCTCAATTCATCTTTCGATAGAGGAGGCTTCTGTGTCAGTCAAGTAACATCATTAATTGGAACTGCTTCCAAGGGATTTTGTCCCTTTAAAATTTTTCTGTGTACAAGGAAGAAACTGTAGGGACAGAGACAGAAAAAGACTATCTAATGTAGGTCTCTCAAATCCAAAATTTTCCTAACCTCTAGTTTTGTTTTCCAGTAAACCTTACAATGTATTAACATTTCACTAAGAAGTATAAGAGCACATTTAAAAACAACCATAATAGATGTATTACTTAAAGTACGTACATATTTGCCATATTTTTGGCCTATTCTTTGTAATTAGTCTTAGTAATTTTTCTGAATATTATTTTCCTATTTAAAGTCTGTTACAGACTTTTATATGTTGTTAAAGTCTACATATAACCTAAAGTATATATATATTATTTAATTTGAAAATTGAAGTCTGTTACAGAGTTTTCAGAGAAATTGATCCCTCTTGAATTCTATTAAAGAACAAACAAATATGGGTTTTATTAGCATCAGAAGAGATTTGATCATTGTAACTATGTCCTTCCAGAAAAATAGTCTTGAAGCTTATAATGTGCTACAGAGGTTACAAAGGGGGAACTTTCTTCCATTTCCACATCCATTTCCATTTTAGCTCTGTGTGTAGCTCCAGCACTTCCAAAGTATTTTGACAGTGTCAAGTGTTTTGCAGTTATGGCTCATCAGGCGGCTTTTGAAAGGGGAAAATAAGTTATTACCAGTCACCTTTGTAAGAAAAATAAGTAGACAAGCTTTGTATGTGTTCTAAGAAAGATGAGGCATCATTTTACAAAGTTGCTTGCTTTCCTTCTACTTCTGCTGTTGTAGTTTTGCCACCATTGGGATAAGGAAAGACAGAGGAAGAGTTTCCTTCTTCAATCAATTTATTCAAGACAGGAGAGGAGGACAGCAGGAGAATAGATAATGAGATTAATGAAATCTGAAGATCAGAGCTTTTAGAGGCCTCCCATTGAGCCAGAAGCATTTTTAAACATAGCTGCTGTAAAAGAAGATAAAGAACACAAAGTAGAATAGACTGATGTATGGTTAGGCTTAGGATAGAACAGTTCTAATAAATAGACGTTAATATTGCACATGACAAGTATGATTGCATAAAAAGTATTAGGGTTTCTTGGGACAGATTAATTTATAAACTGTGTCTTAGAGCATATACAAGCTGACTGTGTGGTATTCCTGTGTAGAAGCTGAAGCTGTGCAGAAAGTTTTTGTAACTGCTTTTGTTTGTCAGGGCTGTCTGTTCAGCAGGTCTAAGCAGACAAATGTAGACCTTATGTGTGCGCTTTCGCACAGGTGTGGCTGGGAAGGTGGACATTATTCTCACAGCCATATCAGGTGACCAAGTTAAGAATACTTCTGTCAGAGAAGGCAACATTACAAACAGTATCAGGCACTGATCACACTTGAGTACCAGGCAGCAGGCAAGGCCACTGTTTGCATTTTTAAGCCACATGGTGTTACAAGGACAAGGCCAGAGGCACAGCTGTTACCATCCTAACAGCCTCCTCTCAACATATCCAGTTGTCATGGACTAATGACTGTAAACCTAGGTCATTAGGCATCTGTGCTTCTTAGCTAACTGCAGAAAGACATGATTTGAAAACCAAAATGTGTATTCGCTGCAGCAGATCTGCAGCAAGGCCTCAGCTATGTATAGCCAGGTTTGAGTGCTAGAAAGCTAAAACTTGACTAACAGATGTTGTGATGGAGGGATGCACGAGAAGAGAACACATCAAAGTGTTTTAATTGAGGTGTGTTTAGGCATATATTGTGCATATAATATTTTCCAAGTGACCACATGCAGATATGAAAATGTATTCTGAAAATTACCTTCCTTGTATTTTTTCTAACTTTCCACTCAAGGCACGTGTACATGCGTCACTGCAAAGCATTTTCTTTATTTTCCTCAACATGTTTTGCCTTGATCTGTTAAGATATTCAGTCATTAAATTCTGTAACATTGATACTGTGTGAACTACAGCGAGGCTGTTTCTAAAAGATTATCTGTAAATCTTATTATGAATGTAATAAATTTGAAAAAAAATTCTTAAGGGATTTGGTAGAAGCACAGGCTTTAGTAACATTCTGTGTGACAATTGTTATTGCAGATTCTGAACTCGCCTTGATGTACAATGACTCATCAGTGCTGGAGAATCATCACTTAGCTGTGGGTTTCAAGCTGCTGCAGGAAGAAAATTGTGACATTTTCCAGAATTTGACCAAAAAACAGAGGCAATCATTAAGGAAAATGGTCATTGACATTGTGAGTTCTGCTTGCGACTCTGTCTTCCATAGACCTAATAAATTGAGTAATAAAGCACAGATGTATTTTATGATAAATTAGATGTCATTATACTTGTAAACAATGAAGTAAAATTTTGAAGTTTTATTGTGTCTTACCCAAACATGTATAGTGTGTTAAGTTTCAATAATAGTCTATACATTTCTAGAAGGTATACAATTCTGTCTCAAGATGATTTTGTACTGACGTGTCATTCCACCGGCACAGTTAGAAATTTGCTACTGAATTGATGGTGAATCATTTTGAACAATTCTGAACAATCATTTTGTCTTGTTCTTAAAATATCTAAAAGGAAAACATACTATTGTGGACACTAATGACATACAGGGCTCAGACTTTTAGCATGTATTCAGACACAGAAGTCATGAGTTCCTTCCAAAATTGTTTATTTAAATGTTCAAAGATGTTTGTTTTTTTTTAAAAAAATACACTAGTGTAACTTACATAGTGGGTTTTTTAATTTTTTTTTTTTGTTTTTTTTTTTTTTTTCTTTCAAGGTACTTGCAACAGATATGTCTAAGCATATGAATCTACTGGCGGATTTAAAAACTATGGTTGAAACTAAAAAAGTGACCAGTTCTGGTGTCCTACTTCTTGATAACTATTCAGACAGGATTCAGGTAAGAAAATGCATCTGCAATGGTCTTAACTTGCATTAATTTACGTACTTAATGAGATTGGCTTTCCCATCCTCCAGCATGAAATAGATAAGCTGTCTGTTCTCGCGCCATGATTCACTACTTCCCTCTGTTTCCTCCCTGTGACATGGTCTGAGTGATTCTCTGAGAGCGTAATGAAGTGCTAGAGTAGTTCTGGACTAAATGAGGTTTTCACCTTCCCTTCAAATTATCAGTATGTGATTGTCTTTCTCACAAAGATATCCTGGCCTTTATACAGGCAGAAGCAGCAGAAGCAATTCATGGGTATTACTGCAACTGTGAAAAACACCCAAGCACATAAGTTTTTGCTGTTTAAAACAAATCTTGCACTACATGTACTTTCAAGATTCTGTTTCACAATCACCAGAATTGTAAATGGAAAAGGTGCTGTTGTTCTCCAGTGTAATTACACCACAGGTGTTCAATCTATTTTAGGTTCTTCAGAATATGGTGCACTGTGCAGATCTAAGCAATCCAACCAAGCCACTCCATCTCTACCGCCAGTGGACAGACAGAATAATGGAGGAATTTTTCCGTCAGGGAGATCGGGAAAGAGAGAGGGGAATGGAGATAAGTCCCATGTGTGATAAGCACAATGCATCTGTAGAAAAATCACAGGTAATTGATTTGAGTAGACAGTTAAACATTTTGACAGAAAAGAATGGTACATAGCCATGTTTCAAATAATTTATGAATGCACTATTTCCTTTTTTTCCCACTGAGTTAATGAATTCATCTCTTGAGTAGTAAGTGAGGGGAACTGAGATTTTTACTGTGAAAACGTAGTGCATGTCATTGTGTTTACTGAAGGGATTCCATCACTCTCATGACCTGCAATGCAGCATACATGTCAAAAGAGATTATTGTACAGCTGCTCACTAGGGTTTCCTTTGAAAAGAGAATTAACTCTAAAACAGATGTTCAGCACCCTAGATGCCATAGAGTTGTTTGGAATGAACAGCTCACTTCAAAACAAATTCTTTCCAATCCTGAATCAGAGTTTTAAAATGTAAAAGAACTTATTTACTACATAAACTGGTATGGTTTCCTTTCAGCCTAGTATAAGGGTGATGTATCTAATGTCTCTTACTAGCATTTTATTTCTCATACTTTGCATGACTTATAAGCATAATTATTTATTTATTTGTGAATAATCGTATTTTTATTGTTTGAAACAGGTGGGTTTTATAGACTACATTGTTCATCCTTTGTGGGAGACGTGGGCCGATCTTGTTCACCCAGATGCCCAGGATATCTTAGATACACTGGAGGACAATCGAGAATGGTACCAGAGCACAATCCCTCGAAGTCCCTCTCCTGCACCTGATGACCAGGAAGAGGGAAGGCAGGGTCAAACTGAAAAATTCCAGTTTGAACTGACACTGGAGGAAGACGGTGAGTCAGACACTGAAAAGGACAGTGGAAGTCAAGTAGAAGAAGACACCAGCTTCAGTGACTCCAAGACTCTTTGCACCCAGGATTCAGAATCCACTGAAATTCCTCTTGATGAGCAAGTAGGGGAAGAAGTAGAAGAGGAGGAGAACCAAACAGAGCCTTGTGTGGTAGAAGACCATTCTCCTGACACGTAACAATGAAGACGCAGTCTCTTTCTCTCTTACTCTCCCCCTTTGTTTTCCTATTTCTTTCTGTTTTTTCTTTTTTTTTTTTTTTTTTTGGGGGTGTTTTGGTTTTTTTTTGGTT
>VWZF01000214.1:54890-67109 GCA_013396755.1 Sclerurus mexicanus | reverse complement strand
TTTTTGGTGGTGGTGTTTTGGTTTTTGTTTGGGTTTTTTTGTTTTTGTTTGTTTGTGTGTTTGTTTTTGTTTAGTTTTTTTCTTTTTTTTTTGAAATTCAGGTAATGGTTTCCAAAGTGTATGTCATATACTACAACAATGGTCACAACTTGCTGTCATCTGCCAGGACGATTGTTGATCAAAACTGATGTTGATGACTCAGTTTGGCACTCAGGAATATTGTAACCAGAATTTTCACCTCCATGGCATCAGAAAGCAGGGGGAGAGCATCTATAAACTACACTTTAATAAGGTCTCCATTTGGCAGATTCAATTAAACAAAGCAAATGTTTTCAGAGGAGTACCACCTGCCAAATGAATGTTGGTGTGCTGTGATAGTTTTTGAATTCATTGTATTTCGCAAGCAAAGCATTGGATAATGTTCATCTTGAGAGGAAACAGAAAACAAATTGAGGTTCCTACTGGAAAATAAATTCACATAAATGATGGGACACAACATAATTCTGTTACCAACAGGAAGATGAGCTGTGAAAATTGCATAATTTTCTAATTTCAAGTCTTCCTGAGAAATCAGTGAAAGAAAGTGTGACCCAGTGGGTTGCACTAACCTCTCCATTTTGTATAATATGTGAGAGATCTTTTGTAGAGCTTACTTTTACTAAATATACCAAGGTGTTATATTTTTAAAAAAAACACTTTCATCTGCCACTGTTTTGTTGGTTTTTTTTTTCCAAAGAGTAGCTTGCAAGTTTTCAGGACAAATCTGTGCTACACTGGATAATACATCTAGGAGTTGTTTTTTTTTTTTACTTTTTTTTTTTAACTTCTTTTTTTTGGGGTGTTTTGGTTTTTGGTTTTTTTTGCACCTTAGAATCTCATGGTATTATTGAGCTGTAAAAGTTTGTTATTTTATATATTAGTGAGTTACAAGAATATCCTTCGTGTTACATGAAACTTTTTCAGTGTGATAGCATTTTTTTGGTTATTTTTCCTCACAATTTTCCTAAATGTATTAGTTTACTTATGTAGTGCTTTTGCCCTCATAGTGGCCTGATCCTGCCAGTTCTGTCTTACCAAAAGAAGTGGTCCCATTGATAGCAACTATGATGACTAACATTAAGATTTACAGGACCAGAGCCTGTAAAAAGGACAACAAATTGTCATCAGGACAGATGAAAGTAGCTCCTTTGCTGTAGTAATAAAACTTGTTCCTCTGAAACATGGTTTTTCAGACTTCTTGGCTGGGAGGTACAGACTGCTAAATCAGAACAGACTAATACAATGCATGGAATATTTGTTCTGGTGAAAAAAAGCATTAATGTAATATTTCCAATTTTGACTCTCAGTAGCTTTCAATCTGGGTAGCTATCTAGTTAAACCATTTGCTAATCTGAGGTGTGTACAACATAAAAATAATGACTAGTATTATTTTTTCATGTCTTTGTTACAAGAAGAGTCAGGTCAGTCTTGTCTTTTTGTGTTTTTAAGTAAATGAGCAATGCATCATCAGAGTTGTAGTTTACTCCATTTTATTTCAATCTTAGATCTTTTCATCCTTTACCCACCTTGTGTTAAGAGAATCCTGCCTTTCTGTTTGATTGGTACTGAAAGCTTCCATAACTTGGAAAGCTAAAGGGAGGTAGAAGTTCATATTTGTCATTTCACAGTCCTGTTGTTTCTTCACATGAAAGAAGAAAAGAATTTATTTCCTACACTTTACTCTTCATCAAAATTGTAGTTTTGAGTGTAGAAGATGGGAAATAGTTGCATAAGGAGGCTAGCAAACTCCCATACTGTAAAATTCTGTTAAAATGACAATATCAAGATAATTCTTAAAAAAGGATGATAGCAACAGCGATTATTTTCCCTTTGGATTCATTTTGTAGCAAATTTGCAGATATGTATACAGGGGGTTTTAAAGTGTCAGAGAACTAGAATAAAAGCATCTTTCACAATAATTGGACAATAATTCAGCTATTAAATGCATTTTGCATTCTTCTATATCCAGGTCACAGTTTTCTAAACCATTAGAGCTCACAGGGCCTTAGCACAGAAGATGCTGAAGCAGGAAAAAGAATGAAGATAACTCATGGGGCTTTTTTCATGTTTTGACTTTTTTTTTTTTTTATCTTTTCTTAATAATTTCTTCCTGAACTTGATCCATCTAAAAATCTTTTCAGTCCCCAAGAGTGCCTGGAACCTCAGTAATGGAAAAGCAATATAAATTCCAGAATAACCAGTAGGACCTGGAAGGTTTTGTATCTGCACTAATTGAAAGTAAACAAACATAAGACCATATTGTGAGATATACACCTATACATGTGGACAATCAAATCATAGAAAATGATATCATTTCTTAGAGTTGGGGATATAATGCACTGTACAATCTTTTTTTTCCCTCTTTGCCAAAGTGTGTTTTAGCATTGTACACTGCTTCAAAACAATACAATTTACAAGTGGCTTTATGTGCTGTGAATATTTTTGCCATAAGAAAATGCAGTGAGTGGGTATTGAGTGGGAGGAAAAAAGAAAAATCACCTTGTTTATAACAGTACACTTTAGCTTGCAAGTTGCTGTACTCAGTAATGCTGTATTTAAATTCTTAAATTGTTTTGTGTCATTAAAAATGATAATGAAAGAATATCGATAGAACAAATAGCATTCAGAAGCTTAAAAAACTTGAATGAGATGGATTTTATAGAAAGTTTTGACAGTTCTTTCAAACGCATTATTTATTTTTTGTGCCATGCATTTTTCTCACCAAATGACCTTACCTGTAATACAGTCTTGTTTGTCTCTGTTTACAACCATGTATTTATTGTAATGTACATACTGTAATGTTAATTGTAAATTATCAGTTCTTATTATAACATCATCCTTGTCAGGGTGGTGTTGCTGTATTTGGAAACTCTTGGTGAGAGAATGATTATTGTGTATACATATTCCTTGTACATTTTTTCTCCTGTAATATATTCAGTGTCACCATAGAGCTCGTTTATGGAAGATTCGAGAAAAGTATAAAATACATAAAGATATATCAATTTAAAAAGCTGCAGGTCTTTGGTCCCAGGGCTGTGCCTTAACTTTAAACAATATTTTCTTGTTTTGCTGCATTTGAAAGTAAGGTAGCCTTGGGGCTAGGGCTGGGCATTTCTACCATATTTTTAGTTGCTAAATGATGGGGGATATTCTTACGAGCTAATATATGTGATACTACAATAAACTTTCATCCTTGACCCTGCTGGAAGTTTGAGCTTTTCCAGACTTCTAGTAATGTAATTGTATTGTCTCTCATATTATCTTTTTACAGCCTGTCACTGGGGATTATTGCAGCCATTTTTTGTTCCTAAAAAAATAAATAATTGATGCTGCATTTCAGTACTGAATTGCACTGAAACAGCTTTGGAAAGCATCTCTAATAAGCATTTGATTTTAATGCATATTGGGAAATGGAATAATGAGAATTAAAAAGAGATAACTCATACTCTTTTACAATTGTCTGTCTCTTCTTTAGTAGCACAAATTATCACTGTATCAGCAGAATCCATAAAGTAGGACAAAAGACAACTTCAGTCTTGGAAATGCTTTCCAACACCAATGTTAGTGTTACTAGTAGCCAAAGTTTTATTTTATATAGGTGTAGCTAAGGCTTTGTACAGCTGTGTATAGCATAATGCACTAGCTCTACAGAAGAGCAGTAAACCATTAGATCTTTTAATAACACTACTATTAGGTTTGCAGGTTGGACTGAGCATCTCTTGCTGTTTGACATTGCTCCAAACTACTTAGAGCTGGTATCATTGAATTTGCCAGAGTGAGGTAAATACCTCTCCTCCATTCCAGTGATGCCCAGCCCTTGTAACTTGTGACTTCTTCGTGAAAGGAGAGATTCCTTTTCAAGGAAAAACAGAATCTCCTTTTTGACACAAACTGTAGATTTTAGCAGCCCTGGCCCAAAGGAAATTGAATGCTTTTGTTTTATATGGTATAAAAGGGACACTATAACAACAGAAATCCTGAACAATTTCTTGTTACTGTTTTAATTCGGTATTTTCTTTGGGGATGTCTTGAGAGTGGCAACTTGTGTGAACATTGCACATGGCTATTCTTTCACTGGTTTCTTAGCCTCTCTTACAGCCTATGGGATAGTACTGTACATCAATACCTTCATATGAAATTTTATATGCAATGGAAATAAAAGCATGTGTTGATTCTGCCTAGTTACTGTATTTGGGTTTTTTTTTGCAAGTTAACTTTCTTTACATATATGCCTTAGTTTTGACATCTTAAGAGAACACATATTTACAGAATAATTTGATTACCATATTTTTGTCAGAACATTGTTTTGCGTAGATAATACAAAACAGATATGAGCAAATTATAAAAGTCAATCAAATATGGTATTTCATACAGGAGTCTAATCCACATAGCTGTGATATACAGTTATATTGAAAAGGCATCTTATCAGTTTTCAGGATATTTTACCACTGGCTTCAATGTCTTTACAGAAACTAGATGTCTAGAGGAGCAATATGCTGAGATGCCACAAAGAAAAAAAAAAGTTATCAGTTAAATAGTGTCGCAATCTCTGCTCCAAATGGATGATAAAAAGAAATTTCTCTTAAAAATAAAATTAATATATTTCAGCTTTTTTCTTGAGGAAGAAATATGGTCTTAGTGCAGGTCCAACTCTTGAACTGGCTTTTGGGCACCTTTCCTTGATCAGTGTGAGTCTTTGTTGTTTAATGGAGTTGTTTGCTTAACTGAAAATAGTTTCAATACAAAAAAAAGTCTATGTTCATTTTTTCCTTAAGTTTCTTAGATCCTTCTTTGGGTTTAGGGGTTATCTCACAAGGAGTACCAATCCTTAGGACTCCCTTTTAATCACACCTGTGTGGCAGAAAAGGTTGAGAAGTGCTGTGTTGGGAAGATGAAAGATGCTGCCCTGAGTAGTGGGTGGATAAACTAGATGGTGTCTGTCACTTCTGTCAAGCTCCTCCTCACATGTTCCCAGTAGCCCTAATGAGAAAATGGCTTGCACACATCATGACTATGGAAGAAAGAGTCCCAAATTATTGTTGGCACTACTAAAACCTTTTCAGTAAGTAGGTCAGGTACCACAGCCGTGCATGTGGTAAGGCTGAAGCTGGCGGCATTAGCCCACTGCTTCCTACATCCTCTGGCAGCACTTTGTCAGTCTCTGTGCACGGAAATTATGAGTCAGAATATGCAAGTTTCAAAGCAAAACAAAATGTTTCCCATGTTTCACTGCAGACAGTTGCTGCTGTAGAAGTTCAATGTATTTTCAAACAAATGACTTCTATTTCTTAATGAGACAAACAGTCTGAATAGCTACAGCTTTTTTTGCTTAATCTCCCTGCTGCATGGAAAATGAAAGTCACAGCTACTAGCACACGTAGTGTTTACTGGAATGATCAGTCCAATTTCTCTACCAGCTGTGATTAATTTTTCTTAGTTTTCCTACAGGAAAAAACAAACAAACAACCAAACACAAAAGTTCAAAGGTGAACTAACCCTTTAGTTAGTTTAATTTAGTTTATCCTGCAAGATAAAGACAATCTCTAGTTTCCTTCTTTCAAACTGATTGAGAAATCTGCAGAAGTAATAAAGGGGGATAGAAAGTCCAAATAGAAATCAGATTGACAAATTAGGAGCAAAACCTGGGCAGGGAGAAATACCCTCCAACTAAAATAATCTCATCTCATCTTGTCAAAGACATCCCATAGCTGAGTATGGACATTAAGAGTACTGAGTTTGATTTTTAACTCAGTTCCCTGGGAGCAAAGCTGTACTTTTTTTGTCTTCTTGCAAAGCAAATATTTTGAGGCCCTTGGACTTACTGTGGTGGTGGTAAGAACTGTATGTGTAGTTAAGATGCACATTTACAAAGTAAAATATTATTTGATATAATGCAGAGTTTAGCTCAGGTGTAAAGATTAAAAAGGTGGGTTGACTGTCTCAGATATACAAACCCTTAGCATGGGAGATACCATACCTGAGCAAACAGCCCTTAGTGGAAAAAAAAAAAAAGATGATACAGGTCCCATTAATTGTCTAATGCTGATGAGCTGTGCAGACAGCAAATGCATATCAGTCATGTTACACAGTTACCTCCAGCCCCTACCCTGTCCTCCTCTGATATCCATTGAGCTCAGATGCCTACAATAACAGCAGCAGAGGTCATTGTTTGCTTATCTGAGGAAGTCTGGAAAACAAAACACAGGTTGTGCAGCATGTAGTAGTCAAAATACAGTTGGCATATGTGTTGTACGTGTGTAGAATTTGGCTTACAACAAATTACATAAGCTATCATTACAAAGGGCTAAACAGAGACAGTTACAAGTGGCTTAAAAACTTCAGTATTTTCTGATGGTTGAAACTCCAGCAAAATAATAGCCAAATCTCTTAAGAACTTAAATTTTAAAAACTTTGACTGCAGCACTGACCAAACTAAGATCTGTGCACAGCCCATTGCATTCTCAGACCGCAGTTTGTGGTTTATGTTGGCTGTCCTGACCACAGCTGGGACTATGCCTCTGTGCTGGTTTAAGGGTAAACCAGCAGGAGAAATGGACCCACCATGAGAGAGATTATGAGTCAGAGTTACAATTTAATGAAAGGTATTACAATAAATACAGACACAAAGAGAAAACTGCTTTCAACTCACCAAAACCCAGCAGTATAACCCAGTGTCCTGGGGCACAAGCCCAAAGGGGTTTGTTAGCCCTTGTGCTGAGACCCACGTGGTTCCCCCGAGTCCAAAACAAAAGGGAGTAAAGAACCTGTTGGTGCAGATGATGGCTGGGGTCTGGTCGAGAGTGATGGTTTCCTCCTGTCGGGGTCCTGCTGCTCCTCTAGATCCAAGAAGTACCCGAGGTCTTCCTACCCCCCGCTTATGTACCTTCAGGGAGCACCCAGTCCCTCCCCCAGGGCGGGGACTCACACAATGGATGATTAACTCTGAGTCATGGGGTGTTGTTGAACCGTTGATGGCCCATTAGCAGCCACACCCCCTCAGGCTGGGTGTGAAGGTGCTATCAACTCCCTGGGCGGCTGCTGCAAATGGTCCATTGTTTTTGGGAAATGAATAGAGGGGGTAGAATACATAGCTTTGATCACCCCCACACAGTGATAACTGGTCCCACCTGCTGAACTAGGACAGCCTCCTAAACCATAGCCTTTGTTGAAATTTGATACCAAGTCTACTTGATAGAAGGGATCATTTGAGTACAGAGATATTGAGCCCTTTCTCTGATGAAATGAGCAGAAACAGTTGATGTAGAGCTGCCTTTATAATTCAGCTGGCTGTGAACCCCCTCTGACACTCTGGTTTGTTACAGGATCCCACACAGAGTTCTCGGATTTAGGCTTCTTGCTATGGCATGGAAAGAGAACAGAAGTGTTCTATGGAGTTACAAAATTGTGTTTTATTGCACACACCACAAAAGACAAACCTAGCAGCAAACAAAGAAGTAACCCTAGCCCTGCTTGAAACAATCCTGCTTGCTATTTTGTTATGTCTCTTGTTCCCTCACAGAAGCAGGGGTAGCATGTCTATAATAACCACATGCATCGGGGTATCAAGAATGTGGGACATATTTATCCAGAGAAAGACTATCAGGGTATCAGTCATACAACCCGTGTGCAAGGATGCTGTGCTGATGGCAGGTGCAGAGAAATGTCCCTTACAAGGCTGTGCCTGTAAAAGGGCTAAAAAAATGCTTGAGAAACAGTAAATGGAAGACTGTTTGAACACCTTTAGTGCGGTAAAAGATATTATTGGAAGCATGGTGTTCAAGTTTGGATGATTGGAGATGCATTTTGAGGGGACAAAATGGTGCAATGGAAAAATAATTAAATAACCTGAAATCTTGCAGTCTAGTGGCATTCCAAGAACATGACCTGTTTAACTTGCCCAAGAGAAGGTTAAGATAAGGTTTGATCAGGTGGTGACAGAAAAGTGACAGTCCCTCAGTCCATCTTACTCTCTAGCAGCCAAAGCCAGCCACCACCAAAGGAGCCACATCAAAGGGATCTAACTTGTGAAAAATTCAGGCTGAAAGAAGTAGACTCAACATCAGCTGGTTTCATTCACTCTTTGTGCCTGCAGGTACCTTGCTAGGAACCAGGACTTGGGAAAATACCACCATTACAAGTGAGTGATGTTCTGTGTGTGCTGGGACCTACATACACTTCTTAATGCCACAGGTCCTACCCTTACGGGTGCCTAGTGATATTGCACAATTCACTTAGGTTTAGCTTTGCCTGAGAATGGGCTGGTCCTTTGTGCAGATGTTGGGGAGGGGGTGGGTGGTTAAGGAGAGAGAAGGGCTCTTTGGGGGACCTTTTCTACTACAGTAATTTTCAAATCATAATCCACCTCACATTTCTCAAGGACTCCTTATCAGTGGGAGATGAACACTTGCCATAAGGCAACCACATATTTCTGTGAGTTGCAGACCTTATCAGGTTGGTTTTCGTCTGCTCTGGTGCTTCTTCTGAAGCAGTAAGCTTCTGGCTGAATCTATCCCTGCATGGGTAGATACATGTGTGAGTATTTTCTTCTGCAGCTGGCTTTTTATTTTCATCAAACTATTAGAAATATATGCCATTAAATGTGGTAATATTTGGCTTGCAAATTCAAAAGTTAAAGGACGCCCTTGCAGGCAGCTTGTGTTGGTGTGTGGGCTGTGTTCCATGGAGACAAGGGCACAGGGACACTACTGCTTACAATTAGCAGCTGCCTCCTGGACCCCTGAGGAAAAAAGCTGCTTTGCTGGAAGCATCATTTCCCTGGCAAAGAAGCATGATTGTTCCTGGTGCATCCCAAATACAGAACAAGTGACAGATGCCTTCTTGAGGGGCTCTGCCTCCCAACCCCCAGAACCAGGCAGCTGTGGGAAGGGGGAAGTGCTATACGGAGTGAGGAGAAATGCAGGGCAGTGCCTGCTGCCCTCTGATACACTTCCATTTGAGTTAGCAAGTTAGTGTCTGCATGTGGAAGCAGAGTGCTTAGGCAACAGCAGGTGTCAGCTCGAGTTTTCTTTATGTTTCGGCTAGCATGTTTTTCAGGAAAGAGTATCTCTGTAACATCTCCAGTTTTGTTGAAGATTACTCATATAAGTCAACCCCATGTGCAATTAGCTAATGAGCTCTGTGCTGGCTTTGGTTAGGGTAGAGTTAATTTTCTTCACAGTACCTAGTATGGTGTTGTGTTTTGGATTTATGCTCAACACAGTGTTGTTAATAGAGAGATGTTTTTGTTATTGCTGAGCAGGGCTTACACAGAGCCAAGGCCTTTTCTGCTTTTCATACTGCCACTCTGGCAAGGAAGTTGGGGGTGCATGGGAAACTGGCAGGAGACATGGCCAGGACAGGTGACCTAAACTGATCAAATACCACAACTCCAAACAGCTCCCACTTCTTTCTTTTTCCCCCATCTTTATATACTTTATATGGAGTTCTGGTGTTTGTCTTTTCAAGTCATCATTACATGTGATGGGGCCCTGCTCTCCCAGAGAAGGCTGAACACCTGCCTGCTCATGGGTAGCAGTGAATTCCTTGTTTTGCTTTGCTTGCATGTGTAGATCTTGCTTTCCCAGTTAAACTGTCTGTACCTCACCCTTGTATTTCCTAGCTGTTACCTTTTTGATTGTCTCCCAGATCCCACTGGTGGGATGGTACTTGGTTGATGGCTAGGGTTAAACCACAAGATCTCATTGAAACCTATCAAAAGTGGGCTGTGTGCGGTTCCTTTTAAATGGAGTATGAAACCCTCAGGGAAACACATAAGTGAGGAGAGAGAAGCAGGAAATGCTTCAAGGAAATGTAGAGGGGAAAAAAGGGGGGAAAGTTTAGAAAAGAGATTATTGCAATCTGGCTCAGGGTTTTGACATTTCTTAACAGGGATACAACCTCCAACCTGTGTCCTCTGAAGTCCCCATGTGCGGTAGGCACCTGAGCTTTTGCACTGAGAAGCAGTGAAGGGGTTGGTGGACTGAGGGCAGAGAAGGAGAAATGGGAGGAAAGTGAGAAAAAAGCCCTCACTCAAGTTGCTCAACCACAGAATCACAGAGCACGCCGTGCTGGAAGGGATCCACAAGGATCATCAAGTCCAGCTCCTGGCCCTGCACAGGGCTCTTCCCAAAAGTCACACCATGTGCCCAAGAGCATTGTCCAAAAATATCTTGAACTCTGTCAGGCTTGGTGCTGTGACCACTTTTCTGGGGAGCCTGTTCCGGTATCCAACCAACCTTTGGGTGCTCTGTGAAAGTTTGAGAGGCTACAAATCTCAGTCAAAACCCCCTACTCTGATCTGTGGCTGTTATATAATGATGTCCAGGGCTGTTCTCCTTGCCCATGTAGTGGTGCAGCCAGAGTCACTGCTTATTGCTCATTGCTCAATACAGCACATAGGCGGGGGTGTCAGCTGCTCTGAAGTCATTGGAGGGATGGATACCCTCAAAAACTGCCAATGCCCTGAGGCATAAATGCATCCTTGAAAAACTTCCAGGTGCTGTCAACAGCCACTGTGGTGAAAAGAAACCCACTGTGCTCCTGTGGGCTGCCATGGAGCATCACTACTCCGCTGCCCCCTGCAACCTCTCTCTTGGAGCAAGCCAGCACTGACTGAAGCAGTCTGTACATTTAAATTCTATTTCCCAAAATGGGAATGAGGTTCCACACTGGAGAGGAGCCTCTGATGTGCAACACTCAACTGCACAGCAAGATCAGGGCAGATATGATGCCACAGGCAGAGTCCTCAGCAAGGCCAAAGGACCCAGGCTGTCTCTTAGTGCCCTCCTCCACAATCAGTAATTAGTAATAATGAACACTATTAGTATTCAATTTATCCATTTATCCAAGATTTCCAAGCTAAAAAAGCCTTCAGTTGCATGACTTGTAACTGAGCTGATCATGGTTTGGTTTGTTTCCCCCACAGGTTAGCAAAGTAACTCTCAAGTCCATGCTTTATTAGAAATATTTGATAGCATTGTCCATTTTTTCCTCACCAGAATTCCCTTCATAAATATTAATACCTGCTGATGCTTCTCACTGGCCTGTAGCTGTCCATAGACACTAGAGTGGACTCCCCTTTAAAATATGTTGTTGCAGAACCATTCAGCCCTTGTGTCTGAATCAGGCATCAAGCTCAGATCCTCTGATCTGCTGGGTTTTCTCATTCCAGTGCTCTGCCAGCCAAAACCAGTGGGAGGCCCAGCACTGTTTTCTCATGGGATGGCTGTCGCAGCAGTCCTGGAGCTTCCCTGCTGCAGATGGGCTGCTTGCACCAGCTGCCAGGTAGGACAAAGCAGTGGTGCGGGATGTTTCTCTGGCAGGTTTGATGTGCTGACAGAATCCTCAGGGGTTTGTGTTTGGAGTGTGGTGAAAATCACAATCAAGAACAGTGGCACTGTTGCGTGGGGATGAGTGGGGGGTGACATGGTAAGTGATGTTTTGGGATACCTGTGCTGTTTTTTACCAACAGGCAACCTTAAAAACTTGGTGGGGTTCTTTTTTAGATAGATTTGAACAACTATCTGTTGTGTTTCTGCAGAATCCTGCAGCTTTCCTTGTAGTTGCAGCCCTCCCTGGCATCAATAATGGTGTTTCTTTTCTTGGGAAAAAGACATTAGAATTCAGCTCCTTTGAGCAAAAGGTATCCTCTTGGTGGTATTCAAACTTTCCTCTGCTGCACTGGATTTAGAGAGAATGGAGATAAAATCTCAGTGCCTACCCTTCCCCTTTCAGTATCTACCCAGTGGCAGGCAGTGTGTTCCCACTGCCTTCTGGGGACAGGACGTGCCCCTGCAGGGACCTCCAGTGAAGGGGTGCTGCTGGCTCTGCTGCAACCCTGGGTGCACAGCCTGCTGTCATGCTGCTGGCACAGCACCGCAAAGGAGAGGCTGGGCCAGTCACCTGCTGACATGGTGGGATTTTTTGTGTTCATGGCAGAAGAAAAACACTGCTTTGGGCACATGCTAACCTCTCTGCATTCACTTCAGTACGCAATGGCATATTATTGTGAAAAATAGATCAGGACACCCTTTTAAGTAGGTTTCATATCCAAAACCCCATCTTGCATTTCAGGTACTGCTATTGGACTGTTTTGTATGTGACCTGATGTCATATATGGACCACTCTGCCTCTCATAAATTGAAATTTCCTCTACCTGGGTAGAGCTTTGTACCTGATTCG
>VWZF01000214.1:158-54876 GCA_013396755.1 Sclerurus mexicanus | reverse complement strand
GGAAGTGAGGGAAGGGGGATTTCCTTGTGGGTCACTGCAAATCCAGAGAATTTGAAACCATTAGCAAGAGTGGGCATGAATCATTCCTTTCTCCTTTGTGCTATTTCAGATGAACTGCTCTTACATTCAGCTTCATTAATAATTAATACAGTGGAGAAGCAGGGCTCAGCTGCATTGTTTTCTGTCACAGCCAAAGGGGAGAGCATGTCTGCAGATCCACACAGCTGCTCTAACACCAAAACTCTGGAAAAGACAGCTGAGTGTGTAAGAGAAGTGAACAAAAATCTGTGCCTCTTGCTGTAGCTAACAGTGATAGGTGACAAAGGGTGAAGGCACCATACACGGTGAAGGTTTCCCAGGAGGAGAAAGGTGCACAATAGAAAACACAGCCTTGATACCTGAAGCATTGCTCACACAGTAGCACAATCATACTTGTTAGAGAAGAGGGAAGCACCAGGCCTCCGAGAATCTCTTGTTTAACTGCTAAAAAAGCCTGAATTTGTTCATGAGGTAGGTTGCAGCAAGATAAGGACTGCTCAGACACCAGTGCTCCCCAGCCTCCTGAATCTGCACTGCAAAGGCTCCTGGCTCTGCTGCTTGCCTGGCCCTAAACTCCCACCTGGGCATCTCTCGGGGTTCATGCAGGGAAGTGCAGGGGGGTTTAGTCCTGAGGGATTATTTCATAGTGAGCACAGCAAAGGATGGTGGATAAAGGGATGCTGGGAGCATCTTTAGAATAGAACTCAAGCTCTACATCCAGCAAGTATTGAGATAAAGGGGTCACAGCTTACTTACAAGGTGAGGGAGGGACTTCCTGCTGCCATGGTCCTACTACATGGAGGTGGAGGAAAAAAGTCTTCGAAAGAAAGTCTAAAGGATACCTTCTGTGGAGCAAGTCAGGACTTGGAAAACAGCAGTGGTGAGCAGCTTAACCATGGGCATGGCAGATTAGGTTCCCATTTTGGTCCCTCTACAACTTACTTTATCATCTCTTCTCACCAAGAATAAAGTAGCAACTTCCTGTGATACAGAGAGAAATTAATGTCTGATTACTTTGAGCTATTGTTCATGTCAAGATGGTGGTTTACTCTTTGACATCAGTTAACATGCTTTAGTTCAGCATAGAGTAAGTTCTGCATGTCTGCAAGATAAGGCTTTCTGAAAAGCTTTTACAGTACAAAAATCATATTACTTAACTGAGTTTTGAAACTAGTACCTTTAGAAAGATTATTATACTTGAAAGACATATGAAATAATCTAGGTTGGTGTGAAAAAGCACACACACACACACACACACACACATATATATATATGCACACATATATATGTTTGTTGAAAAGGCGAAATGCTGTGTGGATATATGGATGAATATGCTTCTCTTGCAGAGCAGCTGTGCTCTGCAAAAGCAGTTTCTCCACATACCCAATTAGTGGGTCTACCCTGCAGAAATACCAGCAGTTATTGGGAGTGAAGAACCGGCTGCCTATAAGAAAGGACATTCTTTGCAAATGTGTCAGCAAGAAGGAACATGTGAATGTTTATTGACAGCTTCAGTGCAAGGTCCATGGGCTCTGAATGAACTCACCTCTGCCAGCCATGTAGACTACAGCAGGCAGCTGAGCACTGCTGTGGCTGATCCCACTGCTCCAGCTCTGCTGCAAAGGGGTAGAGGGCTGGGGGTGGGCACAGTCCTGAGCCACCATCCCCCTTGTTCTGGACATAAGCAGCAAAATGCACATGCGTCAGAAAAAGATTAAAGATAGTTATGTATCTAAACACAAGTAGTTACCAACACACACACATATGCATGTACAAACTAAGATGTTCCTGTATTACATATGAGGAACACAGCTCAGACACTCCTTAGAATGGCTCACAGTAACAGAGACATGGAGAAATCATGCAACAGAGCTAACTCTGACTGGACTTTAAAAGTGTGTCATATACTCCATACCAGGGTGGTCAGAGGCTGTCTGTGTGGGCTAGAATGGGTGGTAAAATACTGCCTCTTCTTTATATTTCCTTTCTTTCTTTGTTTCTTTCCTTTTTTTTTTTTTCAGCTTCAATGAAGAGAGACAGCAGAGCAGGCTTTCTGAAAAAAAGAACAAAATTGTAGAACTCTGTCACTTTTGATCTCTGGGATTTGTTCATGACAAATTTGTTGGCTGTAAGATTTGATAAAGCCGTCTTAAAAACTACTGAATTGTTCAGAAGATGAAAGGTGATCAATCCTCTATTGATCTGCAAGGGTAAGTTTCTTGGATATCAGTGAGAATCCCATGCAGGCCTGAAGCTTGCAGCACCAACTGTGGCAAATAGTCTGATACTCCCCTCTCTAGGGACTCACTGGTAGCATTGCTGGCCAAAGCCATCCCCTTTGGGCCAAATAATGCACATTAGCTGGGGTACTTTTAATAACAGAGTGCTCTCTTCATTCTGCCAATCCTATGTTATGAGCAGAGAGCAAAGGGTTGTCACTGTGGCTGTGTTGGCAGCATATTCATCTTCTTAGCTTCTGCGCTCCCATTCCTGTGATCCACTGAAAAAGGGATTAAAAATCTCCTCCTCTTCCAGTACTTATGCTGCAACAAAATCCGTTCCCCAAAGCAGTGGTCAGCCTCTGGGACAAGAGAAGGAGCTGGAAGAGGTTGCAGAGTCGGAGGAGGGGCTATAGCCTCAATATGACCTCCCTCCACACCCACTTATTTCACAGGTCTGAAGAACTAAACCACTGTCCAACTGTATTTTAACTGCAGTTCATCATATTCACCACATTTTGTTATCATTTCTCACATCTTTCATCTCACTAACTCTCTGCACTCTCACAATTTTTGTCACATGCATAGGTTCTTTACTTTTAGACTGGAGCATTTAATCACTGTTGTTTTTTCCCTAGTCCCACAAGATTTCTTTCTTGGTACTTGGTATGTCATCATCTTGATACTCTCAAATCTTCAACTTCCTTGGTTACGCACTGTGAAGATTGTTGTTCTGCTCTGTTTGCTATTGCTTGGATGGGTCAACTCACCTCTACCACATTTTGTTGTTTGGAATGGATACTTATAGGAAGTGATACAGGTAAATAAGTACATACCAGAAAAACCATTCCCCTCATGTCTTTGAGTCTCTCAGAAATAACCTTCTCTGATGTTCCTTCCTGGTAAACATCATTCAACAAGTATTTTCAACCATAAAGTGTATCTTTGATACTGCATTACAAATAAGCCCTTGTAGCATTTATGCAAAAGGATTTTGGCCCCATTCTCTCATCAAAGCATAAGCTATTTCACTCCAGGCACCAGCAAGTGCAAGGTTCCCTCCAGTGACTCTGGATGAAGTATACACAGTGCATGTGGGATCTCTAACCTGTCTCCTGTAGCCCTGGGAAAGTTACTTCTCCCACAGCACAGTCACCCACAGGGAACATTACCCATGATTCAACCATTGCCATGCAAAGCCCAGCATCACTGATGACACTGCCACCAAATGTGGAGTTGTGCAAAAATGTGGAAATGTGCACTGAAGAAACTACTGTTTGGGTGCCTATTCCATTCCTGTGTCTCTGCAGCCCCTCAAACAGTGGAAGTGATGCTCATCAGTGTAGAAGCCAGCCCAGTGTCAATGGCATGCTATCATCACATACTCCTGCCCACCCAGACAGGTGTAGCTGTGTTCACAGTGACGCTATCCACATCTTCGTACATGACAGGTCACTGTGCATGCACACAGCCTCTCTGCTACTCACTGAACAGAAGGCTGTGGTCCATCACTACAAAGATGGCATCTTGCATTGAAACACCCAGCAGACTTCTCCTTTTCCTGGAGAATTTTGACAAGAACAAAAAAAGAAAAAAGAATATGAAAGTAAAAAGCTGAGCTTGGCAGATGTCAGCATATGAGAAAGATAGAAACAAACAAATGAACCAAAAAGAAAATGAAGATATAAGTCAAGTGTCCAGGTATGACTGTGGAATGGATCAAGGAAGTCCAGTAGTGTAAAAACTTGTAAAGTCTGGGTCTCAGTGCAGGAAAGCTGGTGATCCGCTTAGAAAGGGAAGAAACCTGGACTAAAGCTCATATTCTGAGCTGCATTTGTTTGGTGGAGGAAAGAACATCTGCTTATGTCTGGAGGAGGGACAGGGCAAGCCAGACCCTGGCCCAGGCAGAAGTTTACCTAATTGCAAGGATACCTCGTAAATCTAAGGTTGGACATCTTGGACCATGCTACAAAGCCCTGCTTGATTCTACCTCTCCTCACACTGCTTTTGGAGTGATAGCCACAACTAGAAGGGGGCTGAGCGGTAAAGGAAGAGGTGTTGATGCCCATACTGTGCCTTACTGTGGGCTGTCTAGGTGGGAGTGCTGTGCCTGGGCACCCTAGATCCAGGTATGTATGCAGTGACTAAGGCAAGTCACTTGGTCTCCTTTTAGGGGGAAGGTGTTACATATGGGCAGTCAACTTCAGGCACACCCTCAAGCCTGGCAAAATGGTCCATTGCCTGGGTCTAAGCAAGTAATTTCATGTGGTCACTAAGATAACATGTGGATAGGGCCAGTTGACTAACTGCATACAGCACTTCACAGCAATGCTTCAAGCAGAGAACAGTGTGTGAGGACAGTGGCTGGCCTGGACACAGGGCATCAGGCTGTGACAGGAACTTCTGTCTGCATTGCAAGTGGAGAGGTCCTACAAGGCACTAGAAGAGTGAAAGAGAATGAAGACCACTGCTGTGCATGCTGGCTTCCTGTGGCTCCTGGAGACAGCCTAGGCTTTTGCCCTATCCTATAGAGGGATCTCCAAGCCAAAGGAATTTCCTTTGCAGTCTGGGTACCACTTGGAGCATGGGGAAACATGATAGTAGCCATATTGTGCCTGGGTGCCTTAATGCTAGTCCTGGTCATCCTCACAGTATTTAATTACAGACAGTAATGAAAATAGCATGCTGTTCTCTGCTGTTGAAATGAACAGAGAGCTGTCGAGCCAGCAGAGATCATGCCACCAGGTCTCCAGGACACTCATAACTCATTCACACTTGACATAGAGCAAGGCACTCCTTGGGAAATTCCATCTGTCTCTGAAAGGATTCCATCTGTCACATGAGAAAAAAGCAGAAGAGATAGGGGGTGGCTGAGAGAAAAGATGTTCATAAGACCCATTTTCCTTTAGGGATGTAGAAAAGCAATGACTCCAAGTTGGTTCTTCCCACAGCCTCTGCCAGCTACCATTGCAATAAGGAAGTTTCCTGATCTAGATCAGAGTCCATGTATTAGGATGGGAACTGTGCAGCACAGATCATTGACTAAGCTCTTTGAGTGCGTGTGTGAGTGTGTGTGTGTGTGTGTGTGTGTGTGTGCAGTGAGCCACAGCTATGCAGGCACAGGTGCTCCTCCTGGGGTGATGCACACTATGCTCTTCTGTGGCATGGATGCAGTCATTCAGAACTGCAAGTTGGATACATGCCTTAGGGACCCACCATTGTAGGGAGCTGCACCATGTGGACACTCTCTGTTCTGAGAGCCAACCCCAGGCATTCAGCCTTGACAAATCCCCCATCTCACTTGCATGACACATTAAATCCAATGAACGAATATGCTACCTGAACCATGGATGTACAAAAGCACAGCCACATTGCCTGTGAGTCACTTGTTATTCCTGATTTTGATGAATCCCCTGATACACTGGTGACATGCTATTGTCAAACCATTTAAAGCAAAGACTGATACCTCCCACCCTCTTTTTCTCACCTCTGTATTCTGAAGAGGTATATGTAGCTTGAAAAGAAATGGGGGAATTAAGAGAGGATAATGAATTGATGACTTTTTATAGGTGGGAAAAACAAGGTAGTGTCCTGTTTTCTGCTTTCTCATTGTGATGTCTGATGATTACAGATATTTGTATAGAAGCAGCAATGGCAGGGCAAGGCAAACATAGGTGACTTCGTTAGCCCACACCAGGTCATGCTCACATGAGTCTCATGTGAGTGTGTGCAATGGCCACCTGTCCAAGACAAAATTACACCACCCTCTTTCCCCATTTTTCTGCAGCATAGTGTCATCAGTCTGACCACGGCTTTATCTTGGGTTGTTCATGTCCAGGCCACTTGGTGCTGATCAAACCCAGCTTCCTCATCCTGTGGGGAAAAGATTTTTCCCAAAGGTCCTCTGGACTGACATCCATTGCCCAACTTCCCAAATCTTTTTTCCATAACAGCCTCAGACTTCACTTCTAGTAGCAGTATTCTGTCTTGACTCAGGCTTTTAATTCAGCCACATAGAAGATACTCTGTCATGAAAGCAAAAATTGTGCTAGGGGCTATTTTGTTTACAACTTACCCTTACAGCACTTGGAAGTTTTTGGGGGCATGGAGAAGATACAAAGGGACAAGGCTAGTACATAGCAGTAAGTCCCTGCTCCCTTCATGAGTTGATGCTGTGAACAAGAATAAGCAGATATTTTGACTTGATGTGTCCATTTTTCCATTTAAACCATCATGTGTGCAGTGGCTTCACATCTGACATCAAAAATAGATGTGTTTTTTTTTTGAAAATTAGTACAAACCACTGCTTAAAAATGAGACATAAGTGGAGCACTGTTCTCCCAGGATGTTCTGAGCAGGTGCAAATTTCATCTAGCTGTCTTGTAACTGGTATCTTAAATATACCTTGGAAATTTAGGCTTCTAATGAGAACACCAGGAACCAGAGAGTGTGTGATATAATTTTAGCTCATTGCCTCTATTGAATCACCTCCAGCACAACCAACATCATATGTTGCATTAAGGAATAGCACTGCCTCCTCATCATAACGTAATTCAATCAATTGAAAGTAAAAATCCTGCTGTGTAGACCTCATGAGGCATGTGCAGAAACAGCTACATACCTAAAGGATGTTTTTTATTCCATCTGAACATATGCAGACTTAGAAACATGGAGAAATTTAAATGCCTGCTATGAAAAACTGATTAAAGCTTTCTTTCAGAGAGCTGATGGAAGTAAATTAATGTATGAAATTATTTTCTCTAAGTACTGAAAATGTGTGCTTTAACACATCACCATGTGAAAACAAGCTGAAAGCCAAAAGTAAGCACATTTATGGGCATATGAGTTTTCTTCTTATTCCTTTTTGTTCCTTTCACCCCCTCTCCCGATATCTCCAGCTCTGACAGTAGGAAAACGTGAGGCTTTTCAGCCCAGCAGGCAGCAGAGGGAAGACAGGCACACTGCCTTGGGATTTAATTCATGCTTCCAGATGTACTGGTCAAAGTTGTCATCCTGAAGAATATAAAATAGCCCTGACCTCTGTTCAGATGTGTTTGCTGTTTTAAAACCAGACTCCACTGCTCCAGAAACATGCAGCACTTTCAGAGTGCTTGAGAATGATACTATAAGGGAAAATGATTCAAGGTTTTTTAAAGTGTTTTTTATGTATTCAAAATGTGTGTTTTTTGATAGTATGGTTAAATAGCAAATGACTCATAAATGTCTGTTTTAAAGATGGTCTCTGCTGAGCATGTCACATACAAACAAGGTAGCATGTGAATCCACTGATGAAAGTCATGACATGATATGGTGGGGAAGAAACTGTCAGTCCTGGTGATGGACACTATAGATACTGAAAATAGAGGTAGGAATTCTTTATGGCTTTCACTTTGGTGTCATTAAAGCTAAGAAGAGCCCAAATCCCCAGCTTCCCCCATCACTTCCTTAGACATGGTACTCAAAGCAGTGTTCGACTGAAGAAAGATATGTTCGATGAAGAAAGATATTGTGGTAAGGCATTGTATCACTACTATATCCTAAAGGAGTAACACACCTACTGGCCCACACACCCTGTACTTTATTCTATGTGCAGCAGCACTAAAATGCCCTTTTTGAAAATAAAACTCTGTGAACCGGTAATGTTGCAGTAGGTAATTTTGAAGTTTTATTGAGAAACTCATGTTTAACTTTGTTTAAAAGGTGAATCAGACTTCACACATTTACTATGCACTTGTGTTCTATGCTGTGTTGATTAGTTGTCTTCTGTTGAACACCTCTATTTATATATGCTCTGCTTTTTTCTTTTTGTGTAAGTTCTGACCTTGTTGCAGAAGCAAGGCAACCTTTTTTAGCACATAATAACAGCAGACTTTAGCTTCTGTTGTTCTTCTGATGCGAAACTATTTTAAAAAGCACAAAAAATAACTGAATGAAAAAGTCATGTAACAATGTAAAAACTCTGGGAAGTGCTTGACTTTGAACAAACATTTCACTGGAATATTTAAAAATTGCTTTTTCTGGAGAATTCTGTTTCTCACACAACCCCACAAAAAGTTTGATGAGCTAGAGGACCATAGCATAGACGAGGCTGACTCTCCCAGGAGGTCTTGCTGAAGAGTGAAAATGTGAACTTCATCCAGAGATGGTCATCATAATAACTGATGGTGAAAACAGCTATAGTCACTGTAGAGTTCCTCCTGTTTTCAGCCTGAAAACAATGGCATTTTATGATGACCTCTAAGTGGCTATAATACAGGTAAAACCTTAATCTCTAAAAGCTTAAAATATAAAATAAAAAAGAGGCTTCAGCCAAGGCACTGGAGAATTTATAAAGACTGCAGAATATTTATAAGATTGCAAGAAGATACTTGAATTTATTTTTACTTGGAGAGTCATAGTCTAGTTGTTATGAGACAATGGTCACTTGAAATTCTGTCTGCTGGAAGTGATGTGTTATGGGGGAATCTGTACATGAAGAACTTGAAGGATCCAGTACAAGAATCAGCATTATTTCTTCCATCCCTGGAAATATTCATGGTCAGGGTGGAAGGGGCTTTAAGCACTCTGGTCTAGTGAAATGTGTTCCTGCTCATTGGCAGGGGGATGTTGAAACTAGATGATCTTTAAGGTTCCTTCCAACACAAGTCATTTTATGATTCCATGATTCTATGATCCCATGACAAGTGCAAGACATTTCTTTTTTTCCTTTGTATGTGTGTGATGTAGTGTTAAAAAAAAAATTGAGGACTTACAGTAAAACCCATGAGTCTGATTGAGGAAGAAACTTTCCACTAAAATGACAGGAAACATCTCTCATCCTGTAAGGCTCTTCTCCATTCAGGGTTTTGCTTGGGGGGACTGCTGACTCAAGATTTTACATGACTTTGTGCTCTCTGACCATTGGCAGAAGCATTGCTGCAGAAGCAGATTAGGCATTGCTGCAGAAGCAGATTATGCTCCCATTGCAGATGCAGTTACAAGCTCCAGAAGTTTTTCATGGTTCTGTGACCGGATTGCGCAGCAGAGTTTTGTGCAGAGTTACCCCAGCCACTGCAATTTCTGGGTCTGGACCAAAGTAGTCTTCATCCAGCATTAGGAGAGACAGCAGGGGAGCAACAGACCCCATGAGAGCACTGGTGTTGTCCCTGGGGCTGGTCTGTTGTAGGGACTACCAATCAGCCACAAATCAGCAGATTTCCAAGGTCTGTCATCAAATGCAGGTTTAGGATATGACTCTGAGTGACTACTGATCACACAATGTTCAACTCCAAACATTGTGCCCTTCCTGGCCTGTAAAGTTCTGCTTCCCTATGAGAAGGGCACCAGGGCAGCATCATCTTCTCTTGCTCAAAAAGAAGCAGCTGCAGAGGTGCCTGTAGGAAAAAATAAGACTGTGTCATAGTCTGAAGTAGCTCTCATCTTCTCTGTTTCAGTTTTTCTTTATGTTTTCACTTTTTGCTCAGTATCTGCAAATTTTTACAACCTGCTCTGCATCTGATACTTCCTAATTCTTATATGACATTTCCTCCATCCAACCACTTGAAAAATGACTTAGTCACTGCTACATCTCTCAGTAAAGTCTGAGTTTGCAACTTCTGCCATGCTGCCTTTTACATTTGCAAGCACCTGTCTGATACCCGAGACTTTCTCTGCTCTGCTGTGGAGACCTCAGCAGTCAGTCTTAGTTTAAGGAGAGAAATTGAGAGGGTGGAAACTGCAGGGGAGGGAAGAACCAGGTTGGTGCTGGGAGCAGGGATGAGCTCCTGGCCCACTAAGAAAGCATGATTTTTACAAAACAGCTCTTTCTCCCAGAGAGGAAGCCTCGGCCAGTACAGCAAGTGATGATAGCCAGGAAAAAGCAGGGGCAGAAGAGGGTGAATATAGGCATGGTGAGTCCCTTGGCAGGTCACAGCAGCCCTCCACAGGAAAAGCCACTGCACAGTGAACTCATGCCTCAAATTAGTTTTTGGTCATAACACCATTTCTGGCCTTTTATTTTCTTGGTCTTAATGTTTCATGCTCTTGCAAGTAATGATCACTGCCACTGGTATATAAATTAGAGCTGAACTACTTCTCCTGCTTTCTGCAGGAGGCAGAATACTGTGATCTGAGAACATAGTCCCAGCACAGCAGAGCTGTCTGAGGCTGTGGGCTGGGACACTATGGCTCCCCTGGGGAAAAGAGGGATTATAGAAGGAGTCACATGTTTAAATGAGAAGTGATGGGGAAGACTGGGAGGGGGAAACTCATGGCTTTAGTGTATTTCACGTGGAACATAAATCCTGCCCTCCCTTCCTGCTCCGTGAGCACATTTTGGGGTGGAAGCATTGGCAGTGCCCTTCCCTTCAGCCATCCTTCTTGTCCACTTTGACACTCAAAGGGCAAGAGCACATGTTCCTCCCCACCAAAACCTTCAGAAATCAGGTTGGTGTCCTTTCCAGATCTATGGCTCTGGAAGGCAGCACTAGGATTCACACCTTGTGGCTGGCCCTGATGAGAAATAATTTAGCATTGTATGCAACAGAAGTTAAGAGGGCACAGCACCAGGCACCACATGAAGGGGGCCTTTATGCTCTTAGCCACCTGCCCTGCTGACATCATGACACTGGGGCTGGAAAACCCTTATGGCTCCCTGGTGAGGGCATGAGCATTGTGCACCATCTGTCTCAGCTGGGCATCTTCTCATTCTGCCTTCTGGCTGACTGGGAACAGACCAGTAGGTTGTGATATTTTAGATGTGAACAGAGAAGCAGTTGCTTCTCCCATAAAGGATGAGGGCAGGGTCCCCTGATATTTTAGGAGGTGGCTAGTTGAGGATTTGCAGCCAGCTCTGCTCTCTCTCAAAGCTATAAACCTCCAGTTAATGTAAATGCCTGCCCAAGACCTCCAAACCCAGTGGCCCCAGTGGATAAGGAGGTCTGAGATATCCAGAGTCTCTGCTCAGTGCAGAGTAGAACCAGCCTCCCCCTGATCCACTTTTCATGAAGTGTACTGCCGTGTACAAGAAGGGAGCAGGCGCTCTTCTGCTGGATCATAGGTTAATAAGAAACACATTTGATGTTCATGCTCTTTCACTAGTGGGTCTGTCTGGTAGCCTTTAAAATGGAGGTTTGAAAATTTTCCTTTAAAATACATTTTTTGGAAAATTTCAGTTTTTTTTTTTTTTTTTTTTTGAGCATTCTGAGGAGTTAGTCGTAGAACTGGAGTTTTAAGATAAAGCCTGGAAAGCAAACTGCAATAATGCCATGGGAACTAGCAGTGGAATACACCATTTTTGCAGACTGTAGCCTCACATACCACATGCCTGCCATATGACAAAGCAAGGGATCCTTTA
The DNA here is from genome assembly GCA_013396755.1 of Sclerurus mexicanus. Taxonomy (NCBI): domain Eukaryota; kingdom Metazoa; phylum Chordata; class Aves; order Passeriformes; family Furnariidae; genus Sclerurus; species Sclerurus mexicanus. The sequence continues at coordinate 43,284 of VWZF01000214.1, read as the reverse complement.
TAGTGTGCCAAAGGGCATTTCCTATACACTGAGTAAAATTGCCCTGCTTTACTATCTAGGCAAAACCCCTTCCCATGACATGTCAGGATACTTTTTCCACTGGAAAAAGAGATGCATTAGGTTGCAAAGAAGGGGGAAAGGTGTTTCCTATTTTGCCACTGAAACCAGCTCTGCCCTACTCCTATCCCTGGGGTCAGAAGACAAAGGCAAGAAATGGCAAGGAGAGACAAAGAAACCTCTGCTCGCACAAACAGTACACTATGCATCATGAGGCCCATATTAAAGCTGTGTGTTCCCCCCTCTCTACCGCTGCTCTGAAGCTGCTCTGAAGCTCTGTCTGTCTGCCTGCCAGCCTCCTGTCCATGTCACTGCAGACTATGGTTACTGTGCAGCAGCACCTACTGCTTCTGGCTGAATTGCATGGCCTGAACAAGAAGGTCTGTTTGGGTGTCCCTGTGAACCCACCTAGAAGTGTTTGTAAATGCACAGCTAACCTTGCTGTCTGAAAAAAATGCAGAAGTTTTGGTAAGTCTCCAAGATTGTAAATGCTCAGTTGTTTCTGCTTATGGGACTATAATTTCTTGTCTTAGAGCTGGTAGGTAATGATCAAAGAGTCTCTTGGTACTAGTTCTCCAGGGAATTTCTAGCCCCTGGTGCTTGGAGAAAGGCTGGTTGTGGTAGGTGTTACAAGCAGATGGAGCACTAAAGTGCTGAGCTTAAATGTAGAGGCAGAGACTGGGGTGCCTACAAGGGATGGTGTGAGACAATCTTCAGTCATTTTCCTTCAGAGCTTATTTTTTTTTCTTTTTCTTGAGAGCTGATAGCATGAAATATTTTTCCGTCTTGTGCTTTCTGTCCTTCACCTAAGCAACAACTCTTAACACTCTAAACACACATCCCAGATGCACTTGGAGTACACACACAAGAAACCCTACGCATCAGACAATAGAAGGGATGAAGCCAATATATTATATGGGTTTTAGGCGCCAATTTCACGGCTTTCCTGGAGTCAGACTCATAGTTTGGGAAATTAGAAGAATGACAATACTGAAGTATTTAATTAAAGACAGATTTGAAAAGTGTTAACAGCTGCCGCCAAAATGTGTGCTGCGGGCAGAGCAGGATGGAGTATGCTTGGGAATAAAAATGAGAGGACTGGAGTGGAGCAGAACTCTTTTCCACACTTGGATTCGCGCAGGTAGAGGCAGCAGATAATGGTATTTGCCAGGGATCCATCAGGCGGCACCGAGCCAAATAAAAGGCCTTGTGGCCACATTGTGGCCAAGAGAGGCAACTCATTTGTGGCATGGAGAACACAGCCCTCCTCCCGCTCCTTTTGAGCAGGAAAACGGGGAAAGCGCTGTGCATACGTGTAAAGGCAAGCTGCAGGGAGCGACCTACGACAAGGCTAGCAAAGTACAAAAGGGGCACAGCAGCCCCACTTGCGAGCCCACAGGGGCAAAGGCGGGCGCGGCTGAGCTGCGTTGCGCGGCTGCGGGGCTCCCTCTGCTGCCGCATCTCCTGCCCGCGCAGCCCCGGGCAGCTCCCGGCGTGAGTTATCCCGTCCTGCTACAGTCGAGACCGGAACCGCTGAGGCAGGGTTTGAACAAAATGCGCGGTCACCACGTATGATCCCTTCCAGATTTAGAGCCCCGCTGTTACAAGAATATAGTGATGCTCGTCTGTACAGTTTGTCCTCCAGCACGCAGCCGTGGGGTAAGGCAGAGGGACCATGGAACAGAATAATAGAACCATTTAGATTCGAAAAAAGACTCCTAAGATCATCAAGCCCGACCATTACCCCATCACTGCAAAGGCCACCATTATCTCGTGTTGTGAAGTGCCACATCCTCACTTTTTAGAAGACTTCCAGGTATGGTGTTTCCACCACCTCCCTGAGCAGCCTGTTCCAATGCCTGACCACCCTTTTAAAGAAGAAATGTTTCTTAATATTCAATCTAAACCTCCCTTGGCTCAAATTGAGGCTTTTTCCTCTTGTCCTGTTGCATGTTACTTGGGAGAAGAGGCTGACACCCACCTGGCTACAACCTCCTTTCAGATAGTTGAGGAGAGTGATAAGATCTCCCCTGAGCCTCCTTTTCTCCAGGCTGAACAATCCCAGATCCTTCAACCACTCCTCATAGGACTTGTGCTCCACTTCATCAGCTTCGTTGCCCTTCTCCGGACTCAATCCAACACCTCAATGTCTTTCTTATAGTCTGGGGCTCAGAACTGGACACAGAATTCGAGGTGTGGCCTCACCAGTGTAGAGAGACAACCCCTTCCCTAGTCCTGATGACAACATTGTTTCTGATATAAGCCAGAATGCCACTGGCCTTCTTGGCAACCTGGGCACAGGGCTGGCTCATGTTCAGTCACTGCTGACCAGGGGTTGGATATGTGGTCAAAGTGACTGTACACAGTACAGCAGTACTCATTGCAAGCTCAGTGCGTGCTCACTTTAGCTCTTGTCCTGACTAGGAGAGCAGCTCCTGGGTCTCCTATATCAACAGACTGTGTTGTAAGCCTGCTTGCCCTGTGTCTCACAGTGAATAGATTGGACAATACCAAAGAGAGAAAATGCAATCTGGCTTGGTTCTCAGGCCTAACACTCAATTACAGAGATCAACGTAATCATAAAAATGGATTTCATGTGATGGGGCAGCTCAGTCTATCTACCAGTCTGAGCAGCAGCCTGGTGTTGAGTGGATATGATAAAAATGGAGACTTTTTCCCATGAAAGCTGAAAACTGCTCCCAAGGCAAAGTGGTCTGAAAAAAAAAATAAAAATTGCTTTTTGAAAAAAGGGTTTTCTTTGCTGAATGAAAGAAGTTCCGATTGCTTATTCCCCAGACCTGGCCTTTGTAAAGGTTTACAGTATTTTGATTTGTCCTCATTTCTAACTCAAACAAAAGTTGTCATGGCTTAGTCAAAGTATTTTACACACATTTACTGAATCAAATCAGGCAGCCATTTCAGCCCCTATGAACATCTCAACATGACATTCAGCCTCAGATCCACTGGTACTCAGCAACTCTGCAGTGAGACATTGCTCTTGCTTCCCTTTAGCTGAGTGCTTTGCCAGCTCCTACATTTTTTTCCTACTCTTCACAGTCCACAGATGGCTTGGTTTCTCCCTCTTTTCCTGAAGTCCATACTCTCCTGTCTTGGTGTCTACTAGCTCTCCCCACACCTCTACATGTCAATGCCATCTGCCCTGCCATCTCACCTGCCACCTCCCTTGATGCTGCCCAGCTCCAGCTGCATACTCCAAATCTGCCCCTTTTCATCCTGCCTCTTGGCTGTGCCCGTGGTACACTCTGGTGCCCATCTTGCTCTGTGCATGCCTCAGTCTCTGCCCTCTCCCCTGATTTCTCCCAGTATGCATTTCCTTGGTGTTTCTAAAAACTCCAGCTTTGATGGTTGAAGTTGCTGCTGTGACACTCAGCCTGCAGACATATTCAGGAAAGTCCCTTCTTTTCCAGATTTCCTCCTTTCTTAGGCAATTTATTACCCAAAGGTTAATTTTGCCCTCTTATGTCTTCCCTTGTTCTCTGGCAGGTGACAGAGGACAGGATAGGTCTCTTCCATGTGGCTGGGAGCAGCTGCACTGCACAGTGTGGTGCGGTTGCAGCACACACACATTAGAGGGCTATCTAATGCAATAATCAACTGCACAGAGAGAGACAGCCACTGCTTGTTCCTGAGGGGCCAGGGGAGAAAGGGACTGGGAGAGAGCTGGGGGAGATCTTAGCATGTAGCATCTGTATAGGGTGTTGGATAACGCAAGGCAGGTTCTTGTTTGTGAGATCAGAAATGATTGTGAGCTAAAAGACAATTTTGGCATCTGATTTTCATTTCAATGCAAAGAAAAAGAAGGAAAAAAGTAAGATTTTGAGATAAGCCTGTAGTCACCGGACAGTTCAATGTTATGCTAAAATAACACAACTAATTTGGGGACTAATTTGGCCATGCTGACCACAACAACATGGGGCTGCAGCAGCAAGTTCTAGTGACCACCCCATGGGACCTCTGTTCTTAGGTGTGCATAGCCCAGGATGTAACACCCACAGCAAGTTTTAGCAAGTGCTCATATTAGGGCCCTGACTTGCCAAAAGCCCTGGAACCTCTAAAATGGACAAAAGGACTTGGTTTTTCCTGATTTACTAACTTTACTCCTATTGCTGAAGAGTATTGTCTTTACACCAAGATTTGTGAAACTCTCATAGGTGCACCCTACTTTTTCCCTTTTGCCATATCTTTTAGCACTAAGCAATGAGGCCGTTAGCTGAGCTCTGTGATACTCCACTGCTCAGCTGCAGCAACACCTCCTGAGCAAATGTAGCACTCAGAAACCTCATAGCTGGATCGTGAAGGGTGGTTGAAGGCAAGCAATGAGGAAAGTGACTGCCCACAAGATCATACTTTCCATTGCTCATACTTGGAAGTGACTTTGAATGGTATCTGTGGTCATCAGAACTATCCAGGCCCAGCTCCTTTTCCCTTGTGTGGCTTGTCTGTCATCATCATCATGTGCATATGTTGTGACTTATTATTTGAGTGCACCATTTATCCACATCTTTCTGGTACATGAATGGTTTTTCTGGTTATGATCTCATTTTCAAAAAAAAAAAAAATAAAAATACTCATTTCCCAGAATATTGGCAGTAAAAGGTCACAGTTTCTCTTTGAAATGTAAGTGGTGAATGCAGGAGAAAGCGAGAACGCAGGAGGGATGTCTATTGCCAGTACAGCTCCAAAATGTAGTTCTGTCATTTCTCCATTTTTCATTGTCAGCAGTTGCCAGGCATCTGCCACTCTGAGTCAGTGATTTCTCCGTTATGGGACTGTGCACACATGGATTACCTTTAGCCAAGATTGGTAACACAAGAGAGAAGGCTTAGCAGACAAATAAATTGTCTTTCTGGCTTTCTCTGAAATGTAATAGTGCAGATATTATTTGCTAAGGAAATAGGAAAAAAATCCCTCCTCTTTTACTTTGGAAATCTCTCTTACTATATTTCAGGAAAATAATTAGTGGAAGAAAACTGAGAGTCACATGTAGAAGGGGAATTAGGCAATTTCCAGATGGAAATGTTCACCCCAGGGCCAGGTACTTATGCCCCCTAATAGCATGGTATAGAAAGCACTCATATAATAAAAGTTGATAGCAGCCAGCCTATCGACCAAGGCCATAGGACTCTTGAAATGAAAGACTGTGTCTGAAATCCTGTGTGTGCCCTAGGTTTAGTGACCTCCTGTAGACTTAACATGAACACCAAGTACCTCCATCCTTGTAGATGGTCCCCATCTCCTTTGGGGTAAAATAAGGTTATTTAACCAGCTTGTCAGTAATCCTAGTGCAGATATTTTTATCCTGCATAGACACAAAGTAAGATTTGTTACCTGTTGACTTTAGTTATACCCTAAAGCCCTAGTGTTTTTCTGCTTTGCCAGGTGGCATGTGGATGGTTATGTGCTCTCGTGCAGTGAAGACATCAGAAAACTCATCTCCCTATTGTTAATTACTGAAAAGAGAAACTGTAATTTGAAATGGGCTTTATTTTCTACACCCTTTTTAGTGTTGTTCCCCAACAGGAATAAAAGAGATGGCCCAAAGGCAGGTTCCACCTGAGACACTCACCAGATGTTGCAGCCTCGCAGCTGCAGGGCATAGCTGGCTGGGCAGCATGCGGAGCAGAGCAGGGTGTGTGCACCATGCTGCTGGTCTGCACAGGGGCTTGTAGTGCTGGGGTCAGGAGCTAAGCCTTCTCCTTCTTTGCTGAATACTAAAGATAACTGTAAAAATGAAGGTACGCTGTATCTCTTGGGATACATCTTGCAAGAAAAACAGGGCAGAGTTTTTTTAAAAAAGCCAAAAAACCTGCCTGATTTATGTTCCTAAAATCTTATGTTAACTTTAAAACTTCTAGAGTCTGGTGAGAGGCAAAGATCTTGTGTGGCATTCCCAGATTCATAGACAGCTATTCATAGACTTATTTTCTAACCACAGGCATTGATTTGAAACAAGTGAGCATGCATTTCCTGAGGCCACAGAAAACCTCGCAGGGGCCACAGAGTGAGGCTGCTCTGCTCTGCTATGACCGTGCTGATGTCTGCACCGGGCCAAGTTGTATTGGGTTAGCTGCATTGCCTCATTAACGGTGATAATTGCCAGCCCAAGGTCACTTTTCATATGTTCTTGATCATGAGAAAAAGGCTGTATAACCTCAGGAGATCATGATGCTGTGTGTGGAGTCTCAGATACTCTCCTCTGGGGTAGCACTTGGGAAGTGAAGAGTGTAATAGTAGAGTTTCTAACTCTTCAAGAAAATGGTCTATATCTTCCTAACAACTGCGAGTTTGGGTGGGCTTCGGCCCTTCCACACCATTTTTCTACAGCTGGAATGGCTTCTGGTTTCATTTTCCATCATGCTGCAGTGAGTTGCTGCACTGGTTTAAAGGTAAACCAGCAGGAGAAATGAAACCAAAAGAGATTGCAAGTCAGAATTACAATTTAATAAAAAGATCACAACAAGTACAATGATGCAGAGGAAAAATCTGTTTGACCAACAAAAAACAGATGTCCAACCCAGCACCCTGGGATACGAACAAAATGGAGCTCACCAGCCCCTGTGCTGAGCACCATGTGGCCCCCCCCTTTAGTACAAAGCAAAAGGAAAGAGAAAGCCTGTTGCTGAGGATGATGCTCACAGTCTGGTCAAGAGTGGCAGTTGAAGTGCTGTTAAGGTCCTGGTCCTCCCCTGGATCCCACAAGTGGTCCCAGAAGTCCCAAACCCCCAGGATTATGTATGCTTGTGCTCCGATGGGAGTGCCCAGTACCTCCTCCAGGGTGAGGAGTTTCACAATGGGTGATTTACTACACTATGAGTCATGGGATGCTCCTTGATGGCCCATTGGCAGACATGACCCCTGAGGCTGGGTGTGAAGGTGCTAAGGACTCCCCTTCCCGGAGGGGAGTTATCACCCCTAAGTCTTTGGTGTGAAGACAGGAAAACTTCCTTATCTCACAGAATTCCTAAACACCCAGCCTGTAGCCTGAGTGGCCAGGTGTGCCCTGGGCAGCTGCTGCAAATGATCAATCGTTAGCAGTCCATGAGGAAATGACATAGAGGGTGTAGAATACAGAACCCTGGCCACGCCCACACAGTGACAAACTGGTCCTGGCCACTATAACCAGGACAGTTGCAGAGCTGCCTGAACTCACTCTTAGGCTTAGCCAGGGCTGGGGTGTCTCTCCACTCTGTCTGTCCCTGCCACTCCTTCAGCATCTTCAGATTTTTGAGCCCCAGTGAAGCACTGGGACCAGACCCAAGGGCGGACCCTTCGGCTAGGACATCATGGAGGACAGGACCTCGTACCAGCTTCCCACTGCATGTGCCTGCCACTGATGACCTGTGTTCACCACGGCTTAAAGCACATCTTGGGAATCTTTTCTGTGTCACTTTACATCTCTCCATTCCAGCATCTTTTCTGATGTCTGTTTTTTTGGTGGTTAGCAACTTTGTTTCCAGCCTTCTGTCTGAAAATAGGATAAAAATGGGTTTCTTTGAGCAAGAAACATTTATTGCTGAGGTTTTATCCTAGTAGATCACTGTTGTCATCTACCTGTCTGAGATGTTCTCTAGTTTAGTTCTTTATAAATTTCAGCATGTTCAAAGTATCAGCAATTCAAAAATTCTCTCATTGCAAGGTTTCTGTCAGAAGTTATCTATTTCTTTCCTGTTACTCTTCTCCTCTTACACCTTATTCTTTTGTCTTCTACTCCCCCTAACATGCAGAGCAAGTACATTAGGGCCAATCTGACACAGCAATGGCATGAGAGAGGTACATGGAAAAGGAACAACTTTTGCCAGTATCTGGGAGGAATGAGGGAGTTTCATTCTCAAAAGCGATTTGATGAAAAGTGTCTATTCTAGATATTGAAGCTCTATGAATGAGGGCAGTGAGATGCACAGATAGACTTTTCAGCAGAAACCTATCTAGAGATGCAGGATCACAAGCAAACAGCTGGGAAGCACTTGGTGTTGAGAGGGAATTAGGCAATTATCAGGAAATATTAATTTTGCAGATGAGATGTAAATATACCAGAAAAATAGCAGAACTTGGCTTGAACACAGCAAAATGAGAGAGAAGGTGTCAGGGTTTGCATGTGGATGCCTACTCTCAGGAGCTGGAGGACAGAGGGGACAGTGCAACCTGTTCATCAGATTGATTGAAGATTAGGACTTAATTGGAGGGAGATAAATTCAGGATTCTCAGCAGGATTCAAATCAGCACAAATATGTGTGTTTGCATGTGTATAGGGAAAAGCAGTAACTGGACAGTGATGTATCACAATTTGTGTGCAATAACCACCCACCACAACTGACAAAAACCCACATTTTGACTAAGATTAGGTGACCAACTAATAATAGTATCCAAAGTGCACATATACTATTTAACATCAGAAGTTAACATCAGAAGAAACATCAGTGAAACATCAGAAGAAAAAACTGTCCCATTTTAAAGGGTCAGTATATAAGCTGAGATAATAGCATGCTTTTGCTAGGGAAATATCTACACAGCTTTCTACTTCAGACTATTAGGGAAAAGTCTCCAGTGAATTCTGTGGATTCGTACAGAACTACAGTCATCAGTGCTACTGAGAGGATATTAATGACATGCGTTATTGCAGCTATGGTATCTTTGTCTGTCATTTTGTCAAAAATGAAGTTATTCTCTCCCAGTTTTAGTAAGTGAAAGGAAATAAACATGGGATGGAGTGTAAGACCATGTCACCACAACTGAGATATTCATGAATATAGTCTCTTGAATATTTATTGTAATAGCTAAAGGGAAAAAAAATGCAGCAAAAAAATTAAACAAACAAAATACACTTGGTATACAGAAATCACATACAAACAGAATATACAGTGGAATACACATGGTCTCTACGTCAGCATAGAATTAAAACTCTCCACATGGCTAAAACTTGTACTTCACATTCAGAAAGAGCTCCCATGGATGTATGCAAAAGATTCACAAATTTTGTCACTCAGCAGCATTTTAACTAACATATTTTTTAAAACCACAGTAACTATATTGCAGTAAGAGTCAGGGGAGAAGGCACAGATTGAGTCTCACCCCCTCACAAATGTAACCTAAGCAAGTACTTCAACTTTTCTTCAAGAACAATTCAGCTAAGAAGTTAGTTTGAGGGAACCAGAACAGCTACATATTTTCAAGGTAAGCATTCATCTTTGTGCATGTAATCACATGCCTATGAGGATTAATAAAAAAGCTATGTAAAATTATCTGCCAGCCCTTGAACTGTCACATCACTTAGCAATAAAAAGTTTATGTAGTCCTGTAGAGGTCTGTGTTTCATATATCTCTATTTAACTACTTCCTCATATTATGACTGCTACTTTGTTGCTCGGCTACAATGATGCCGAGAATTTCCTCTTTTGATTAAGCAATCCCCATTTTCTCTCCATATACATTTTCATTTAACTCTGGTCTGTATAATTTTGCAGAAGTTTTAATGGGAGAAGGTACAAAAAAAGTGAGCATTTTAAGGACTTTTCAGGTCATTCCAAGTACTGTCCTGTGCTACTTAATGCAATCTGGCGACTTTGTTTTCTGAGAGAAACTATTTGATGACATAGGAAAGCAAACCCATGATACTGGTTCACAGTAGGGTTTCATTCTCTTCCTGATCAAGCAAATTAAAAAGAAAAAAACAACAAAACCAATAAATAAAAAAACCCCAACCAACAAAAAAAAAAAAAACAACAAACTAAATTGGCCTTGTACATTGTCACAAAAATGCATCAGATCAAACCAAAAATCTAGTATGTACCTTCTAGTATGTTACTAAGGTGTATATATTTTTTTTTTTTCATGAAAACTGTTCAGCAAAACCAGTTCCTCTCCATGGCCCAGACACAGTGGCCTGTCTCTTTCTAGCAAATTGCCAAGACAGAAGACACATTCCTTTGAAACCAGAGATGAAGCAAGCATTAACAGACCCTGTGGGCATGGCTGGGAACCCCTGGCAGATCAGTGGTTCAGGGTTTAAGATCCCAAATGTACCCAAGGATGTTGCTGAGTAGTGATGGCCTTGCTCATATTCTTAGAGAACTACTAGAAATATGCAAGGATAGCAGGAAAGGATGTCTCCTTTTAGTTTCATGGTTAGATTCTGACCTGCATTTTGTTTCCATTTGTACCTCAGGTTTACTCGTAACAACGGAGTTGCTGAACTTTGAGGGACATGTAACAGTGGAGTGAAGAATGTGGGTCAATATATTTAAGGATGTATCTTCCATCCTTAGAATTAGAGAAGTTAAGAAACTTAATTGTCAGAAGTGACTAATTAAGGTCAGCATCCACTGTGCTGTGCTACTGACTGTGACCTTCAAGCTGTTCCCAAAAATGTTAACCCAGGGCACCAACTGAAGTTTGACAAGTCATCTGCAAATGTATTGGGTATCCCCATTTAATATTTCAGGTAAGTATTATGAGTTAACAGTATCAGATTAAAGAAAACATGCCCACATGATATTATGCAATACAGGCATACTAGCTCAGTGTAACTGCTGAGCTCTAAGAGGTTCTTTTAATGCTTCTAGAGAACATGCTTTGAAAATATGGGCAGACATTTTAGAAATGGTAATAAGCATCTTCTGACTGAAAGCACTGTCTTAGTAGTGTTGGTGTAACTTGGCAATTTTTAGAAAAGGACACTCACAACTCTAAAAGTAAAATTGACATGCACTTGCAGTAAACATACAAATATCTTTTACCATTGTCTCGTATATGAAAAATAGTTTAACTTACTTGAGAATATCCTTACACTACACTGGTAAAGTGTTTACTATAGAATTTTTCTAGAAGATATGTACATCTACCAGAAATCTTAAGCCACACAGGCATCATCAACATCTTATCACACATACATGATGCTTCTTCCTTTCACACAAGTTTATATACACTGAGTAAATAATTAAATATTGCACTTATTGGCCCATGATCCCTCAGTTTTGAGGTATTCAAAAATAGAAAACATATCTATTTTTTTGTAACATAATTTCATGCAACATTTAAGACATTTGAAATCCACAATCACTAGTATATAGCTTACACATTGTGACAGTCCAACTGAGTCACAACACATCTGACATTACTGACAAAATACTGAACAGAAGTTACAGCACAAACATTTCATTTATCACTAGTTGCAGGTACATGTCAGAATTACTTGAGGAAATTTATCGCTGGAAGTGGTAAGCAATCTCTAGCTTTCATTTCTGCATGTTATGCATGGTCCTGAAGCTACTGGAAAATAGGGATTTTTGCTTCCCCTCCAGATTAAATACCAAGTACCTTATTCTACAAATGACAAGTCATCTACCTCTGCTGGAACCATGGATAATAAACGTATGGTCTTCAAATGTAACACATTTGATTTCCAGCAGTAATGAAAATTTATGGATAAATTCCATTGTGGCTTTTAGGGAAGGTGGCACTGAACATGAACAAATAACAGTGGGAAATGAATATCAAAGATGTACTGCTGTACATGTGCATATTATAGGTGTGCAGTTACAAATTCTGCTTTACTGAAGATCCATGGATAAATCAAACCAACCAAACAAAAAAAAATTAAAAAAGGGAAAAAAGAAAAAAAAAAGCTTAATTTGCAAAGGTGAACTATATTTAACCCTAAATAAATAAAACTGGTAGAATTCATTCAAATAATTGACATGAGTAGCCTCTTTAAATGAGACTTGACAAATTATGAACCTTGGAGAATCTAGAGTCAAAATGTATGGATTAAATGGTGTAAATTAGCACAGCTTACTCCCCTGTTGGCATAAGGGAAGACATGTTCTGCTTTACACCCTCTGAGGGTTTATCTATGAGGATTCAAACCCATGATCTCACACTGCTTAATCTGTCATCCTAAAGAAGAATTAGGCTCATACATTGTGTGTCTATATAAAATAGGCCAAGAAGGAATCGGTCTGCCAGCAGAACAGAAATTTAGTTGATGCCTGTAAAAATGCAAGTAATAAAACTTACCTCTCACAAATAAATATAAAAAAAGAGTAGTTGGAGAGGGGTACAGTTTGGGAGGGTGCTTCTTTTTGAATGCAATTGCAGCATCATTCATCTGCTACAGAAGAAACAAATGCATTGTCATCAAATGCAGAATTTTTGTGACTATTTTTTTCCTTACAAATGGCAAACTCAAAGCATTCTCAAAGTTAGGATCAAGCTCCAGCAAATTTTGTGCATCCTGAAATAGCATTTAATTTCTAAAATAAAGAAGGTGCAGGTGGTAGACATGAATATACAGAGCTGAGCAGACTGGGAAGAAAATCTTTCAGACTGGTGCTCTGGAAAAGGCCACATAGATGTAGTTGCTCAGGTAGTTTCTCTAGGCATTACATTAAGTATAAGCACAAAGGAACAAAGAGTTCCTGGTAACAGTCACTTACACAGCTGTTCAGAGAGAAAGAGTATTTTCTGACAGAAAATCAAGCTAGTTCATATGCATTTAAAACAGCAAATGAACAAGTATAAATAAAGTCTAAATAAATTGGTCTAATCACCAACAATAAAAATGAAAGATACAGAATTAAGTTTGTTGTGTTATAGCTTGTGAACATGAACTCTTAAAAAACCAAGAAAACAAAACAAAACGTGTCTGAAGGTTCAACCCAGCAGGGCTTGGTAGCTGTTCAGCAGGCTGGTGCCGGGAGGCACCACAGGAACCAGTCATTCCATGCTTCTGTGTGCTCCCAAGGCATTTTTGGAGGACTAGTTTGAAGCTACAGCTAGCAACACAATGTCAGAGCATGATAAGGCTGGTGCCATGCACAGGATTAGTCTGCTGCTATATGCTTTAGTCTAGATCACAACTTGGAAAATTGGTTGTATAGTATTAGTTCAGCTGGCACTATGGAACTCAGGACCCTCTGCCCAAAGGCATTTAATCTCTCAGAAATTTAGCATACTCTGTATGTCAACTGCTGTATCTCACCAAATGGATAAATCTCATCTGAAGAGGGTATCTGTGGCTGGACCAATGATTCACTGTGACATTCAGTCCTATTTCTGTGCAATAGTGACAACAAATTAGTGCAAGCACTTTTTCACCGAGATTTGTGATGAAGCTGGAAGTAGTTTTCAATTGGTTATCTCAGGCTTCAATTTAATGATCCATCCCCTCTTCCACCACTAAAATATGATGCTTTGTAGCCTGGTAAATTGTAATTTTGCTACACTAATGGATCGATAAAGGATATAACCAAAATCTGCTTGTCCCCTCCAACAACTCATAATCATTGGATATGTGTGAAGAACAAGACATTGATTGTTTAAATTTAGGCCCTTGATCAAGGTGTGATGTTCGGCCTTCTTAAATTTGAGAAAACTGCAGTTCTACCACATAAGTCAAGAGAAGGCAAACCAGATTGACACATGCTGCTTTTGTATGTTCTATCCTATAACAGGCCAAGGCATAATTTCAATACTGCTAACCCCCTCAGAATTCTTAGAATGTTTGGGGAAAGGATAGTAAGTTACTTTCAAAAGTTTTTCTGTCATTGGTGTTTCTCTACAATAGCCAAGTTCCATCTGAGGGAGGTACTGAGAGTATGATGCTCTTGATCTATGTGGCCAAATTTTATAGCAGAAAACTCAATATTGCTGTGAAGCATGTGGCTGCAAAAGCCAATCTGTGATGGAAGATCAAAGCCTACTTTTTCAATAGTAGGTAACCTAGATTGTTAAGAAAAGGTCTACTTGAACTTCCACATATTTTCAGTTTCAGAGAAGTCATGATAGAATAAATTTGATTTGATGAGACCTCATCAGATCGTCCTTCCCAACCTTCTACTCAAAAGAGTATCAAGTGAGAGGTCTGAGCAGTTTGCCCAGGGTTTTAAACAGTCTGATCTGGAAAAACTCCAAGTATTTTATTTGAATGTTTTAAAAATTAATGTAATTCTGAACTCCATGAAAATGTCTCAGTGTCAATAGAAAGTCCTAGATTTCAAATACTGACTGGTTCTGCTGCTGTACTTCAGATGATTACTTTCCTTTTAACACATCTTTGACACTCTAAAGAACAACATTACTCTGGCAGCTGCTTCCAGCATCCTTCCCATCCCATGCAGAAGGCCAAACATGTGTGGATGCCTGGGAGGTTAGTTGTCTTAGAAATGCGAAGCACAGATTCTCCTTCTGATCTTGTTGTTACTCTTCTGCTCATGCAAAATGAAAAGCAATTAATTAATCCCATTTATGTAAAGAACTATTTATCTACCACTTAATTGTTTAAAAAGATATATGCTAATAATATATATCCACTACAGATTAGAGTCTACGTGGTCATACTGAGGCAGGAATGGTCTTAAATTCATTGCAGTGGAATTCAAGCAAAGTGAGGCTGTAGCAAGGGGCATCCTGAAGCCTTTTTTATCTTGTTTCATTGTGCACAGGAGATCATAATTTTGCATCCCAGAGCAAAGCTGGAAGAATACTTGCACTTTTAACCATGCTGCAGAATGTGTTCAAGCCCATGGATTGTGTGGTTATGTCCTCCTCTATCCTCACCTTGCCTGAGATGATTCAGGCTAATAATACAAACCAAAATTTTTCCAAAGCACTTGACAGCTGAAGCTGAATTCTGTCCCAAGGCTTTCTGATCCTTTTTCTCCAGCAGGAATGACTGCATATAACAATGAAAGCATGAAAAACTGCCCAGTGTCTCACACTAAGCTTCCTCAACTTTATATTAATTTTTTTTCAAATCAGCTGGTACCTAGTGGGTGAAGAGGTACTAATGAAAGCCTCTCAGCACAGTTAGCAACACACTGCCTTAGATGAGGAAGGGAAGAGCAGCACCAGGGAGATACAGGTCTGGATGGCACATGCCTCTTCCACCTGGCTGCTCACTGGCCCTAAAGAGGATAGTGTTTTCTCTTGATGGAAGTAAATCAGTCTCCAAGTCTACTAGGAAAAAAAGTCCTTAAGTAAACTAGCTAACAGGACAGATGTGGTCTAAAGCCCTAGACTAAACAAAGAGCATTTACTCATTTAAGTTAGATGGCCAGTGTAGCATCCTCTTGGCATATCCATTTTACATGTGTCTATATGCCCTTTTTGGAAGTAATTTTTACTGTGTCAAAGTGTATGTAGATTATTTAATCAGTTTTAAAAAAGTTTCTTTTCTCTCAGTGTGTATCAGGAGTTATATAAATTACCTTTGAAAATCATAAAGTCTGTAGAGGGACTTCTTTGAAGTTGTGAGCCATTTTCAGTACCAAGTGTTACTTCCTTTTTTTCATGTGTCCTCAGATTTTTTGCACTGCAAACAGTTTAAGAAATGTCAGCCTTGTTCTAAATTCTGTCTAATTGGAATAATACAATAGTCAATGCTTCTTCAATTATGCTGTTTAGTTTAAAAATGTCATTGTAAGGCAAGTAAAGCAGTTGTACAAAATACTTCAGGGCAAAGATGTAAGCAATCACTAAAAGAGCAAAAACTGTGAAATACAACTATTTTAACTCTTTATTAAAAATAATCTGTGTACTTTATTTGGCTACCTTTACAGCCTTTTTCTGATCTTATTAATGTGTTCAGTCTAAGACTAAAAATGTTGACAATTTTTTATTACTCACAAAGTTTTAAAAATTCCAATTCTCTTGCCAAAATAGATGGAAAAAATGAAGTCAAACTTCAGTTCACTGACAACATCAGCACTTCTGCAATAGGTCTGAGTAAAATACAGGTGTTTGTAGGCAGTGGTGGCTGTCTTAGTGACTGAATGGGAGATGAAATTCCTGAAAATCAAAGCATGCAGGTTTGACAGCATCTTGATAAGGCAGTTTTGACGATGAAAAACTAAGCACAATGGCTTTGGCTCTGTCAGGGATAATATAGAACTTAGTGGTTAATATCTCAGGCAGATAGAAAGAGCTAGTCAGCCCTTTACTATAGGGGTAGCTAGGACTGGGATCTCTGTAATGATGGAGAAGAAATTAAGTCCAGTTTCAGAAAGTTATTAGACAGACATGCTGCTCCCATGGAAAAGTAAACACACTAGCTATCCAGACAGGATGAAGTACCTATTATGTCTGAGAGCCTGGACTGAATACCATCCAACTGGAAACTCATGGAAAATTTTGGTAGCTTTGGGTCCAGGAACTAAATTCTTTCTAACTTCTGTAGTTTCCAGTCAGCCAGGATGTGTAAGATAATGGGTGTAGATTTGCCAAGGTAATGTGCTCCAGGAAGTGCTCCTTATACAAATGACCTGGACAGAATGAGGGATTGTCTCACTACAAGGATACTTCTAAATTGATTTTCAGGCAGGAGAATATATAAGTAGCATCAGAAGGCTTATTCTAAAACATCCTGGACAGTACCTTATGGATTCCACTATATAATTTGAAAGTGATGAAGTGAGAGACAATTCTAGGCAAATATGGTCTGAGGGCATGGCACCAGCTGAAGTAAGTGTGATGTAAAACAGTAAAGAGAAATTAATAGCCACCCTGCATGCAAGAGCCAGATGCTAAAATATGGATCACCCTTTCAGACTAATAATTGTTCCATCTCCATATGCATACTCAAACAGCTGCTGACATAAAATAAGACTATTCTCCCAAATAAATTAATAAGACAGTATAAATAAAGGCATATAGACCACTCATAAGCACTCTGTTGGCAACAGAACACACTGGAGCCTTTGCTTATAGCTGCATTAACAGCTGCAGTTCGGCTGCTGTGGAGGAGGGGTGTCCTTTAGCCGTGTATTCTGGTTGCTGGCAGCAATGGTGGGATTCGTCTCCAGACTTTCTGACATTTTGTCACAGATGATATCCACAAGTCGCTCAAATGTCTGCTTGACATTAATGTTTTCCTTGGCACTTGTTTCAAAAAATTCAAATCCTAAGAAAATAAGCAACACATTTATGTTGTATGCATATTTCAGTACCTTCAATAAATATACAAACTTCTCTTGGCCAAGGAAGAATTGAGAGGCACTCATAAAGGAAACATGTTAGAGAACACATAAAAGAAGAGCAGTTAAAATTTTAACACAATCAGAGTAAATACACTAGTGCTATTTGCTTTATACAAAGCCAGATAAAGTCAGGACTGCTCCAAATGTATTCCCTTAGATAAACTCTACTTCAAAACAGTCTAATCTATAACTTGATACCATTTTGAGTGTATTATTTTAGAAACGCCCTATATATATAGCCATTGTGAAGAAATAATCTGCTGCTCCATCTCTAACTATTATGTTCCTCGGAGCATTATTCAGCTGGAAACAGCCTCTTCCATTGTGTTATTAAGCTGGTGCCAAAATAGAAAACTATGTTTGAAAAAGCACAGGTGAAAACCAATGCAAGACAAGGGAAGTTTTTTCAATTTGATATTTACTAAAGTTAGACATGAATCCTTAGGGCAGAAGGATTGAGTGACAATGAGAGGATGCCTGAGAAATGGCACATACATCCAATTGAAAATTCAGAGAACTTTGGTGACTTTGGGTCCAACTTGGGTCCAGCATTGGAGACAATAATAGGAAGAAGAATGAATCTTAAGAACATTTATGAGTGGTGCAGTTTCTACGGTTAAGAAGACAGAATAACTGGCATATGAGATGATCATGAAATGGCAGATATGATAGCTAGGTAAGAGTTCTGGACAGAGAAAAGCAGAAAGTGAAAGGAAAAGAGTCACAAAGAAGAGAAGAGAAGAGACACGTCAGGAAATACTGTAACATGGGTAGGATCAAGAAAACTGGTGAGGATGTTTTGCATAAGAACATCATAAAAAACTTAGAGGCATCCATTCTCTGAGTCAAATAGAGGGTAACAGAGTGTGAAGCACAAACTAAATTTGTTCAAATCAAATAAAAAATAGACACTGCAGCCATGGTGATTTCTGACATTTTAGATGCAATTTTGATAAAAGAAGGAAATTGCAGTCATAGTAGTGGTGCAGCTGAGTGTCAGGCTACAATGGTATTCCACCACCTTAGACATTGACTGTCTGGACCTTCCCAGCTAGACTTTGCTGCATAGAAGAGACAATGCACTGAGCAGTGAGAAACTGGCTGAACTCCCAGCTGCCTCGATAACAAATCAAATGCTTTTTCTCTACAGGAACTGTATAGGTGGGAATTTTGGACAGCCTTGGAGATTATCCCAATCAGCCTCTGCTCTGCACAGACCATCCGATAGGAACTATTTGCATGCTTAAATGTGCTGGTAAACATCCCAAGTAGAGGATGGGACATATTTGTGGGCTTATCCCAGGCGGTTGTAGAAGAGACTCAGCTGCACATAGGAAAGACGTTTGTAGATGGTCTATGGAAACTGCTCTTGCAGGTGCAGAAATGGTCACACAGAACAGTCTTTTGAAACCATTTAAGACAGTTAGGAAAAGCATTGTTCACAGTTTCTGGTAATCACTGTCAAAGAATCATGGTATGTAGTGGATACATAGGACCAGCTGGATTACAAGATTCAGCAGAACTTTCAGAATCTCATCTGTTGCAGCTGAAGATACCATTATAAAGACCCTTGTAAGAGAGGCTCCTGTAGCCATCTGGACAGCAACTGACTGTCCTATGCAAGGGATTCAATTCCTCACATGAATGTTACCTTATGCAAAACATCACAATAAATTTGATTTTTTTTGTTTGTTTAACTGAAACAGTGTCTGTGGAAAAGTTTCAACCATACATAGAGCACTTTTCCTAGCACAGCATGCCTGGAATAAACACCTGAATTCTGGTTGTTTTCCTTTTGTTATGGAATATTTTGCAGATCTTTTTCCCCATGACATCTCCCTCCCTCCTGACTCATCTTGCAATTATTTTACTAATAGCGCTTAGACACCCTAAGCTTCTAAAATCCCTGTGTATGAGGGCCTCAGTTCTATGACTTTTAATACTTTCTTCAGGGTTTTTTTCCACTGCTCATTATTAATGAGAAGAAAAGATTTTCCATGTGAGTATAAGTGTGAAATGAGGCAGCTATCTGGTGATGCTCAGGGAAGCAGAGCTCAAAGAATACCATGTTCCCCCCACGTGTGATGATCTGCACTGCTGATGTGGATGTGACCGAGCAGAGCAGATAATTGCAAAACATGAAAAAGCCTAGGAGGTAAGTGGGTAGGTAGGGCAGAACAGAGCTGAAACTAAGAAAATCCAAAACATCAAAGTGTTCCCTGAACATATGTACAAAGTGTGCAAAACATGTATCAGAATGTTCCAATTTAAATGTGTCTTTTGTGTTTACTTCAGTTTTCCTTTGCTGACTCTTTCCCTTATCTAACACCTTCCCTTCTAGTGACTCAAAGAACATTGGCAAGCACACAGCAGCTCCTACAGAGCAGGGCTAGACACAGCACTGGCGTGGTGCTGTTGTTCACCTGGTGATCTATAATGCACACAGAGCAGTTTAGATATCTTCCCTGAAGCACACTGACTGTTGCCTCCCTGCTTTACTTGTGCTGGCTCTGCAGAGGCTCCTTCATGACTGCCCATTAACACTTGCTTATGTTTGCTTTCAAAACATAAGGAAGAAAAAATTACAGAAAGCAGTCATATGCAAAGGCTAGAACATTCTGCACCCTCTCATCTTCCTAAGGAAATGCAAGAACAAGATGACACACTGGATAGCAAATTTTAAGCATAATTCCACAGCCAATACAGACAAGAGATATGTTAATGTTTCACCAGTCAATCAAGAAATTTTGATTTCACACTGTGTGTCCACAACCAAGACAACTTCATTTACCACCCCTGATTTTATATTATGTTTACAGATGTGCTCAAGGGCATGTTCCTGCAATAACTATTCTTCCATGAAGAGAAGCTTGAACTGTGAACCTTAGTGCTGCTCTTCAATCCTAGTGCCTGTTTCAATCCAGTATTGTGAGGAGTAGCAGAGGACTACAACATCAGGGCAAGAAATAGCTGCAGGAAGCTGCTCCCTTTGCAACAGTGGTATATAAAAGGCAAAATCTAGGTAGTCATAGGAATGAATAATTTAACAGTGGGATAGTATATAAAGGAGAGGAGTTAATAAAGCCTTATTTTCTTGCATTTACATCCTGTGGGCAGTTCAGGGTGGGCACTGGCAGGGCACTTACCTTCTTCCCTGCTATGAATAGTATCTAATAAGGTTTGCATTCACATTGCAGGCTGTCAGTCAAGGCAACTGCAAGACCTTTCTCCTCTGCTCAGATGTCCACTTCCTCAGAACTATCAATATATTTTATACAGAGAGGCAGACACATATGGCATGATTGCAAAGGTCATCTCTTCTCAGAAAATGGACTGAAAGTAGCTGGTGACCATTGCTGTTCCTCATAGTATATCCTACACCTGCAGCAGACCTGGTTATGCTGTGCTTTGCTCTATAGACCAATCAGACAGGACCTCTGCTGTCTATACAAGCCCAAGTGCTGAACTGTGTTAAGAAAAGTATTAAAACAACATTAAGCCCCCAAACAGAACACTGCTAATATTACCTCAGTGAAGAGCAGTGCTTTAGTGCCATTTTAGACAGAGCTAGTGTAAACATTATTAACAGAAACACTAAGGTATTTATTCAGTCTTTGAATTTGGGTAGCCAAATTTATTAACAAGATCAAAGCTAAAGGGGGACTGTCAGCTGTGACAGAACAGACAGACCCAAGGGGCAGTTAGTAGTCATGCTCTAGCAAACACCTTTTCCAGTCTTTTCAGAACAGAAGGGTTCATATAAATTCCAGTTGTATTGATCTTGATTGTGATTTCCAGATACCCTTTAAATTAGTGCATTTGGACAATAAATTAGATTATTTCTGTCAAAGAATTTTTTGGTTGTTTACAGCAGACATTGATTGAGTAAACCCTTGCTTCTCATTCTTATTAAGTAACTTTGCTGTAATGCAGCTCCCAGCATGTGAAAGCAATGGCAGGTTGGCATTTCTCCCAGTAAAATAAAACATCCTGGGGACAGGAGCCTTTAATTGCTCTGCCAATACCCTGTGTGTGTTGTAACTAAACAGAAGGCTGGTGTTCGTCAGTGCTGTCAGTCTCTCTCTTTCCTCTGGCACTAACATTTGCCCTTTAAAAAGAGCTAAAAGAAAGTGAAGGATGCAAGTCTGAACAGGCATATTCCTGCACAACCAAATTATTTTCATTTTTAATATAAAGTTAGATGCAGTCCATGCTCTCTAAGTTGTGGGTGACCCTGCTTTGTGCACCACAGCCTCCAGTCAGCCATGGAGGCAAAACAGAACTAGCTGTTCTAGCAAGCTATGTGCTGATGTGTCAACTCCCACTTGGTTCCTGAATTAGATGCCAAAATTACAGCCCTAAAAATGCCCCTTCAGCTCAGTGCCTAAACTCACAGCTGCCTAGTACCTCCAGTGCACCCACAGATGCTTAATGTACACATTTTCCCCCCAGGGCTCATAACCCAAGGCAAGTGAATGTCCAGATGCTGGGGAGCTGCTGCCTTTTGCCACAGTCCTGGAAAGATTCAGAAACCTCCCCCATCTCAGCAGCAGGTCTGCTTTTGCAGGCTGGGTCATATCACATCAAATTGCACCCTGTGTAAGCACATGACACTGACAAATGCTCTGCTTTCAGGCTTACCAGTTGCTAAACGAGTTTAATTTGAAGAAATCTAATCACCGCTCAATGAGGTCTCTGGTGTGTCCTCAACACAACGTTAAGTGCATAAATATCTGAGCTAAGAACAAAATGAAAATAAAATAGGCAGGGAAGGATGATTTTGGCTTAAAGTGAGAATTTTTCTTCCTGTTTTTGGTGGAATTTATTTTCAAAGCATGGGGAAACAAGAGAAGTAAAGAAAAAGAGAGAGAGAGAGAAAGAAAGAGCTGAAAATAAGGACTTTAAGGAAGAAATGGCCCAAAAGAGATGAGAAGAGAAAAAGTGGAGAGAGAAAAACCACACCAAAATATAAAAAATAAGATATGTGCTTACATCTGAGGGATAAATAACTATCTCTTTGGAGTGAGAAGCTGTGAAGGTACACTGAAGTCACAGGTGCTGCTGACTCTGGGGCACATAATGTTCAGAGTCCTTTGCAGGTGTCCTGAGTGCAGCATGAGGGCTGGCTTCTGCCACCCCTTGCAGAAGGGAATGTGAGAACTCACCCAGAAGGGCCTGCTTCATTTTGTTTTCTAACATTGATTGTTGGCCTCTAGGGGAGACAGCATGCCAGGATAAATTTAGAAAACAGGAGTGCACCCCAGGTCATGCTCAGACATGCTGAATGTCCCCAAGCCATGGGTGATCCTGGGTGACAGCGTCAGAAATGTGAAGGCACAGAAAATCTGATGGGAAGGGCACTGCCCTGAAAACTGCTGGACAGAACACAGGTATATTTTACTGGGTCATCACACTAAGTGATCACTGGAATTCCTTTCCAACCAGGACTTCTATGATAAAACTACTCAGTTTCCCAGAGCCTTAGCCAATCTGAGACAAAAAGAGGGAATAGGACAAACAGGATTTTACAGAAAAGGTGGTTAGACATTTGGGGCAACATCAGCAGTGGTGCAGCATCAGCACAATAGGCATAGTTTGGACCTGTGCCAGGATTGTACTTTTGCAGAAACCATAGGGGCCCAGGAGTTAAAAATACTTTGTATTGACAGTAGTTGCAATTAAAAACTTCATTGAAATAATTTGTAACACAGATAGCAAACAAGAGTTTGTACAGAAGCACCTGAGAAACCAAAGAATACAAAAAACTATGAACCTAACTTGCATGAACAGCAGAATGTCCTAAATAAATGAAGAAACTGTTTGTCAAAGACATATGCAACTATCCATTTGTACAAGCAGTTACTCAGTCTCTGATCAAAGCTCTGTGTATACCTCTGTCTGCTAATCCTTTGTTGGAATGTAGATAACAAGTGCAATATATCATACAGGTCACAAATAGAAGAACAAAGAAATCTACGCCATCTGTGAGTCACTCTTTTCTCTCCTGAGTACTGACTCCAAACTTTTATGAATGTATGAATTCAGCTGAGATGTATGACAGTAATATCTCAGAAAATCTGTGCAAACAATTCACTGGCAAGTCTGCAGGCATTTTGCTTGCAAGTTCCCAGCCTGTTTTACTAAAATGCTTTAAAGCATGTAAGTGTTTTGGATTTAAAGCACAGAAGTTCTATTCGGATTTCACTCAATAGCCAATGCATGTAGTGCTCACAGCAAAAATTTATGAAGATACAACATATAAGAATCATATTCCATACCCTTTGTAGTAATGATTAGCAAATAAACTTCTTTAAACATGTTTGCTTGTGATCCCCATGTCAACATTAACATTACATTAATTAGTTCTCTCTGTTGACCGGTTTGTCATGTTTCTATATTTTCTTGAAATGATACCTCTATGAGGCAAAGTTACATGACTTTATTTGATCGCATCTGTTTTCATCTCATTCTAACATTAGTGTTTTAATGATGCTATTGTGTTAAACAGCCATGAACTAATTTCTGAAAGAAGTCTGTACCACTTACAAAAAGTTACTGAATAGGTTGATAAGGAATGACTAAGGTTTGGGATGGCCTTTGTGTCTGGAACAATCACATACTCTGGGAATTTCAGCATGGAGAAAAAGAAGCATGATAGAGGTCTCTGAAACCCAGAGTGTTACAGAGCAGGTAGCAGCAAAAAAATTGTTCACTGTTACTCAGAATGTGACAGTAAAGAAACCCAAAACTGTCAGGGGGCCAATTCAAAACAGAAGTAGATAACAGATAAACTGTGCATATTTAAAGGATGTTGTGGATGGTAAGATTTTATATGGTTTCAAAGATATGGTACAAGTCCACGCAAAAAAAAAAAAATAATGAAAAGGCCATTGAATATAAATGTACTGCATTTGGTTCATGAGACCACAAATGTAATTTGCTACAGTCTGGGAACATATCACTGCGTGTTTGTCAATTTATACCTTCCACAAGACACCTACTTATGGCCATTACCATAGGTAAGGTAGTATACTGCTTGTAGCTATGCTCCATGGTGGTATTGCCACTGTCATGTCATTATCAACAAGCTTAAAAAAAATCTTCCATGGAAATGAGACAGATTCTGACCTCATAAACATTCTGTTAATTTTCCTTCAAGGTCAGATCTGTGTTCTTAACTATTCTTTCTTTCTTTGTGAACTTTCATTAGTTTCATGAGAAAGGTACTTAGAGTTACCACAGGATACTTGACTAGTTCAGTCAGAGACCTCCTCCATCCTACTCCTCCCCCTTCAGTCACACCTATTGCAGGTTGATCTAAACCACTTGTTTGGGTTACACTTGAGAAATAAACCAGCACTGAAATTTATAGAAATTAATAATTACACTTTGTTAATAAAATTTAAGGCCACACTATTCAGAGAGGTCAGAAGTGAGAGGGAGGAATAGTTTTCCAATAAAGTTGCTTTTAACAGAACACCATGTTTCCCTGAGGGTTAAAAGACCAGTGCTCTTATCAACCTTTTCAAAATCCATGTCAAAGCATGCATGTATTCATTTTCTTGGTGACTTCAAATAAACCAGGCTTGAAAATAAAACCACACTTTAGAACAGGGGGTGTCACAATGTGTTCTTTGTACAGCACTCATAACTTCTATTTGCTTGTAATTGTGGAGGGTCCACAGTTTCAAAATGTCTTGCTAGACACTAAAATATATATTGTTGTTTTTTAAAACATGCCTGTTAGCAAGCATCTTGCCTGTATCTCACTGTCTGAGAAAGTAAAGACAGTCCAAACTGTTTGACACAACATATGCCCTTCAGACCAGTCGGCAAACTAGAGCACTTACTACAGTTAAGGGAAAGTCATTCTTCTACTTTTCCTCCCACAGTCTCAGAGCAGATTTAAGAAAGGTTGCAGCTGTACAGGAAACATGTAAACATTTGTGTGTACGGTTTGAGTACAGTACTGGATCAGAGCCACAAGTTGTCCAATACAATAATCTGCCCTTGAGATAGCCACAGGATGTGTATCTGAGAAAGGAAACCCCCTGAGTAGATAAATATGGAAATAGATGCTAATCTGCTTCCATAAAGATTGAATTTTAAATCCCAGGAGTTGGAATTTGCTTTAAAGCCTAAAACACGAGTTTTGATATCTATCTCTTTACTCATTTCTTTTTTCAAGCATTGGTTATTACAGTTGAGGATTTTTGACTGTACAACATGCAAAGATTCTTCTTGTCTTGCTAAATTTATGATCTTGGGGATTTCTTCCCAATTCACTGCATTGATTTTTTTTACAGGAAAGTAGTTCAAGAAATAGAAATTCAGATTAATTATGTGAGTTAAAAAAAACCTCTTTAAACTCAACAGTGCAAATTTATGGTTATTGCCAGACATTTTAGTGCCTGGTCTAAATTCCTTGTAAAAGCATACAGTTGCCTTTTTAGGACCTTCTTCTCCATTGAATACACTGGGAAGAAAAGATTATAGAAATATATATAATATGGCAGGTATTTCTGGGAAGAAAAATAACCTCTGTTACAGCAACTGCAATGGTAACTATTGTTTGGTTGCAAACAGTTTTAGAAACTGAGTTCTTCACAAATATTGGAAAGTTTTCTGGACATAACCTGCTATTAAGTATTTTTCACCTTTCAAGGACTAATTTATAGTAATTCTTAATGTGTACTTTAGAGGAGTGCTTTTACACACATGTAACACTTATTTAGACAGATGCAATAGGAAGATACGTTGTTCCGATTAAATTGTTTACCAGGAAAAGCAATTGTACAACTAGAAAAAAATATTTTTCAAAAAATAAGGTCAGTGAGCTATACATAAATTAAGAACCAGCAGCATGAGACTAGATCCACCCGTATAGCATCCTTTCATCTAACTACATATATAGGAATAATGACAAGGAAATCTTGGTTACACATATTTTGACCATACTGGGCTTTTACCACACTGTTTTAAAAATAATAACAAACCCATGCCCACAATTTAAGTGCTTCAGCACAAAAACTGACCTCCAGTGATGCCAGAGTTTGATTTGCACACCTGCTGAGCGTGCTCTCCAGAGATCAACAAATCTGAAGGAAAAAACCAGGCTGGGTAGTAGTATTAAAATGATGCTCCGGAGATTTTTCATTGAAGTTTGGCCAGTGTCACTTAAAAAAACATTTCTTGGCATAAAAGAATAACAATGTTGGATAGAAACAGAAAGAACAGAAGTGTTCACAGCTTCATAATTTCTGTGTGTACAACATTTGCCTCCCAGCGGAAGACTTTATGAAACACAGGTTCATATTATCTATGTACAATATATGAATGTGCAGTAGGTGAAATGTTAACAGTGGGAGTTGGGTATCAGCATCTTTCTGTTTTGGGTTGTTGATATTAGTAATCATAACCTAAATTTGCTCAACTTGCAAAGAGGTCTAGTTCCCATTTTGAGTAAACTGTTTCTTCAATCTCTCCTTTCCTCTTGTTGTTGTTGTTGTTGCTGATTTGTTTGAATTCTTTATTTATTTGTTTCCTTTCTAGGACATATGTGCCTGTATATATACAGACACATGACTAATCTTGTTCCATATCACAAAGTCTGCAGAAACAAAAGGGAGGCAGTGACTATTCCTTTACAGTGAATGTGTCATGAACATTTCATTATAAGTACTGTAACAACTAATGAAATAAATTTGTGCATTCTCATAAGCAATCATAAAGCTTTTGTCATGTCTTTTCTTACCAAGTTGCTCTGCTAAATGTTTGCCTCTCTCAGTGATGTTTACCCGTTCATCCTCCATGTCACATTCGTTACCAACTAAAATAACCTGGGCATTATCCCAAGAGTATGTTTTGATTTGAGTTGACCTTAAAAGAAAAAGAGAGAGAGGAGTCAAAACAGTGAGAATTCCCCTTAAATCAATTTCAAACAGAACTGCAACAAGACAAAAGAGACAATTATGGATTTCAAATAAAGTAGGGATTATATGTCAGGTATTATTACAGGAATAATATCAACACAGGTTTTATTTTTGCTTGTTAAAAAAAGCGTTTTCTCCTGCCATTAACATTCTTCCCATATTTTTATAAAGAAGAGATGACACTTTCTCCCACACGATTAAAAAGTATTTTCACATTTTAATGTCAACCTTATAATGCAAAAGCAGACCTCTGAAACAAAATCACCACCTTGTTTATTTCTTGTCTTTCAACTTTTAAAATCAGGATGTAAATTTAGCAGCAGAACTTCAGAACCAGTCTGTCTTCCCTTTGTTGTTTGTCTCCAGCACATTCCACTACAGGTCTTTGACCTACCAGAAGTGCAGCAACATGAACACTGTGCATTAAGCAATGGACAGAAGCTGAGTTTGACCTCCGATTTACCTTCAATTTAAATTATAAAAGCCTTAGCCATGACTGCATCTGAATGAGAGTATCTGATGCTTTGAAACACCATGGGACCTTGCATGCTGGTGGTGAAACAGCTTCCCCTAAAAATGCTCTCTGCTGCAATTTGAATATCATGCAGCTAATGGGCCACTTAGGAGCACACTTGAAGTACCTCTCAGCTGCTGACTGCCATCATTCTGCTGATACCTAGACCTGCTCTGTAGGAAGGAAAGCTCCACAGCTGGCTCCAGGCTCAGCCAAGAGTGATGTTGCTGCTTACCACCTTCTAACTGAGAGCAGTACCTGCCCTTGAAGGTAACAAAGGAGGTAGCAGGCTTAGTCTAAGCACTTAGCCTTTGACTTTGAGGCTTAAGGCTTTGAGTCAAGTGTTTGGTAGGATATTAATATCTCTTCTCTCTCCATATGAGCAATGGTGAGAGAAAAAAGATGGAGAGCATCTCTTTCTCTCCCATGCTGTCTCACCAATTTCCTCCCTCCCTCTCTCCCTCTCTCTCTTCCCCCCCATCCCTCTCTCCTTGGACAATACCAGGTACTTAGGAAAATGGAACTAGAATAGAAACTAACCTCTATAACTATATCTCTATGAGAGGATGCCCTGGAAGGGAATCCTGTGGCATACCAGGGTCTTAAGTCTCTTGGAGAAAAGATGAAATAGCTTCAAAAATCTGTCACCTAAATCTTTTGAAAGCTGGTCTGCATGGGTGTTAAGGCCACTAGTGACCCCTTCTCATAAAACAGCCATTATCTCTACATATTCAGATTCCTGTTTGCAAACTGTTACATGTACACAAAATTTCATTATGTAGTCTGACAACTGATTCTAGTGAAAGACAAAAAAATGGATAAAATCTCCCCAGCTGGCTTTGCCCACAGGTTCCCTGCATGAGTCAAAGCAGCGTTAGGCCATATCTGGTAGGTTTGCAGTGCTGAGCAGAGGAATTTAAGGGGAAGGACCACACTGACTTTAGAAATTTTTTACTTCATCACAATGACTAAAAAGAAGCTAAAACAAGCCTCAGGCATTCTGTGCTAGAGATTTCTGCCTTGGGCATGCCCTGATCTTTTCTTCAATAAATGGATACTGTACTACTTCAAATCTGTTTTAAAGTAATTTGAGTAGGTGTTCGTAAGGTACTGTGATCAAACAGAGAAAAAGTACTGTGCATTGACTTTGGCAAAAATGTTCTTTTGGAACCATGCTGAGTGGTTAAGCAAAATAGAATTATTATTTTTTTTTAACCAGAACTACATTTGTCACCATAGCAACTTTGCAAATACTAGTAGCTAAAATGTCAGAAGATGTTAGTCTGTTAAGGACTCTAAAAGAGCTTAGTGTCCAACAATTATGAGTTGAGGGTCAATTTATCTCCTTTATGTCAGCAGGAAATCGAAGACATTTCAAAAGTAAAATATACACTAACAATATTAAGCTTTACAGAAGGAATTACTTCCATAATTTGCAAAGGTGAAATAGAAGAAACTGATGAAGAAATACAACCTAGAGAAATATTCATCACACAAATGTAAAGAGAAGTCATCCAGCCTTGTTTTAGAGACTTCTGCTCCAGAGTCTTATATTAGTTTCTTTGATTAAGAATGTAAGCTCCCTTCATTTTACTGCAGCCAGATGTGATTTTTCATTCTATGAACTGTTAACCTGCACATTCAAATGCTTCTCATTACCAAAGCAACTCATTTTAGACTTTTTTTGTCTGGCTTCCTTATGGCTCATCTTCATGTTTTTTGTGGGGTTTTTTTTTGAAGTAAAAAGACATCTTGTCCTTCATAACAAATCCAAAAGCTTAGGTTCTGCAAAAGACGCTATAGTGCAAAAATAAAACTGACTGAATATCAGTCAAATATATCCCCACCCAAACCCACATCAGTAGGAGCTTGATTCAAAGAATAGAATAGGCTTATTATCACTGTTATGTTTTCTTTTAGACATACATTTACACTAATGGCTTCTATGGGTTTTGATTCCCATAATTCTCCACCAAAACCAACATACAGACCATCCAAAAAAAGATTTCACTGTTCCTTGCAGTACATGACCTTTCAACTGACTGAGGCTTCTGATTAATCCACACACAAACCATTGTCCTTGCAAAGAACTTTAGTCTCAGGAAGACTGAAGACAGGAAAAGGCAAAACTGATGTTTGCAGTAAGCTGAATATGACAGTTCTTGTTCACTCTCAGTGACCTGGTGTATGTCAATAGTAATTTACCCTGTAAATCTTTCACATTCTGGTTATATGGTAGGCAGGCAATCTGCATCATGCTTCAATTTTTATAATGTATAGACTCCAGAGGAGCAGATTAATGGAGAAGTTCAATGATCCATTACTTTCTGTAATCAACACAAGACTTGTTCTCCCTGTACTGCAATTCTGACATATTCCTTGTCAGAAAAGAGTACCTGCTGAATGCAAATGAAAGCAATGCTATTGGTTCAGCTTAAAGCAGTGAGATCTTCAAATAACTGCCCAGGCAACAGTGGTAGGGTGCCTGTGTGTGCTCTTGGGCAGTTTACAAAACGTGTTGCACACAGACCGAACAGGGTTCAGAAACACACAGCGCCAGCTGGCTGGAGCTGAGAGCCACAGTAGATAGCACAGAGCACTATGGGAGAGTTGTTGTGATGTTCCACTATAGAAACCAGACTGTTCACGTTAAATTATGTTATAAAAGCTCATCCACAAGGAGCACAGAGAGATGAAGC
The DNA here is from genome assembly GCA_013396755.1 of Sclerurus mexicanus. NCBI lineage: Eukaryota > Metazoa > Chordata > Aves > Passeriformes > Furnariidae > Sclerurus > Sclerurus mexicanus. The sequence goes on along the minus strand of VWZF01000214.1, from coordinate 13,091 downwards.
AAGGTAGAAGAGCCTGAATAATATCCTGACCTCGGCTGCTCCCAGGCCTATTACAGGAGCCATCAAACTGCCAAGAGCCATGTCTACTAGCCTAGAGGAGCAAGGGTGCCCTAAGGCAGGTTCCCAAATTAAGGATTCAGAAGAAGGGACACAATATCCAGGTCCTTTCCAGGCTTGTTCTGGGAGATCCTCAACCCTACTGTCCAGGAGTGAAACCCATCAACACAGGAGACTGGAATCCATGGGCAGCTACTGGGCAGGCTGACTGTATGAGTCCAGCTGATGAAGAGAGCCACAATGTGCATGTCTACACAGATATATATTCTCACTAGTGGACCAGAATGCTGCCCTGCTGGGGAGGGGAGCAGGGTGAGGATGCTGATGGTCTCTCTGCATGTGGGAGCACTCTGTTTCTGTCTGTGATCTGTGTGCCTGGCCACATGTATGCGCATAGATACATGCTGTCCCTTTGTGTGTGTGGCCTGCTGGGAAGAGATCTTAAGCCTCACTACTGGCTGGACCTTGTGTATGGAGCTGCAGCAGCCCAGGCACTCTTGAGCTGTCAGATCCAGCATGATGCATTTTCCCCTAAAAGTTCAGGCTTAGCTCAGCTGTACCTGGGTGACACTGCATTGCTCCTTAGAGAAACTGCTCCAGTAGGCAAACCTGCTGTTTGTTTTACTGCATACATTTCAAGTTACATGCCCTGTTGCTGTACCTCGAGTTCACTCCGAATATCTTTTCAATCATTTTTCACTAACTCATGTCCAGAACACTCATATAACTGGGAATAGTCTCTAGTATATTCTCACCCAGGAACTGCAATGATAGCAAATGAATATATTCAATGAAGATACATCTATGCAGTAAATATAGCAGGAATACGAACTTTTAGAGATAGCCTCAGTCTATGGCACAACTCTTTGGATCCAGTCCTCTGAGGATGTTTGCCAGCACTAGAGGGGCTGGTTCTATAGACCTTTTAGACTAACTATGTAGTAAGTCACATGCAGTGACGGCAGAGAAGCATTCTAATGAGAATGTTCCAGAGGGGGCCATGTAGATTTATTCCAGCAAGTTAAGGGAACATGTTGTACTTTTGATATTCTGGTTTCCAAAAGGAGTACTCAGTTAACTAGGGTGCATCATCTTTCAAGAAAAAAGAAATACAAAGAAACCCAACCCAACCAACCAAGCAAAAACTCAAAAAACAAACAAGTAAAAAACACATAAGCAAAGACCCCTCAACCAACCTCAAACCAAATTAACAAAACCTCTACCAAAACTGTTTTATTTTTTGAAGTAATGTAGAATTCAACTGCTATGTTGAATTGACTGCTTAATCCTTAAAATTCTCCCATCTTTGTCTATAGCACATGCCTCCAAAGCCCATTAGCTAAACTATTAGAGGTTACAGTATAGTGATGGGATCTGGGGTGGAGTCCATGTTATCTATTCTAGAACTTTCTCAGTTTATTTAAGTATTTCGTGAGGGGAAATATCAGAGAAGCAGCTGTGAGTTTGGAGGTGTTTCCAAAAACAGTAAGTGTCCCCGAAACCAACTGATAAAGGAAAAAATTATCAAAATACAAACCTGATGCAGATGAACATGTGACAAGAATGGGAAAATTGCACCTTGATCCTTCTCATTGAGGATTTAAATCTAGTGGACATTCTAGCATCTCCACTTCTACTCAGAATACATGATATATACTGACTGTGTGATGTTTATTTTCAATGATAGTACTGGCACCTGCTGACTGCAAGCACTTATGAACATATGATAGAGAATAGCCTAAGACACCCCAACAACACAGGAGCATTGAAAACAGATGGAGAAGGGCAACAAAGTGAGAAAAATGAGAAAATAAATTTAGTCCATCCTTGATATCACAAAAGAGCAAGGGAAAAGGATCTGGGGAAAAGTGGATGTGTTGAGGAATACATTTAGTGCAGGTAGCTCATTGTGCAACTGCAGTACCAGCTGCAGATTAATCTCTGGGTGGCAGGAGCCCAAGGAAAGAGGCCATCAACCTGCACTGGCCCTTTGCACAACAAAGGGTACGGGGAGTGTGGTGTAGCCAGGTGACTGGACACTCAGAGGCACAGCAGGGGCTGATGGTCCCAGACTTTCATGTGTGTAGACTGCGAGGGTATAAAAGCCCAGGGGGTCCCTTGTTCAGGGTCTCTCCTCTAAGGCACCAGCTCAATTTGTTATTGCACCATGTTTAATTATGTTAAGGATCCCAACATCTGAGACTCTGCTAAGGGAAAGCTGGGGTCAAGCAAGGGAGGAAACCTTGTCTGACTGTGTGAGTGTGGTGTGTGTAGGGAGTAAAGCAGGCACCCATCAGCTCACTGGAGCCTCCCACTGCGAAAGAGCCTCAGTCTCAGCTCAGATTATGTGAATGTGACTGCTGGAGGGTCAGACAGGAAAGTTTTCTTAACAGATGTAATAGCAAAAATGAGATATATCAATCCTTCCATGCTTGCAGCAGAACAGGATATATGAATATTGGCCAAGGCTGACTGTATGTGATATGTCAGTTATTGTTTATACAATACTGTGTTTTCTTTCTGGATTGAAGGGCAAATGAATAGAAAAATGCCTCACGATTGTGAAAAAAAAACACTGATAGTGAAGAAACCAGAAGAATATCAATGACTCACCACTTCTGACAGGCTTTATCTTCCTTGTGCAGAGTCAAAGAGTGCACACCATGCAATAAAAGGCCACACATTTAACCTTTCCTTGGAGGAAGATATATTGATGATGCGGAAGCTGCATGACAGGTGTGACACTAACAAATTTCTGGTTCATAATCAGCAACAAAAGTAGTCAAAATGTACATTACTGAGAGCCTCACAGCTTTTCATTGTTCTGGTAGGAATTGCATCTGCTTTAAAGAAAAACCCCTCCACTACAAGGTTCTGAGGCCACAGCTTCATTTTAGAAAACCACGTGCTACATTTCAGTTTTGACAGGCTATAAAGAAAACCAAAATGAATCAAGTTCTTTTGGAGATAAATCTGAGCTAACCTTTAATATCTGCATTTTTATAACATTATGCAAGGAAATATGACATATCATCTTGCAAAAAGTTTAATTACTGAAAAGAAAAAAAATAAAATTAAAAAAAGGAAGATAACATCCAAATATGTAAGAGCTGGTGTTCCCTGTCTATGACATTTATTCGTATTTATTCTTAGTGATATTCCATTACCATAATTGTAATGAGGAAGCAGATGCTTGCTCAATGATGTCCACTCTGGGTCTGCATTTAATACAATCTAATAAGAACTGACATAGCATTAATAATTATGTAATTCTGAGTGGTAATTAAGATGAAAGGTAGACATCACAGAGGTTCATCAATCAGAACTGTCTCTCTTTCTAATCAACCATTTCTTGTTCCTATTCTGCATTTGGAAGCGCCTTCCCATTCAGAATCCACTGCTGAGGACTTTATTGAGTTACATTACATCTTTAATGTAATATACAATTATTTTTCTTAATAGTCTATGTATTAGCTTTGGTGCTTCTTCTGTAGAGTGTTGTTTCAAATAAGAGTACCAAGTGTCTGTTACTGCCTGAAGATTACTTTCTGACACTAAAATACAAATCTACCAGATAATGGTCTATGGGATCAAGTGAATATATTGTTGGCAAAAGACATTCATGTTCAAAGCGTAGTTTTTATGTACACCTCTTTAGTTGGAGTTACAAAGAAGGACCAGAGGCCTAAAGGGCATACTCAATTTTTGCTAAGCAGACTGGAGATGCCCTTAGTTTTTGCACCTTTGCTACAATCTTTGCATCCTCCTTTCTTTCCAGCTGTCAAATATACCTTGAAACTGTTTTCCAACACCAGTGTAGCAGGAGCCCAATTATGATCTTACTATACTAATAAAAATAAAAAAGCCTGTGCTCTAAGTTAGTTATACTCTGCATACCTTCTCCCCAGTACGTCCCCTGCCTGAGTTGTCTGTCTCTTTAGCAGAGGAGCCCACGAGGTTTTCCTGTACCTGCACAGCCAGCACACCACAGCTGGCAGTAAGTCTAAGAACAGCCCTAGGCATGGTAAGGTCACCACGTACGGTATGTTACCCTGAGATTGCACTCGCTGGAGGCTGTTCTGTCATGGAGATAGATAAGAGAATTTGTGTATGGGTTCCTGATCTACTCCCAGGCAAGGTGGACTTTAGCTGAAGATATGCAGAGTTCATAAAAGAGAGTAAATTGCCTGTCAAAGTCAACTGTATTTATTTTCTCTTCTCAGGTGTGTAGTATATACTGTTTTCACAGGTGTTTTGTTTAGAAGAGTTGAATGGATATTTAAACAAACAGCAAAGAACAGACAATACCGTGTTAGACATTAAGGGCAGAGAGATCTTCCATCTACTTCCTACTTCTTTGTCATGATAAAACTATAAAATACATCTCATTATTTAATTCTTATTCACAGGAGTGCAAAAGCCTTCCCTACAACAAGGTTTACTTATGGGCAGACCAACTAATATAGCACATTTTTCACAGTAGGACACATGTTAATGAAGAGTTTTTATGTCAAGTATAATGCCACAAGATGTGTCATACTGTGGGAAGTGATTTAACAACTCACCACACAGACAAAAGACTGTACATTTTACCTTTCTCCCCACTGTGAAACCCGCCATTAAATTATCATCCTTCAAAGCTACTGCCACACATGCACAGTGAACACAATCCAAAAATGTTTAGGGTTTGAAAGGATACAAAAAAAGCATTTATAGGAAAATAACATTCATGGAATTAATAAAAGGCAAGATCAAGTCTGAAGTTGCACATCTTTTGATTATCCCTATGTTTTCATGTTCCAGATGCTACCAGATAAATGATCCTGTTTATCACCAATTTATGTTGATAGCACAGACTGTTGGTGGAAGTACGAGTAATGACCCTAATCAATACAGCTGATCCTAACTGGTATTTGAAAAACAGAACTGTAAAGGGAGTTCTGATGTAATTTACTAAAACAACTACAGCATCTGCTTGACTATATTACACTTTCAAGTAAATGAGCAATTTGCTGTCACTTAAAGATATCTTTTGCTTGTAATTTTTATTCTTATATAGTAGAATATATATATAAGGAAATAGATACAGACACACGTGCATGTGTCCTCATTTGCTGTTTTTCTTACAGTGATGGGTTTTTAATAATTAAAAAATATATATATGTATAGTTAAGCAAGCGATACTGATGCTGAGGGAGTCCTTTTGATCCTACATGCTCATATTTAATACTTCCCTCTTCACTGCACCGGCAACAGTCCCTTAGCTCTGGACTGCACTGCCTATCAATGAGGATCTTGTTCTTCTGGGCTTACTTATAAGCCTGTAACCTCCAGCCCCAAGGAACACCTGCACAACAGTGGCATTTTGGAAGCAGCGAAGCTCTTACAAGCACAGTCAAGTTCTTTTGTTTTTTAACATTGAGAGTTCTATAGCTATCATTGAGCTGAATCACACAGAGTTATTTTTCCTTCTTTTCTTGTAAATAGCAAACCCACATTCATATTTGCAATATATATAGCAAGTATCTGGCAACACGACACCCTTATTTCAAGGAACTTCAAATTAAAGAATTCTCTGGAATTCTGGGTATACCCTGACTTTTTACTGTCAAATCTCATTATGAAATGCATTGCATATTCGTGGCTAAGAAACCCTTTCTAGCTGTTTCACCAGGAACAACTTCCCAGTTTCTCTTCTCAAATTCACTGGTTTGAATTTTATTTTCTTTATTGTTTTAACTTTCACTTTTTCAAGTTTAAATGAATTCTGCTATTGCTTCTTTTATGTCCCATCTTTTTAGATAATTTTGGGCTATTTTTCTCATTTGCTATTTTGCATGAACTCTTTCATAAACAACTCAGTCTTATATTCATATAAATTGTGTTCTGAAAAGCCTGTATTTAAGTATTAGTGAAGGGGTTAAAACAAATCAGATCTAATTTTAATCACTGAAAAAGCTTACTACATCACTGAAGCCACCTGTGATAAATTATTATGAACTATCCTTATTAAGGATTCCTGCAGATTGCAAACTGCAACTGTCAGGGCAATGATGAATTATTTTACTTCTTATTAAGACAGACAGCATTGTTTAATTAAAACATCAAGGATATCTTTCTTCTATTATTTTACACCACAAAGATATAAATGCTATCAGCATTTTGTCTTTAAAGTTATGTAGCTTGTTATTTTCTGGAAGTAGAGAAAACAAAACATTCAGAACTATACTCCAACCCTAGGCATTGAATTTTGACTCTACTACTGTGTTCTTGCACCTATACCTCTTTGGAATGAATTCCCCTATGTCGCCGTACACTTGGAAGCATCAGGGATTTGAGGTCTGAAATTCTGAGTTGGAATACATATGGCACATGAGCCTCTGCCTTTTTTCACAGATATCTGAAATTGGATTGGCAAAATGGCAGCTACCTTAATCCTAATGTTAAGTGATGCTGCTTAACCACATGAGTATGAGTTATATAATTGTACTGGTTCTGTTTTGTTTTGTGGGCCTGAGGGTAAACTTTTCATTAGTCTGATAGCACTTTGTTTTTGGAGTACTGCTGAACAGAATTCATTTTGTGAGGGCTGCCAGTAGAAGAAGACAACAATAAAAACCATTTTCCTGTCTACATCCTGCCTGGCACAGGGTGGCAGGATTGTCTTGCTGACTCACCCTGCAAGCACGTAAACTGAAGGTTTATTCCTGCTGACTCACACAGGATGGAGAGAGGCATTAGACTTCAGATATTATTTCTAGGCTTAAAAGTAAAGCAAGATTAAAAAAAAAAAAAAAAGTTGTTTATTCATTCAGAATGCCAGTAGTGCTGCTACCTGTAGAGTATAAATCAAAAGAGTGTTTATAGAGACATATGTATACGTGTCTATTTGCCTCTCAAGGCCTAGCTAGTATATATTTGAATTTTGTTCATCACAGTTATGTAAACAAAAGTATAGTGCTTGTCCCTGACCTCAGAAGACAGAGTTAAAAAGAAATCCCGAGTATTGCAGATGTTGTCAGAAACATACGCAGGCAGAAATACATTTTAGTAAAGAATTTGGAGGTTAGATGTAAAACCTTCTAACACTTTTGGAAACTGAACACAATGGGATTTCAATAAGCTCCAGTCTCAGCTCTCCTACTGCTCATGCTGAACTTTCAAAAATTAAAGTTTATCTTACTCTGCCTGTGACATCTTTAAAGCATACCATTTAAACCATCATTAATGCGTTTTTAAGGATACATCTCTCTGGTAATAAACAAGCGTTCAATGTTGTCTTATTGAGACTTTGTCACTGACTTCAGTGGGTAGAGACCTCTCTCAGAGGACATAACCATAGTCATTAAACAGGTGCTTGGGTAGACAGTAATCTTTGTATGGAATGATTATAAGGACACGTCTCAGAAAATCAGTACTTCAGTGAAATTCAGTGAAATTGCTGTGCATTTTGGAGTAAAGTGAAGTAATATACTGAAAAAATAAAAAAAAATAAAACAGTTCTTATGCACTGTCCAAAAAGAAAACCTGCATTTGCAAACTAGTAATTGTGAATAAATGAGTTGGTCAACTGGTCTTAATAAGGTACAGAGTAGAGAAAATTACTGCACTTTACCAGTGTTTTCAGTGTGGAAATAAGTAATTATATCAACTACACTGTGTTTTGCCCTGGAATGTCATAAGCTATCATGCACTGCCAACTTTGATCCTATAGCAAATCAAAATAAAACAGTAACACTTTTGCCTGTATAACCACATCTCTGTTAGATTTCTCTTGGCAGAGCTAGACAGGTTAAGAATCAAAACTCTCTAGAGCTCCGACACAGATGGGCTGGCAAAAGTCTTTTTGTATGCAATTCATCTGGTCATTCTAGACAAGTACTTTAGAAGGAGATGAATAATGAGCAAAACGTGACTCTTTCTAGCTGTTGACTAGAAGAGATCCTTATGTGTTTAATTTGGATATAGATGTCTGCAATGTATCAAGTAAATTTATTCTGAGCGGTGTCACTCACAACTTGGGATGTTGCCAACGTCTCCAGGGCTCACAAATAGACTACAAGATTTTTCTAGAGAATAACAGTATCAGATGAGGGTTCCCCATATACCTCTACAGATATAAACCAGCAAACATCCAAGTTGACTTGTGTCATACCAGAGAAAGATTTCTGCAGACCATTCAGCATATGGTTTAGCTAATGAACTGATGTAAGCTTTGTTGTTATGAAACACTCCCAGAGAAGGCTAATCCCCTAAGGTATGCTCAGTACCTATAACTCAGGAAGGAAGAACAGAGGGCTTGGCTTGCAGTGGACTCTGAGGTCAGCTGAGTATGCCTCTGTGTGCATGGCAGAACAGTGGAAGGTTTACAGTCTGGGGCAAGATGGCACCACCTCCTGCCATCCAGCTTCCTTTAATCATCTGATCTCTTTATCTGTAAATGATGCGTCAGTCACAGAGAGTGTATTTGGGGGGTAACTGTGTGTTTTCCTACACTGACCAGCAGAGCTAAGAAAGACTGAAAGGGACTAAACAAGATATCTGAAAAGCTTGATGGTATTAACCACCAGGTGACACAACAAAGAGGTCTGGCTGATTTAATCTAGGAGAATTCCCGGATTTCACTGAAGCTAAATTCTGCATAGCAACATTTGAAAGTGAGGCCTCTGCTGTTCACAGACCAGCAGGAGGTTACAGAAACCTGGCTTCATTTATACACACCTTTGTCAGTATCAGATGGGATTAGAATAAGAAATCATTGGGTATAAAACCTTTACACCTCAGAAAATTCAGCTGGCCTTCACTGTCTTCTTAGCAATATGTACTGCTCTGAGATCATTTAATCCTGTAAGCATGGGGGTTGCAGATGACAGACACAGATTGAAATTTAAATTGTTAGTTTCTGGGTCTGCCAAATTTTACTGCAGTGTAAGGGCAGATCCTTTGCAAGAGTTACTCAAGCTAAAAGGTCATCTCCACACTGTTCTCTAAAACAAGGACTTTATTGATAGCTCTGCTCACAGACAAGCCTTTGTGAGTAGGCTTTTTTACCATGGATTACAGAATCAGAATATGTCAAGCTGCAAGAGACCCATATGGATCATGTATTTCCAGACTGGGGAACTGTGAGTGGGGACCCATGAAGACGTAAAGAAAAGATCAGTGGTACTCTTTTAACACAAAGATAAAAAGACAGGAGAAATTTTAAGCAGGGCCTTCAGTCTGATCAAGGCTTGTGTTCAAAGACACAAATGGTGAGTACCTTGCAGATAGACAGTCCATATAAAAGAATTTATGCAATCCAAGGCCAAACTGAAGCACAGAGGTGGGAGTCTTGGAGGGGAAGCGGAATGCAACTGAACTACTCTCTTTTCCTGAGAGCCACAAAGCCCCTGAGGAACATTCAGAGAAACAGGACTTGTTTCATGGACCTAGTGCTTCGCATGGCAATCCCATGACCTCCAGGTGAGCATTGATAGCTTCAGTCTTCCACATGGGAGTAGAGAAGATAATTTGAACTAGGTTTAAATCTATATTCTCTTTTCCTACTTGTCACGGCAATGTTGAATAGATCAATCATTTAATAAAAAAATTTTAACTTCTACCCTCTGGACATCTGGCAGAGGCAGGATTTACAATGAAAGACAAGATGTGACTGAGAGGGAAATTATGAATTATCTGAAAGCTGTCCAGCTGAGTGAAGAGAGGTATGCATGAACAGATGCTAAGTGAGAATCAAATACCTTTTCTAACATTTGTGGTAGATACTCTCTGAATGCTGAAGTGTCTCATAATATAGAATAAGAAGGTAAACCAGATTTAAAAAATGGAGACTACTGAAAGTGACACAAAAGCTAATATTAATGTTTTGCAAATTGCATGTCATATATTTATGTATTATGTGTGAGTGAATGATTCTGAGAGAAAAAAATAGCCCTAATCTTAATAAATCCTAGAACAAATATGCTACATTTTTTCTTAATATAGTATAATTGCTAAATTAGAAAATCTTTCCTTACTCTCCCCAATTTTTCTTTGAAGGTTTTTCTAAAATTTTTGCATAGCATTAGAAAACCCTCATTGCATTCTAAACAATGGCTGCTTAAAGAGAAATCTGATGAACAACTAGTAATAAACAAAAAGAAACACTGAAAGGCAGAACACACCTAAAAATTATATAAATTCTTAATATAACCAAAACTCAGTTTCCCAATTCCCTTCCCACTTAGTCACACAGTGCAAAGATAAATATTTAAAAGTAAAATAAATTAGGAACATGCTCTCAGTCAGTGTGGAAAAAAAAAGCCCTTGAATATTAAAAAAACTCACCTGAAGAGAAGAGATATACAAGAAGGAGGTAGCTGCTACATTGCACACCAAAAAGGAGTTGGGCCTATAGCATATATAAGCAATATGCACAAAGCCATCTTTGGCTGCTTGCAGAAAAGAGGCAGGGGTGCTGCAGGAAGATACCACAGAATCCTTATATGGAAAGAAGACAGTGTGGCACAGCATGCAAAGCAGGATGAATTAAATGTGCTGATTAAATGAACAGCTTGCTTTTTGTACTTCACTGAAGTTCAAAGCTTTCTAGCCAACCACTTCGAGCATACCTAACAATCAAATAAATTACTTATGTTATAAAACCCTCATGCAGAGAAACAATAGGCAATGCAATATTGATCTTTATAGGCCTCTATCCCTCAGCTTTGTTCAGGGTTTTAAAAAGAATACATAACACTTTTTAATGCAGGTATACATGCTAAAGGCTGGGGGAAGAGACAGACTCTCCGCTATATCACTGTAGAAGGAAATTGAGGAAAATGCCCTCTATCCTGATCCCTGAAAGATAGTACAGATTCCCCCTCCCCCAAATTATACCTCAGACATGCTGCATACTCGTTCCTTGTGTGCAGATCTTTAGCTAAGGAATTCATGGTCAGTGTTGCATGCCCTGCTAAATTTAAGTCTGCAAGCAGCAGGACACCAGGGTCCTAACCCTGATTGCAACAATTTAATGCTCACTGCAAATCCATGTCAGGGAGTAAGGTCGCAGAGTAAGGACTCATTGTGAGGAGCAGGTCTACTATCTTTGATCAGAGAGGTCAAAGAAAAATCAAACACATTATAACTTTTAATTCTCAGACTTAGGACCAGAGGGCAAGAAGCACTTTTTATTTTTAATCTGAAGTGTTGCTATAGAAATCACTGACGAATGCTAACTGTAGCATTATAGCAGATTTTGGATTGGTCCAGTTTGGTTTATTTGCAATATTTGTTTGCTGTGGCACTTCAAAGTATTTTCAAAGAAAGAACATCTAGAATTTGGAGTCATGCTGTTCTAAGCTATGAATTTGGGTGTTGAGTCTTACTAAACTAGCTTGGTTGTTCAAGAGTCAATCAATATGGATTTAAGAATCTATTTTCAGACTGACAATTAGAATATTCACATAATGGTTGGAGCTATGCTCTGCTTGACCTCTCACAGATATATTAAATGGATTCAAACACTAAATCGTCCCTCTTTCTAATCCGGCCCACAAGAACTTCTCATTTTCAGGGCTTCATAAGGGTCTTCAGCATAGTTGTGATATTTGGACATCAAGTATCAACATATTTGAGCTTAGAACAACCTTCACATGATCTGGCTCATTCTTTCCATATGAAAGAAAAAAATGAGAAAAAGATGCTGTTTTTTCTCTGAAATCCCAGACAATTGCTTCTGGTTGGAGTACTTCTGTACAAAACTCCTCACATTTCTCATATGTCAAGGTGCTACCAAGCCTCACCTCTGCTGATAACTCAAGCCTGGATGAGCAACATGTTTCACTATTGAAATTGTAACCTCCCCACATTCTCCCAAGCAAAAAAAAGCCCAGCATTATGTTATTCTCATTTAAATCTCTGCTGAGATTTAACAACGTGTTGATTAACAATGTGTGTAGTGATGTCTCTGTTCAATGAATAGCCAGCTGGGATGCTGGGAATGGAGTTATTACTCTAATTCTTACTCTTTCACTGGCATCCTATGTTTCATTGTGTTACCTTTTTTTTTTTTTTTTTCCTGTTCACAATTTACTCATTCTCTTTTGATCAGGCTTTTTTTTTTTTTTAATTTTAATTTTACATACTGTGATTAACATAATGGTATGTCACATATTCAATCAGCCTTGACAATAACAAAGGCAGCTGCAAACACTGAAGAAAAGGCCAAGGACTAAGCCAGACAGCAGGTTAGAGCAAGGTGCATGGGATTACAATATAGTATTGGTCTGTTCTTGGGGCCAAGATATGACTAAGAAAGGAAACAAAAACCAGATACAGATGCAGGAGTAAGATGGGGGAATTTTAGCTATTAATACAGTCTGGCTTTTGCTAGCTTCTGCTGTGTTCAGGGAAACAGGACACTGCATGTGTATTTGTAAATGAAATAGATAGGTAACAAATTTCTGCATCCTAGAGAACAGTTGTGCTAAAGTTGTGTGAATATCACCTATGTAGGGTGCTGATGTAGGCATCATAGAGTGCACATACAGACACATCCCAATTCAAAGCATTCTGATGTGCTGGTAATAAAATAAAAGCAGAATGTAAGTTCTTTATGCTTATTGTACTTTTAAGGATGCTATGTACAATTCTACAAGGACAAATATGTGGGAGTAGACTTAACAGCAGAAGTTTTCACTGTATTGTAACATGAAGTTTTTACCCTTTTTCCCGAGTTACCCCCCCTTCCCTGGACTTTTTGTCTTCCTAATTAGTATGCAAGCCTTGGCCAGGCCAGGTGAAGTCCCCTGATTGGCCCTTAGTTAACCCCTTGCCCACTGGCTGTTAAACCTTTAAATACCCCGACCTGTACTCAACAAACTCTCTCTC
>VWZF01000213.1:196485-207815 GCA_013396755.1 Sclerurus mexicanus | reverse complement strand
AGGCCAGAGCCTTCCCTGCAGACCATCCAGGGAAGCAACACCTGGCACCTTGTGGCTGCGGCAGCTGCAGGTTTTTCTGCTTTTTGATTTTGTTATCTTTGGAGAAAAGCTGAGCTCCTCAAAGATATAGGAGAGAGCAAGGAAGAATTGCCAAGGATGGCGTTCTTTTGCCATGGAGTTGGTGTTATCAGGTGAGGTTTTAGGACAGGCGGTGGCAATCACCCCTCTGGGCTGGGCAGACATGCACCGAGAGTGAAGGCTGCTCTCCGTGGAGCACCAAGTCCCATCACACAGTGAGGAAATTCAGGAGGCTCTTCAACAGGTCCTCTTAACTGCATGCGAGTTGCCTTCCACTAGTTGCAGTGAAATCTGAGTTGCCCTAAAGGCAGTACTTCCTGCACTCACTTTTGGAAAAAAAATCCCCCACACAGAAGTGGTTCCCAGTACTTGTAAGCTCAGCCTGGTTTGCAACCAGTTCATAAAAACCTCCCCCCTGATCACATACAAAAGCTCAGGGCTCTGGCTGGATTTGTGCCCTGAGGGATAACTTTCAACACCTTTTTTTCCTGGCATTTCTTTATTATGCTGTTCTGGGCTCTGAACACCTAAAAACTGCCCATACAAACAGTGTATTTTCTTAGTCTAATAGATCTGGCCCTTTTAGATCCACTGCCATTTGGCTCCTTCTTCCAGAGCTAGACAGAGCAGTTGAAGACCAGTCACTCCACCCTGCTCTCATAGCTTAATCTTTATATTTGATTCAGCCAGACACAGATAAAACTTTACACAAAAAAAAACCAAAATGAAACTAAGAATTTCTGCTGAGCAGGCTTGGCAGGAACAGAGATGCCCAAGGTGCAGGGGCTCCTGTGGGCTCTGCAGGTAGGGCAGAGCCTGGCACAGGGACTCGGCTGCTTGGCTCCTGTCCTTTGCCAGCTGGACAGACAAGAGGGCAGGGTCGGCTCAGGCTGTGCCCCTCACGCCCAGCACTGCCCTGCCCTGCCCGCACAGCCCCAGGGAAGGGAAGGCGGCAGCGTGTGGGGCGCAGGCTGGTGTCCCACAGGTGGGTGCAGCAGTGGGCTTCCACTCCCAACTCCATCACTTCTTACAAGATCTGAAGTTATTAGAGGTTGTCCAATAGAGGGTCTCAAGGGAAAGACATGGGAGGAGTGGTTGAGGGCACATGGCTTGTTCAGCCTGGAGAAGGTGAGACTGAGGACAGACCTCACCATGGGCTGCAGCTTCCTGGTGAGGGGCAGTGGAGGGGCAGCATCAATCTGTGTGTTCAGTGATAGGATCCAAGGGAACGGCTGGAACTGAATCGGGGCAGCTTTAGGATGGATAGTAGGAAAGGGTTCTCCCCTAGAGGGCGGTCGGGCACTGAACAGGCTCCACAGGGAAGGGGTCACAGTCCCAAGCCTGCCAGAGCTCCAGGAGCATTTGGACAATTCTCTCAGGCACATGGTGGGATTGTTGGGGATGCTCCTGTGCAGGGCCAGGAGTTGGACTCGATGATCCTTGGGGGTTTCTTCCACCGCAGAATATCCTATGATGCTATGAAGAAATGGAGGCTTGATAAATGGGCACACAGAGTATCCAGGTGAAGAACTTGGCTGGAGCCATCCTCAAAGCAATGCATCCCCATAGTTCAGGTTCTTCTGGATGAACACGATCTCTCCATCAATAGACTCATGTTCGTGGCCACCATCTCTCCAGGAAGAGATGCCGGCTTTTACATCTTACTGAAACTCACAGAAGGCTTTGCTATGAATATATTTTTGTTTTCCTCCTCCTTTTAAACTACGAGTGGGCACTTCTCGGTTTGCCTCAGTGCTGGCCCCAGGTGAGCACCGACGACACTGCAGGTGCAGCCTGTTCTCAGTTCACGGGCAGCATGCTGCGAATCTCACACTGTATTATATTATGCTGGGGAAAACACCTATTTTACAGCCTAGGTTGGCTTTCAAACAAGCGGGCCATCCTCCATGTCCAGTACTGACTCCAGTTTGTGCAAATGTGGTTGCCTGAGAAACTCGCCCTTGCAGATAGCTACACTCCCCCAGCCAGGAACTGCCGTCTGTGTCCTGCTTATGTGTTGGAAGATCAGCAGAGGGCAGGGCAATCCCACCAAAGGATGACTGAGAACAATTCCCAGGAGCTAGGTATCCCACCACAGTGCCATAGATGGCAGATGATGAAGAGGAGGCCAGGGTGCCCAGCAGACCTTCTCCCCAGGGAGGGTACAGCCAGCCAGGCAGGGTCTCTGCCAGAAATAGACAGGGTGCCAGAGAAATTGCTCTTGGAGGTGCCAGAGTTCCTACTCTCGGCACTCTTTGGGAGACAGGGAGCAATTCTCCACCAGATCAGTATGAGGTCCACCCAGGAAGCAGCTCCTGAGATAAGCTGCCTGTTACAGAGGTGCAAGGTTCACCTGGAGACATCAATAAACACACCTTCTCAGAGCCCAGTCCAGGTGCTCAGGGCTGAGCTGGAGGGAGCACACGGCCCAGCAGTGAAGGATAGGTGGGTGGTGGTCTCAGGTGAGGCCAGCAAGACCTGTGAGTGCCCTCAGGACCCCAACACTTGGGACAGCCTAAGATTTGATGCTTGAGACAGCCCAAGGTTTGAGCACAGGTGGAGCAACCAGCACCTCAAGGGTACAGCTTCTTGGGGCTGCTCCTCTGAATGGGACTGAGAGAGCTGCATAGTGGTGGTGCCCATCCCCACGTGTGGTCATGACCAACGCCCTGTAACCTCTTCCTGTGCAGAGAGGGGTTTGTGGATGTTTTCTGGGGGTGATCTCCTTGTTTAGGGAAGGAGGACGAGCCAAGAACTATGTTTGTAGAGAGGTTCCATCCACAGTAGCTCCAACACTTGGTATCTTTGTTTCTGTGAAATCCAAGGGGCACCTGGGTCACTGAGCTTTGGAAAGGGTCATTTGGTTACCAAGGCTGACTTGCTCATTTGCTCTCCTGGGTGCTTGGCTTTCAGGGGTCCTTGGCAATTGGAATGTGATTTCACAGAGGGGTCTCATCCCCTGGAGATGCTCTTTCCCCTTCCCAGGAGATGGGCAGGAGAAAAAAACCCCAACTTTCCTACACGTGAATTGTAACCAGAGGAGTTAAGCAGATGAGTGTCCAGCTGTGCCAGGGCAATGTGCCAAAAAGCCAATTTCAGGGGCAGGGGCCCAGGCAGGGGTGGGGAGCTACACCTTCTCCAGGGGCCCTGAGAGGTTGGGGAGGAGGGGGTGGAAGGCAGAGAAGGTGTGAACGCACAGCACAACCCAGATCAGCATCCTTCTTTCTGCAGCCAGCAGCCATTCTCATAAATAGCAGGAAGTTTGGAGAAGCAATTTGAGATTAAAAAATAAATAAATCACAGGAGGCAGTGATCCCAATGAGTGCCCAGGGATCCCCAAGGAGCCTCTGCATGCTGGGAGTGGAGAGTTGCCCACTACCTACCAGGCATCACAGGGAGAGCACAGGGAACTACAAACCCACACCTATATCTTCTACCTGCTGCACCTGGGAAGAGCTCTGACACCGAAAGTTCTCTCTGGGGCAGAACCAGCCCTTTCCCTGGAGTAGTCAACCCAGGCATGGGAGGGGAGCAGAGAGGGCCCCTTCCTCCCCACCTCCAGCAGACAGCAAGGGCAGAAGTGGAAAGGAACAGAAAGCCTTCAGGGGCCAACTTTGCACCTTGTTTCGCTGCTGGGGGCTGAGGGGGGGTGTGGGAATTTGGCAGCTCTAGGTCTTTGGAAAGAGTCCAGCTGCCTTAGGAGAAATTCCTCACATAGCTTTGCTGTGAAGAAAATGCTGACCTGTTCGGGAGTGTTTGCTGAGCAAGTGAAGACGAGCCAAAGGCAACTTGTAACTGCTGGGAGAAAATGGCCTGTTTGCTCATCGCCAGGGTTAAGCAGCAGGTCAGGCTCTTTGGGGGAAGTGGTGCCTGGTGACAGTGACTTTATGTGTGCTATAAACATGGCCACGAAGATGCCCTGGTGCTCACTGGCTCACACACCTCCGGAGAGATGATCCAACTACAGCAGAGAAGCTGAGGGTGTCACACCATGGGGTAGGTGAGCATCAGAGGGTGTTACATCCAGCCTTCTTGGCCAGACACTGGTGCCCATGAAAACCCCACCAGTCTCAGCTGTGAGATCCAGGGAAGACACGGAGAGCTGGAGTCTCAGGGTGGGGATGGAAGAGTGGGTCAGGGAATAGGTGTTTAGCTATGGTTGGACTTGGAGCATCTCTTGGGGTGCAAGGGACTCACACAGGGCAGAGATGTGGGCACTGATGACTGTAAAGACAGAGGGGATTTAAACCAGAGGCAGGTGGCAGGGGGAGAGAGAACCCGGTCTAGGACTGAGCTGGGAAACGCACATCATGTTCACTTCTGAAAATGCCAACAGGAGAACAAACAGTGCAAGCGCAATAAATAAGGAAGGCAAATCCGACCTCCTGCAGTGCCAGGAGAGCAGCCTGGCATGACTGAAACAGTGTTGATTTAGATTAGATGTAAGGAAGCATTTTTTTATGATGAGATGGTAAAACACTGGCACAAGGTGCCCGGAGAGGTGGTGGATGCTTCATCCCTGGAAACATTCAAGGTTGGGATGGACGGGCCCTGAGCAACCAGGTCAGGTGGAAGGTGCCCCTCCCCAAGGCAGGGGGTTGGAATGAGATGGTGTTTAAAGGTCCTTTTCAACCCAAACCATTCTGGGATTCTCTGTCAGGGCAACAGAGCAAGGGCAAACCTACGTGTGATCCCACAGCAACACCAGACACCTAAACCAGTTATTAGGAATTTTAGGGGAGGCAGTAATAAGGGGACATTTCAACTATCCACTTGCAGGCTGAAGTGTCAGAGGATAAGACATAAGGATAAAACTTTTGAATGCAATACATGGTGCCTT
Organism: Sclerurus mexicanus; assembly: GCA_013396755.1. Classification (NCBI taxonomy): domain Eukaryota; kingdom Metazoa; phylum Chordata; class Aves; order Passeriformes; family Furnariidae; genus Sclerurus; species Sclerurus mexicanus. The sequence goes on along the minus strand of VWZF01000213.1, from coordinate 202,897 downwards.
TCCTGCAGAAAAAGTCTGAGAGCCACCAGATGCTTTTTAGAATCTGCTTTAAAAATAAGGAAGTGATCAAAAAAAGAAAAAAAGAAAAAAAGCAAAAAAGGAAAAAAGAAAGCAGCACTTTATTAAAAGTCTAGTAAAACATGGAGCAAAGAGCCAGTGGGGCAATCTCATAAGTCCCCACACAACTGATGGGAAAGGACAGGGAGCACACAGAAAAGGGGGATGCTGAAGAGCGGAAGGTCTCCCAAAGGAACAGGAATGCTGAAAAAAACACATCATGTTGAATACAAGTAGGGGAGCAAGAGGGCTAGGAGCAAGTTGTAGGCTTGTCCTGCCAAACATGCTCAAACCAGTGGTGACCAGCTCAGCCAGTCTACTGCAGGGACTGGGAGGTGGGAAGGGTGCACAGGGATGGGATTGGCAGGTGACAGGTCTTTGTCCTTCAGGCATTCCCACCCCCATCCGTTCCCATTCACTATTTTTCCCCAGACAAGTGGGAAGGGCTCTTAAATAGGGATAGAAATCCTGGTGGGGTTATCCTGAAGAGCCAAGTTAAAATGTTTTTGACAGCTTGGAAGCAGCCAGCACTGGGATGGGGACACTGACTGTCAGAGGGCATGGTCAGGTGCCACCACAGGCAGGTATGAGGATCCTCAAGCGTGGGGAACCTCACAGCACCAATCCTTCCTGATGGCCACTCCCCCTCCCTGGAAGGGAGCCTGTCCCTCCTAGCACAGGGAACTGGGGCAGAATTTTGGGGTATCCAGCTGCTGAGCAGGCTGGGGCAGTCCAGTGCTTGGTGGGGAGCTGGGAATTGCCTCTTCCCAGGCAGGGAACAGCTCCTATTTTGGGTCTTACTGGAGCAAAGGACATTGATTTCTTTTTTTTCTTTTTTCCTTTTTTTTCCAAATGAGTCAAGGTTAACCATTCATTTCCAGGGAAGATGCTGAGTTCACCCTGGGAGAGATGACAACATTAAGGCTGCTGGGACAATCCCCGAGGACGCAGCAGGAACATGCCAGGACCTCTAGTTTTGGGGCTGTTTTCTCCATGTTAACTCCACACAAGGAAAACACAGGCATGCTCCACCATTGACTCAGCATTCCCAGGGCATTGCTGGTCTCTCACCCAGCCACCACCCTGCACTGCAACCCATGTCCTCCCACCCACATCCCGCTCCCTGTGCCTAAGCCAGAGACAGCCACGACTTACAATCCATCGGTGCCAAGGTGACAGGGATGCTGACAGGGCTGTCCCCTAAATGACAGTCTGGCCTCAGCCCTGTTACTCCCTCCTGGAGCCCTTGTCTTGCCTGGCTGGATCTCAAGGCTCTCCCTCGACCAAACACCTGTCTGTTGATGCAGGAAGGAGGAGGAACATGCTTTTTTTCTCTTGTTGAACTGCTTTTCAAGTGGTCCCTCTAGAAAGCTGGCAAAGGGAAGCAGGAATCCAGATGAATTTCCTTGCTCCGTGGCTGCTGGCCCTGGCTCACACCCAGTAGGGCAGGCTGTTGGTGATGCAATGAACTGAACTTCACTTTTTGAGGAAAACAGAGAGGTGGCAGGGGCATGCTCCATGGAGGGGGGGAAGATTCTGGAAAACACATCCCAGCCACAACCTGGAGGCTCTGGATAACCCCCACTAACTGTAGGGGTGATGTGGAGAAGCTGGAGCTGGAAGCCAGGGTGTTGTGGTGTGGGAGGAGGAAGACCCCTCCCTTGCTTGAGCAACTCAGGCATCACAGAACATTTCAAGAGCTCTCCCAACCTTCCTGGATTTGGCAGAGATGGGGACAGCTGGTGTTCCCAGCAAGTCCCAGCCCTCTGGAGGGTCTGCAGTGGGATAGGGCAGAGGTGGATGCTCCCCTCTCGGGTGATCTCTCCATCCTGGCTCCGATGGGTCGTTCTGAAGCTTTAGGGGGACCTGACCTGCACCTCGCAGCTGAGATGTGGATGCACTAAGGTTTCAGGTGGCTGCAGAGCTCTGTCCTTCTCTTCCACTCACAGTGCTGGAGCATGACTGCGGAGCGGGAAGGGAAACAAGTGCCATTTCCCACAGCCAGCCAAGAGGCAGAGACCCAAGGGCGAGCTGCTGGGATGAGACATGCGAGAAGCATCCGTCGCATCCCCTTTCCCATGGAATGCTTCTCTCAGTCCTTCCTCTGATGTGTGCTGAAGTACTGATTTTCCCCTGGAGTGGATGAGTCACGGAGAAAGCCAGGAGGGAGCGGGGGCTGCCGGGACTTCCCAGGTGCCCATGTCTGGTGGGAAGGCTGTGTGGGAGAGAGCAGGCACTGCCCAGGGTTGAGGGCAGAGGGCAGGAAAGATGCATGTGGATCCTGGATCTGGGGTTGGCTCTCTCCCTGCCAAGTCTGCATGGGGCTCCTCAGCCCTGTGAGAGCAAGGGGGGTCCTTCCTTTGCCCCCCCTCATCCTTCCCCGGGGAGGAGGTTACTGTGTGTAGGGGTGAGCTCCTGGCTCTGCCTCTGCGGAACTCGTGGCTCCACGACCAACACTCCCACTTGCCCTTCTCTCTCTTGACTCTTTTATTGCCCATATCCAGCTTGGGAACAGGCCAGGCCATCTCTGTCATATCATGACTGCTCCACAGGAGAGCTCTCCACAGCTTGTGGCCCAGGGAGAGGGGCAGCAACTCTGGGAGGTGGCTGGGGCTGGGGTCCCCTGCCCAACCAGCTCTCTGTGCAGGGCTCTGGGCTGTGGACTGTGCCACCAGGAGTCTGTCCGGCCCTGCTGAGGCAGGAGTTGATGGTGGTGATGGCATTGCGGTTTCCTGGCCCCAGCTCACTTCCCTGCTGAGCCTCAGCACTGTCCCATCCTCCTCACATGCACAGGAGGGATGCGGGTGGGCTCCAGATCCCAGAGCATTTCTGCTGCTGGCCAGTCTTCTGGCCGCCCCATAACACCTCCTGCTCTCTGCAGCCCCCCATTAATGCATCCACCAGACCGGGCTGCTGGAGCCCACTCCTGGCCTCCAAACCCCCAACCTGGCTTAGCTAATCCCCTGCCTACGTGGGCAGGTAACATGCTCCTCACTTGGTCAAGCTCTTGTGCTTGCTGGCTTTCCTCATTGGGGAAACATCTGGGTTTCCAATTATTTCCACTCCCTGCCTATGCTCTTGGATCCTCCCCAAACGCCCACCTTTAGTGGCTGTGCGTGCTTCACCTCTGGAAAGGAGGGATGGTTTTCCCATCATCCCTTGCCAGATCCTTGCAGCTGAAGGCACGGCCTGATGCTGCCCTTTCCAGCAGACATCCCTCCTCAACCAGCTCTTGCACTGCAATCCTGGCAGCTCCTGGGCCATCAGCAGACTCAGACTTCTGAGCCAGAGCAACAGATGTGGCAGGGAGATGCAAAACCAGCTAGTCACAGTTTTCCTGAGCACTCACACCCAGGGGCTGCAGCAGGGAGGAGGTGGCTTTCACACAGACAAATGGCACATCAAAGTGGCAGGATCAGCCACGGCCTCCGCTTGGGGACTTGCACAGATGGGACAGCCCTACCCGTCAGTGGTTTTCTGCTCCCTCTGCCTGCTTTCAGCCTTTGTTTCTCTGCAGGGACACTTGCCAAATATTGTCCTCTGCCTTCTTGTCCTTTATTGCCCCTCTGACCCAATTCCTATGTCTCCCACTGCTCCCCAGCCTCCTCACTAAGCATGGTGGCAGAAGGACAGAGCAGGTCACAGGAGCATCTCAAGGCAACTACACCCAAGGCACATATTTTTGGCACTGGTGACAGCTCACAGTGCTTGCTGGCACTCCCATGGGTCACAGCTCCTTCGGCCACCCAGCAGCCTGGGGACACACTGCCTTTCCCAGCACCGGGACAGCCACCACGCTGAAGCCGGTTCAGGAGGGGGACATGGATGCTGTCCATGAGTGCCAACCTCGGAGCCACTGCCAGGGACGTGCCCTTCTCTCTGCCCAAAGGAGGGAAAAGCAGGCCAGTGTCCCACAGAGCTGCCAGGGTGACACTTTTTGGTGGCCGCGCCGTCCCAGCTGCTGAACTGGCAGGGGCTCTGTTGGGAGCTGGGGCAGCCCCTCTGTCCCCACACCAGGGTGCCCCTGCCCAGGGCCACCCAGTAGCATTGGGACCACCAGCTACGAGATGCAGGTGGGAGACAGGCACGGGGGCTGGGGGGGAACAGCAGGACATTTGGAAGAGCCACACAGACATGAAAAATGCCAAAGCTTTGCTGAAGCTGGAAGCCTGCGGGGTAGGAGGGCCTTTTTGGCTGGGGCTTGGGAATTCTGGGCTGTGAGCTGCTCAGCCACCATTGGAGCACCACTGGTTTCCATTTGGTCGGCTTTCGAAAGAGCTGCCTCTCTGGCAGCATGTATGTGTGTGTGTGTGTCCCCCACAGCGGGCAGTGTTTGTTTGCTTGGGAAAAGACGAGCCTCATTATTTGTCCTTTGTGGCTCTTGGACTTTAAAGCGCAGCAGGAGGAAATTTTATGATGGGAAACTGCCCTGGTGTCATCCAGGCTTTGCATGGAGGTCTGCTGCGGGGGACCACAGGTCACGGCAATGGGGACAGCACGAGGGCTGAGACCTGTGCACAGGCACAAGGGGAGACGGGAGGGTGGCAAAAGTTGATGTGCTTGAACCTATCCCAATGAACAAGCACAGCAGGAGCAGGGAGAGCACGGCCAGGCTGGGGAGTCCAGAGGTGCAGCAAGGAGGAAGTCTGGCATATAATACAGCTCCACATTCACCTGCACCCAGTGACAACATTGCTGTGCTCTGTGTGTGGGAAGGTCCTGGCAGATGGTCAGTGTAACCCTGACCAGGTTTGCATCTCTGGGCCCTGGCAGTGTTGATAATGCTAGGAAGAATCAGAACTTCCCAGTGGAGTTAAAGCAATGCCTGCAGCAGCCTTCCCAGGGCTGACTCCAGGCTCTCCCACCTCACCAGAGCATTTATCCAGCCCATTAAAAGAACAGACCTCTGCTATCAGACAGGATCATTTTCCATTTTCAGGGTGATTCTCTCCAAGCACTATCCCAGCCCCAGGACACTTCTGCCCCTTGCTCCACACTCTCCAGGCCCTGCAGCACATCCACCTTTCCAAAAACCCAGCAGCCCAGCGACTCAGAGCTGCCACGTGTTGCCTTTTGTGCAGCTCAGGTACTCCAACACCTACCTGGAGGCAAGGAATCCAGTTGCGGCAGAAGAAAGGGATGGTAAATCACTCAGCGTCCTGCTGGGAAAGCATAAATTTAACAGTCCCGACCTTGTGAAATCATTCTGCAGCCAAACAAGAGGCAGCTTTGGTGTCTGTTCATCGCCCCCAGACTGGGGTCGTGCCGAGGGGATGCCTTCGGCTCCTTGGTGCAAGGTGCTGTTAAAAGATTTATAAAAGATTTATAAAAGAAAAAATTCGGATAGTGATAGCGTGCACCTCTGTGAGCGCAGAGCTGAGCAGCTGGATGTCATGGTTTGTCCTGCTAGATCCAAACCCTGGCTTAGACTAAACATGCCTCTGCCATCATTAGTGAATCACTTCTAGATCCCTTGGAAGTTTCCAGGGCTTGGATTTCAGAAGCTTTCTGATGCCACAGGGCACTAAAGTGCTGCGGAAGACAAAGCAAGGTGTGGCAGCAGGTTTTGTGGGGATTATCCTGCTGGGATAATCGTGGGCCTGGGGCTGGAGGGAGATGAAAGCTGGGGTACAGGGAGGAGATTAAAGTGGGCAGCACTTTCCCGGCACAAGAAAGGCGAGATGAGGTGCATTGCCACCCTGGGTCTGGCATTGCAGCTCCCAGCAAGGGCTGACCCGGGAGGGTGCCCAGGGCCCCCCAGACTCCCCATCCTGCCAGGATGGGCTTGGTTCATGGTGGAATGAAGGAGGGAGGATTGTGAAGCTCCCAAGCGCCCCAGTGTGGGGGGGAGTGAAGGGCGGGGAAGGGAGGATATGGGGTGCCGTGCTGGAAGCACCCAGCCCTGCTCCGTGCCCCAAGGGTTCGGATAAGCGCTTGGCGAGGGTATGAGTTCAGCTGGCTGATTCACTCCGTCCTTCAAGACCAGACCTGTACCACGGGTTTGGTGAAGCAGGAGGTGCCAGGGCAGGTCCTGCGGGCGGCGGGTGCCCTTTTGGGGTGCCGGTGCTCCCCGCGCCCCGGGCAGAGGCGGGGGATGCTCCTGGGGAGGGATGCTCCTGGGGAGGGATGCTTCTGGGGAGGGATGCTTCGGGGGGAGGGATGCTCCTCGGGGAGGGACGCTCCTCAGGGAGCCGAGTTGTACCCCTCCCGCACACCCATCCCCGGAGGGGTGTCCCCGACTCCCTCCCGGCTGCAGGAGACCAGAGGCCGTACAAGCCCCGGGATCGGGGGCTGGGAGCGGGCTGAGCCCCGGCCCCGGCTCACCCGCCCGGGACGGGCCTCCCCTCCCGCTCCT
>VWZF01000213.1:178880-194108 GCA_013396755.1 Sclerurus mexicanus | reverse complement strand
GAAACATCCCGGGTCGCAAGCTGCCGGTGGACCGGGAGAGGGGAATTCAGTGCTGACTCAGCCTCCCAGCCCTTCTTTCCCCACGAGGCACACGAGCCGGTTCTCCCACTGCCTGCTTTTCTGGTGAACTTTACCTCCCCGTCAGGGAAGGTTCCTCTGGGCTGCCAGGCGGGATGAAAGCCCTCCTCCTCCCCTCTCAGCCGGTCTCTGGATGCGTGCCCAGTGCCCGGAGGCAGGAACAGCCACGGCTGACACAGGGAGCCCCCACTTGCATCCCAGGAACCCCGTTTGCCAAAGCAGCTGAGCTGCAAGCAATGAACCAAAAGCCAGGAGAGGGTGGATTTTCTCCCGGGTAATGGGCTGGTTGTCTTTGGCTTGTGCCACCACTTTTAAGAGGCGTCATTCATGCCCCTCTGTGCCATCACAGGCTGGCACAGCGTGTCAATTGGTGGTGTCCCCAGGTACAGGCGAGCTGGAAGTCGGCTGTTAAGTCAGTGGATTATTTACTGCAGCAAAGCTTTGTGTCTTCTAGGAACAGCTCTGGCACTGCTCTGTGGGCATCTGGGTCACATTGTGGGGGGGAAGAGGCCGGCTGGGGCAGCGTGGATGCTCAGCACTCCCAGAGCATGTCCAGGAATACTGGGAGAAGCTGTCCAAATGCCCCAGGCTGGATTTATGATGCTGCTTTTGGTGGCATGGGTGCCTCCCTGGGGACCACAAGAACAAAGCTCCCCTTGGAGGTCTGCAGAGATGGGAACATTGTTCCCATGTGAAATCCTGAATTGGCTATTTTAGGTCCCTGGAGACTGTCCAGTGTGGCCAAGCTGAGCTGGAGGGCTGGGAGCTGGTTTAACAGTGCTTACCCAGAGTTATCCGTGCCCTTCCCATCCCCTCTCCATCATCATCCTTGCTCCCTCGATCACTCAGGATTGGCCAGGACCCTTTGCTGAGCTGAAGATGCATCCCCCCCCACCTCTGAGCAGCCACACGGGGGGACCCGAGGAGGTTTCACACGGCGTTTGGCGTGGGGGGAGCGGAGGGAGCGTGGCCGGCGCCGGTCACCGCTGGCAGGGAGGTGCCCCTTTCACCCAGCTGACTTGGCTGTCTCCCAAAGGCAGGCTGTGGATCTGGTTTTAAAGGAATTCAGCGGGTTGGTGTGGCTTTTTTTCTTCCTTTTCTTTTTTTCTTTTTCCCCTTCCCTTGGTTCAATGTCCAAGGACTGCAGGGCCTGTTCTGCCAGCCCGCCTTTGTGATGGCTCCTGGGGAATGTTTGCTCCAAAGGCTGTCCTGGCATGGAGATAACCTTTCTGTTTATCTGCCTGCCTTGCAAATTTTGGGGCTTAGCTGCCCCAAGCTGGGCTTGCCTCTTGTCAGTGAGTATCTGGGATTCCTCAGGAAGGACATGTAGCCATGAGGACACTGCAGGGATGCTGCTGTGGGTCCAGTCTGGAGAGTGTGGGAGGAATCATGGAGTGTCCCCTTGTGTCCCCTGTGGGTGTCACCCATGCATGGGCTGGGTCAGATACTGGGGAAAACCCCATTCCCAGCAGGGCAATCCAATTTCAGGTCCCTGGAGATGGGGGATCCCCACCAGTGGGGGTTTATGAAGCTGGCCAGGGTCCCCAGTCTGGTGGTGGAGGTGGCTAAGCAGTGGAACACTCTGCCCAGGGAAGTCATGGAATCACCATTCCTGGAAGTGTTCAAAAAATGTGTAGATGTGGCTCTTGGCAACTTAGTTTAGTGGTAGAACTGTCTGTGCTATGTTAATGGCTGGACTTGGTGTTCTTGGAGGTCTTTTCCAAGTGTAATTATTCCATGATTCTGTGATCTTCTCTTGTGCTGGCTTTCTCTGCATCAGTTTGGAGCTGGGATGGATCAGTACATCCAACTCTGCTGCTGCTGCTGAGGGTGCAAGATAGCACCTGGGAATTCAAGCTGCCTTCTCCTTCTGTTATACACAGCAGGTGCTGGAGGCACTTGCTGCCTGTGGAGAGGCTCATTTCTGATTTTATTTTTATCACCAATGGATTGTGGGTCCTGGGTCCTGATGGTTGGGATTCCTCACAAACACGTGCCTTCAGGGATTTACAGCCTGTGACACAACAGCTCTGGCACCAGCGCCTGGGGGGTTTTGACAGGTGGATGGGAGCTTTCTTAAGGGTTGTCTTAGGAATTTCTTGGATAGACTAGGGGAAGGGCTGTGGAGAACGGCTGCAGGCAACACCTGGCATCACAGGTTTGGCTTGGGCAGGGTTGGCACCTCTCAGCTCCGACAGCAGCATTCTTTGGTTGCCAAGGCTCCGGTGATGGGCTGGAGGAACTAGGGAAGATGCTGTGCTCCAGAAGCTCTGCAGGCTCTTCACCTCCTTATCAGCTGGCAGGACTTCTGTTTGCAAAAGCTTATCTGTGCCGCCGCACAGGCTCTGTGCCTTGGGAGCTGCTGGGGAGGGGGAGCTGCCCCGAGCGGCAGCTGGAAGGAGCCAAGGCTGTGGACATCTTCCTGCAGCACTGCTAGGCCCCTGGTTCATCATCCTCTGGCAGGTGGATCCCATCCCTGTCTGGAGGACGTGGCAGCAGAGATGAAGTGGGCCTGCTGGGATGGCACTTCTGGCCTGGAAACTGGGTTTGAAAAGAGATTAAAGTATTCTTGCAGCGTGCCTGCACCCCCAGGCAGGAGTTTGCTAGCCTTGGTGCACACAATCTTTTCAAGCCCCAATCTGAGTTTTCCCAGTATTTTTCCAGCTTGGTACCTGGCCTTGGTCCATCTGCAGCATCCATTCTCCCAGGGCTCTGACTTGATTTTAGGTTTCCATGTGGTGTCTCCTGGCACTGCGTGGCTGTGAGTGCCTGGGAGCTCCCTCCCCAGTGGTGCAAGTCCCTGAAGGAATGGAAAGCTGAGCTGCTTTTCCTTGTGGACACTGGAAAATCCTGCCCATACACTCCCAGATTCTGGAGAAGTGGGATTTTTTGGCTCTGAGTAGCAGCCTCTTGGTGACATTGCTCCCTATTTATTTTGGCCTGCAGCTGAACTAACCTCTTCTTCCAGTGTTTATGGTGACACAATTTGGGTGCTACTAAATAGCAAATCCAAGCCCTTGGAGAAAACATTTTGCAATCCTGCTTCAAACATCATTGCATGGCTTAAAAAAATCCCTGACCAGATAAATGTGCTGCTGGGAAACAGGCTCTGCTGTAGTGGGTGGATGTCGCCACTTCTTTTTAAGGAAACAGGAGCATGTGGAGCAGAGAGCGAGGACTGAACCAAGGCTGCATCGATTTATAAAAGAAAGAGGGACAGGGACTTTTTACGCAGGCATGGAGTGCCAGGACAAGGGGGAATGGCTTCCCACTGACAGAGGGCAGGGTTAGATGGGATATTGGGAAGGAATCCCTCCCTGTGAGGGTGGGCAGGCCCTGGCACAGATTACCCGGAGAAGCTGTGGCTGCCCCATCCCTGGAAGTGTCCAAGGCCAGGTTGGACAGGGCTTGGAGCAACCTGGGCTGGTGGAAGGTGTCCCTGCCCATGGCAGAGGGGGTGGAATGAGATGGGCTTTAAGGTCCCTTCCAACCCAAACCATTCTGTGACAGAGACACTGGCTTTTCTTATGCACCACTCTGGTCCATGGTGACTGGAGGGTCACCCCATTAGGGGTGGTGCTCTAAGATCTGGAATAACAGTCCCAGCAAGTTCACTGTATCTGTTCCAAACTCTGATAGTTTACCAAGAAAAGAATTAATTCTGGCATTTCAGTAGAGAGTTCAAAGCACTGAATGAGACATCTGGGATTAAGTATCGATGTATATCAGCAGCCCACTGGTATGGGATTAATAAAACATTTTAATGATCTTCCAGCATATGTGATGACATTTGGGAAAGCATTGGAGATGAATTCTTTCCAAGAGCATCCTATGCATTTCTCTGACTGTGTGTGCAGCCTGGAGGCAGCATCTTGGATACTGGGAAGAAATTCTTTCCTGTGAGGATGGTGTGACACTGACATAGGTTGGCCAGAGAAGCTGTGGCTGCCCCATCCCTGGAAGTGTCCAAGGCCAGGTTGGACAGGGCTTGGAGCAACCTGGGCTGGTGGAAGGTGTCCCTGCAGATGAGCTATAAGGTCCTTTTCCAGTCTAAACTGTGACTTTCTGCAACAGATGGGCTCCACCTCACCCCATCCATTGGTCAGATTCCTCTGCCAGCTGTGAGATGCCCTCACTGACTTTCCTGTCCTCCAGTCACATTCCTCATGCATTGGTACTGATGTGTGTGGAGCAGGGAGGATGTGAACTGTCCTGCTGAGAGCTGGGGCTCAGGGGAGACACTGTTGGATGGGAGGTGGTGTAGACGAAACTTGCAGTGATTTCAGCTGGTACTAAATCCCCTACCTGGGTGAGGAGTGGGAGAGACTGACTTCCTGGGCGGAGGACGGAATGTGGTAGCAGCACATGTGTGGCTTTTTGGCTTTTAGTATCAGACTTGATTAGGCTGGAGAGCTTGTTGCCAAATATATAATTGAAGCACAAGGAGCTGACCAGGGTTAGAAAATGGTTTGGAAATTTGTACAGCTAATAGGGTCTTGCCTTAATATGGATTTGGAGCCCTTGAAGTGTGAGTGTGGTTAATAAACCCTTCACGGGGGAATGGGTGGTTGCCATTGACTAAAGATGGGAACCTCCTGAAAAGTGCTGGGAGAGGAGCAGGACACCAACATGCCCCAGGGCTGTGGGATGGGGCTGCTCCAAGGACAAGGCTCCAGGGACTTGCTGTGCTCCTGGCTTTGGCCAGCAGTGCTGTTTGGCAGGAGCATTCCCTGCGCTGGGGGCTTTCTCAGTGAGCAACATCTGGTCCGGAACATCCCGTGTCTGCTGGTTTCCACTTAAAAAGGTTGTTTTGTGGAATTTTTATTGCTTTTTTTGGCATCGCCTTTTCTAAGATGGAAATTGGTCGTTAATGGATTTTATAGTAGTTTTATTTTATTCCCAAACTCTATCTGCTGGTTCCTTCCTCCCCGCAGACTGGCTGTTCCTCTGACCCTGTCCTCAGGTTGTGGGAGGCTGCTTGAACAGCCTGGGGTGGGAATAGGAGCCAGGGCACCTGGAATCCAACATCACTATCCCCATGCTCTTCCCACTGGCATAAACCTCCAACAGCCCAATGGCCCTCGAAGCTATCTCTGAGTTTATATTTCCCAAGGTAGCCACCTGCCTTCCCTCTGGGAAACACTGTAATCAAGCAAATTTATTCTTTTCCACCCTCCTCATTAGTCTGTAACTTAATTGAGCTGGAGATTGTTGACTTTTGGATAAACAGCACCTTTTTGATAACCCCAGATAAGCTGGCGGTGCTCACTTGTGGCATGGTGGGAAGGCATCTTTGCAGCTTAGTCCTTCCCCTGTGGTTCCAAAATGCTTTCCAGAGAGGCCAGGACCCCTATCCTGGGGAACTCCCAGCTCCTGCTGGGTGTGGACAGAGACCCTGGGCTCACCTGGTGATGAACACTCCTGGCCAGCCTGGTCTGGGCGTAGCTGTTACTTCTGAGAGTCCTCGCCAAACCCCAGCATGGGACCATCTCCCTACTCCCTCCTGGGCAGACCCCCTAGGACCTCCCTCCCACTCCCAAAACCATTCCCAGGATGGGGTAGCAATAGTTACTGTCCCTTCAAGGGGATGGGCTTGCCCAGACCCAGGACCAGTGCGTGACACAGAGCCTCAGGACATCTTGTGTTACCCTTCTGCTGGTGCTGGCATCTCCCCAGGCAGCAGACGGGTTTGATGTTGTCTCCTGCTGGGAGCTGGGACTCGGGAGGGGCTCTCATGGGTGGGAAGTGGTGGAGAAGAAACCTGCAATGATTTCAGCTGGTGCTAAATCCCCTTGAATATCAGGGAGTGGGAGAAAGTCCCAGCCCCTGGTAGTGTGGATGGAGGGAGGCATGTGGCAGCAGCACACATGTGATTTTTGGCTTTTACTGTGGATTTATAGAATTGTTTGGGTTGGAAGGGACCTCAAAGCTCATCTCATTCCAACCCCCTGCCATGGGCAGAACACCTTCCACTGGACCAGACAGCTCAGATGTCATGCAGGATTTGATTAACCAGTTGTTACTTCTGCAGCTGCTCTGGGGACCTCTCCACCTGGAGCTTGTTGTTAAATCTCTGCATGGAGACAAGCACAGTGCTCCAGCCCTCAAGGGCATCCTTGGGATGTGGGGTAGCCTTGGCTGGCTCCTCAGGAGCAGGTACCTCGGTGCCACTTCACCTGGAAGCCCGGAAAGGAGTGCTCACAGAGCACCTCTTGGGAGGCAGGTGAGCTGTCCCTATGTGTCCCCACACTGTGGCCATGCTCAAGCTGGTCTCTTGCCTGCCGAAGGCTCTGGAAGCTGGGGACCAGGTCAGGGATTTGCTGTCTGGATTGCTTTTTGCAGGAATGACTTGGGATAGAGGAGAGTGGCACCATCAGGGTGAGCCGCTGTCGCTCAAGTGACCTTTTCCTGGTGAGGGGAAAAGATGCCTGGTAGGGTAACCATCTGATAAAAGCATGTGGGTTTTTATTTTAACAAGTGATTGCTTCTTTTTGGTGGAGAGGTGGAGATGTCAGGCCATGAAGGTGGAGGGTGTGGGGGAGTCCCAGCATCCTCCATCCTCGTGTGTGAGACCCAGTGGGCTGGGCTGGGGCCTCCGTCACGGTGGCTTGAGCAAGGAAGTGGTCGCTGAGGTCAGCATCTGATCCTGCTGGGACTCTCAGAGTGCTGAGCTAGATGGAGATATGGTTCCCTCCCAGCTAGGATGTAACAGGGTGGTGCTGCTTCCCTTTGAGTTCCAGGACACCCAAGGGGATGGGTCTCCTCATGACGTCCTGCGAGGCTGGGGTGCCACCCTCAATCCAGACAGCCACTACTGACTTTGGTGACTCGTTTCCCACCTTCTCCTTGGGCTCAGCCAAAAGAATTAAGGAGACCATTGGAGAGGGGCTCCCAGAGGCAACTGCTGGAGGTAATAATCTTCTTTCGGCTCTTTTTTTCTTTTCCCCTGCTAATTGCAGGGTTGACATTGTCCCCTCTCATGAAGGGCTCTTTTGTCAGCCAAGTTGCTGGGCAAAGCCCAGCCTTGGCAGCAGGTTGCAAGCCCCAGGTCCGTCTCCTGCACATCCCTCTCTGGCGGCAGGTAGTGAAATGACTCCTTCAGTGACAGCGATGTCCCTCCCTCCTTGGCTCCCATCTGTTAAAAAAAAGAAAAAAAAAAGGCAACCAACACCAAAGTAGTGATAAAACCCCTCCTTTTAGCCAACGGGGCCTGATTTTCACCCCAGTTCCACCTTGCCAGTGAAGGGAAAGGTCAGCCCGTCTAGACGCTAATCCGACAAGTGTTGTATTTCTTCGCCCGCGGGTGTCCTAGCAACAGGATTAATGCTGTGGTGTAAGGCGGACATTGGCTGGATCCCGCTCCATCCCAGGCTGGTGGTCCGGATGTGTGTCGCTCTGCATGGCCGAGCAGCAGGGAGGGAGAGGTGGGCTGGGCTCCTGGACCTGCTCCCTGCGCCTGCCCCGGGCTCTGCCAGCAGCTCCTGGTGGTTAATATCAGTCCAGCAGTGGGGAAATTCAGGATGCAGTTGATAAAACAGGCTTATGGGTGATTTATCCAGCCTGCATCCGTCCCGGGGATGGGTGGGCCAGTTGTGGAGCATCTCTGCCCCAAGATGGGCACCAGGCCTGGTTTGGGGACCACACTGGGGTGGGATGCTCTGTGGCCAGGCCCAGCCCACCGGGTTGCACCAGCTCTACCGCGACCACACCAGGACCTTGGGACAACCCTTGTTGCAGTAAATGTGACTCATGGTGGGAATGGGTCTCCCGGTACATGCTCTGTATCCCAACACTCTGGTCTCTCAGTACATCCCTGGCATTCCAGTGCTCAGGTCTCCCAGTACATTCTCCGCATCCCAACGCTTGAATCTCCCAGTACCTCCCTTGCTTCCCAATGATTGGGTCTCCCAGTACATGCTCTGTATCCCAACACTCTGGTCTCTCAGTACATCCCTGGCATTCCAGTGCTCAGGTCTCCCAGTACATTCTCCGCATCCCAACGCTTGAATCTCCCAGTACCTCCCTTGCTTCCCAATGCTGGGATCTCCCAGTACATCCCTTGCAGCAGCAGCTTCCCAGGACATCCCATCACTCCAGCTGGCACAGTCACTGGGCAGGGATAGCTGTTAACCTCTGGCATCCCTCTGACTTCAGGGTGAACCACTTCAGCTAGAACACCAGTAAAAACCCCGTTTGCTCGGGTTGGGAGTAAAAATATTTCCCGTTTTCCTTCATTTTGCTGTTTAATCTTTTTGTCTCACAGTTGCTGCTCAATCTCTTGATGACCCCATTCTGCTTCCAGGTGTCACTGGTGGTGCTTCACTGCCTGTGCCTGGGTTCAGGGGTGCAGCTGGTGCCAGAGTTCAGCACCCAGACATCCGGTGGGTGTTTCCTCAGTGGGTGCCATGCATCTGGAGCCGGCAGTCGGAGCCCCCTGCATCCATGGCACAGGGCCATGCTGCCTGATAACATTGTCCCATTTTAATCTTTTTAAGCCTTTCCTCTGCTTCCTCGGTGGCCCCTTTCCAGGCTTTCTCCTGCCCTCTTTTCCTTGTACAGTGGCCAGCCAGCATTTCTCCCACAATTCGTGCAAACTTTCATCCCATCCTTGCTATTCCCCCCATCCCGCTGAGCTCTGGTAACCTCTAAATGTGGGGTGCAAAGCAACCAAAAGTGGTTTAAAGGGCAAAATCTGGGTTTAACCTTTGCCTCTCTGATGGAGAGGAGCTGGGACTAGCTCCTCTGGGCTCCAGCATCCTTCAAGGCATGGTGCTGGTCCGGTGGCAGGGCTCACTCCAGCGGCACTGGAGCCTTGGTGCTCCAGCTTCCCACTTTGCAAGCAGCCACACGCTTTAATTAGGTGAGGAGCTGTCGAGGCTGAGAGTTGGGAGAAGGGGGAGGTTTCATTCCCTCAAATCCCAGCTGGGAGCCATGGAGACAGGCTGAAGCTTGCCTGGAGTCCCGTAGGGTAGCTCCTGCCTATGTGGGATTTTTTTCCCCTGCAGCTGGGATGCGTTAAGTGGGGTTTTAGGAGCATTTTCTTTTCTCTTGGGTGCTTAAAACAACAATAAATAAAATCCCAGCCTAGTGAAATAGGCGGGTGACGCTGCGGGGAAAGGAAGATGTTGCTCTGCTGATTTATGGGGCTTTTTTTTTTTTTTCTTCATCTTCACAGGTCACTGCTAGCATTTGTGGAATTGGCTTTGCTGCAGGAAAAACTGGTTTCCAGCTTTCCCGTTAGGAACAAACTCTGTGATCATGTAATTAAAGTGCAGGAGAAAATAAAATAACAAGAAATAAATCCCAGAGCAGCTGCTTGTGGTGCTTGTAGCCGGGTCCTTCATTGGCTGCCTGTGTCCTCTGCCTTGCTGTGTTGCTGCAGCCTGTGGCAGGAAACAAAAAAAGGCATTTTTTGCCATTTCTCTGAGCTTTCTGGCTCATGCACCAGCCTGCAAAAGCAAAAAAATACCTACATTTTGACCATGGGAATGCTTTAATCCATCTTGAGGCATTTCCAGGGTTTTTTATCATCTTATCTGAGCTGGGGCTGGCACCAGGCTGGCCTCCTGTTAGGCAGGGAATGTTGGGACTGTGACTCCTCCATCCCATAAATGAGAAATGATGGATTTGACTCCTCCCTATCCCCTTGCAGTAGGACAGCAGCTGCCTGATGGGTTGCATTGTGGGGTCCGGGGTCCCCAGAGCTTTTAAAGAGAGAAGGAAAACGCTGCCTCCATGGGATTATTTTTGTCTTGTTTTTTTTTGGTTTTTTTTTTTTTTTTAATAAAAGAAGTCACTGCTTAGACTTGGATATTTGGGCATATGGGAGATGAATATTTTTTCGTCTGGGATGGTGGTGCATGTTGCCTCACTGGGGATGGGGAGAAAGACCCCCTGCTTTTTGGGGCACCTTGAACTCTGAGTGTGGCCATCAGGAATGAAACCATCCTAAATCACAGAATGTTGTTGAATCACAGAATGGTTTGGGTTGGAAGGGACCATCAAGACCATCCAGTTCCACCCCCTGGCAAGGGCAGGGACACCTTCCACCAGCCCAGGTTGCTCCAAGCCCTGTCCAACCTGGCCTTGGACACTTCTAGGGATGGGGCAGCCACAGCTTCTCTGGGCACCCTGTGCCAGGGCCTCCCCACCCTCCCAGGGAAGGATTCCTTCCCAATGTCCCATCTAACCCTGCCCTCTGTCAGTGGGAAGCCATTCCCCCTTGTCCCAGCACTGCAGGTGCTTGTCCAAAGTCCCTCTCCAGCTCTCTTGGAGCCCCTTTATGCACTGGAAGGGGCTCTCAGGTCTTATTCTCTGAAGAGACTCAAAACCCACCCGGATATGATCCTGTGCAACTTGCTCCAGGTGAACCTGCTTTAGCAGGGGGGTTGGATTTGATGATCTCCAGAGGTCTCTTCCAACCCGAGCAGCTCTGGGATTCTGTGAATGACGTACCAGTGAGGCTCTGCCCAGCCTTTCCAGCCCGCCCCCCCTTTGAACCCTCTGGTATGTGAATTTTTGCTGGTGTCAGAGGGTCGCGGCAGCAAAATCCCTCCCGGTTAAAGGGTGGGAATACCAGTGTGTGCAGCTTGGGATAATTACCAGTTGTCAGCAAAACAATAGTGGCATTGTAGGGCAGGAGCAAAGGGAAAGGGCCCCTGTCTTGAGCGTAATGTTACTTTTCTATTTATGTTGCCATAGTCTTTGCTGAGAAATGGCCCTATTCTCTCTAATCCTCCCCTTCAGGCATTCCTGCTGGGCTTTTTTGTGTGGTTTGGATTTTTTTTTAACCCTTTTCATCCCAGAAAACAGCTTGTGGGGACCCATCTCTGTGGCGCTGTGGCGCATGGATGCCATTGGCCAGTGGCATTGTGCTTGTGGGCTGGCCAGTTCTGCTTTGGAGTGCTGGTGCCTGGGATGGTGCCTGGCTTTGGCATCATCCCTTCACTCAGGAGGGGGCAAACCTGTTCTGGAATCTCCATCCTCGAGCAAGGAGGGACTCAGTTTACAACCCTCCTTGTTCTTGATGTCTGTCATGTTATAGATGGTGAACTCCAGTGCATTAAAGCTATTTATTGGCATCTTATTTTGCTTAAAGACCAAGTGACTTGTAGAAAAAGGGAATAATGGTGGTTGTTTGTTGGAAAGGGATAATGTGTTTTCTGCCATCATCCTGGTCCTGTTGGCTTTACGAAGCACTTACATGGAGCAGCAAAGTATCATTGACCTGTATGACCCATTTAGTATCCATCTCCAACAGTGCTTGGAGTTCCTCAAAAGATCGAAGTTTTCCTGCTTAAATACTTGCTCTGCCCATGGAGATGTGGTAGGGAGAGGGGGAACTCAGCCTTGGCTGACATCAGGTTGTCATCTCTCAACTTAATTCCCGGATGTTCAACTGATTTATTTTTTTCTTTAGTGTTGGGACATACTGGGAGATGGTTCAAGGGCTGGGTGATGCTTTCCGTGTTTAAGTGGCTCCTCATGCGGGCTGCTAATGACCCCGGCACCCATCCCCAAAGAGCCTGCTGGGCATCTCACCCATTTGTGTCTCCAGTTTGGGGAACCAAAAGGTCTGGCATGAAGCGCAGTGCCCCACAGACGGCCCTGGGATGGGATGCAGTGGGATGAGAGGACAAAGCAGGATGGCCCAACTCGGCTGCCTGGTGCAGAGGAAACTTTGTAAGGAGCCAAACCCTTGGAAATGCTGCCAAAGTCAGCAGCACAAGCAAACTATTGTCTGAGGAGTGCAAAGAGGTGGAAGGACCACGGAGCGGACACGGAGTCTTATTACGAGCTCAGCAGGGGCCTTCCAGAGGCTCCAAGCTAAACAAAGTCGCCTGTGCTGCAGGAGGGCAGTGCTGACAAGACCCAGGCTGGTTGGATGAGCTGAAATCCAAAAACAAACCCCCCTCCCGGATCCCCCTTTTCCTGTCCGTTCCCTAACAAAATAGCGTTTCTCACCACCTGGCCCCACAGCAACTGCATGAGCTTGGATTTAGTTTGCTGCACGCTGCGCTGAGGGTGAGGTTAGTGACCTGCAGAGTGATTGCCCTCACTGTAAATCCAAGCTGGGGTTCTGTAAAGCATCCACAAGCTGTGACTATTGCCTGTTGTAGCAGCATGGACCAGCATCCCTGGCTGGTGGCAGATGCAGGATGGATGCTGTTCCACAAGACAGATGCTGTGCAGTTCCTTCGTAGCTTCAGGTACGATGTCGATAGCTTTTCTGTATTTTGCTTGGTGAATTGGATTTTTTTAAGCTGTGTTGGTGTTTTCCTCAGTTCTGAAGTCCTGTAAAACAGCTGGGAATGGGCAACTCCCAGGTTTTGTGGTTCAGGTTGCAAAGTTCGTGCAGGGTTACTTGTCGACAGTGTCTGTTGCTCTGTGACATTGGAGGCTTCATATCCCGGCACAGCTGAGGGGTCTCAGCCTGGAAGGATTTGTTTGAGCTCCAGGGATATGAATCCCACCTGGGTGCCTTGTTTTCCTCTGATTTTCAGGTTGGGATGGCACTGATTTGGATCATCCTGTCCTTCATTTCCCCCAATCCTGCCACACAGCATCTTTCCGTGAGCCAGGATGCTGGCTGCACTGGGCTCCCTGTATCCCCAGCTAAACAGAGGCCTGGGAATGGGAATGCAATTCCTGCCTGTCCCTCATGGAGACAGCAGCCAATCCCCCCTCCTCTAACCAGTGTAGGCTCCCGCTCCCGCTCCCACCCCGAGGGTGGGCAAAGGGTGTCCTGGAGCCCCCCCGGGCTTCATGCTGAGGCAAGAATGCCAGGAATTCCATTGAAATTTGGGGCTTCTCAGGAGTGGCTCCCAGGCTGAGCCAGGACCTTGGTGGGGAATGAGAAGGGGGAAAGCAAGTCTTCCCCACTCCGAGGAGCAACTAGTCTGCAAGGTGATTTATTAACCTGGAGGAGGATGGTTGAGAGGGTCGCATTCCTTCCCTCACCTCCTACTCCTTATCTCTGTCTCCGGGCTCTGGATGGCCCTGGAGGGATGGAAGTGATGGGAAGCAGAATCCTTTGGCCTTGTGTGGGGAGGATGGGGGAACACCTGGTGGGTCTGGGGGACACAGGTCACTCTAAGTTCACCTTGTGTTTTAAAGACCTCCTTGCACTTTTACAGACCTCCCTTGGGTTCGGCTGTGCCCACACACTGATGGGCCTTCTCCACCACCCCTTCCCCCCAAGGGCACCTCGTGGGGTGGCCAAAGTCACCCCAGCCTCAGTTCCTGTTCATATGGATGGGGCAGAGAGGGACGCCAGCATCTCTTGGCAATGCCTTATCCAGCTCTGCTCATTTTGGGAGCAGGAGGAGGATGCAGGTAACTGGTAAGATCTGGGCACAGCTACCCTCCTTTCCCCCCTGGGCTTATTTAATGGCTCCCCCAGACAGTTGTGACATTTCCATGGTTTATCTTATCGAGGAATTTGCCAGGAGGATGTTTCTGGCTCTCCATGAGTAACTGTTTAGGAACGCTGTGGGGAGCTCCATGGTGTTGCACAGCCAGAGGCTGTAGGGGGGAAATACTGGCCTGGAGGCAGGTCCTGCCAAACCAGCACCTGTGTCATGTTTGAGGCTGTGATAGTGCTGTCACTCCCTCCTGCATCCTCATCCCCCCTGCCTTCCCTTCTCCCGGGCTGAGCTCCCATGCATGGAATCTCCGGGGGCTGTCTCAGCATGGGAGGTCAGTGGCTTGGGATGTGGCAACATCCTCGGCGTGCGTCTGGACAAGGGCCTTTTAAGTGGTGTTTGGACTTTTAGATGGAGAATGGATTAAAATCCCAAATGTCAATAGGATTTATAGATACCATCTGCTGCTGACAGTCCCTGAATTTTTCTGCTCAATGCATGAACTTGCCTTCCTTCCTTGCTCCCTCCCTGCCTTCCTCCCCTTCCTCCACTTCCTCCCCGCCTCCCTCCTTCCAATAATGCCTGAATTTGTTAACTAAAGCCCTGGCTTTCCAAGGGAGGTTCCCTGGGAGCTGTGCCATGGGATGCTGTGAGCTCCATCCCTCTCTGTCTCCAGTCTGATATGCCCTGAGAAGGGGGCTGTCATTCCCTCTGTGGCTCAATCTCTTGGCGTCAAAACCCTTTCTGCAGCTACGCTTTGTCTTTTGGGGCTCAGGGTCTCAACGCGGGGTGCCCTGGTAGTTTGTGATGCCCTTCCTGGAGGTGTGAGCAGCAGGAGGAAGGAGGCTGCAGTTGACAACCCGCCACCTGCGCTCTCAGCCCGGACCTCGGGGAGCTCTGGGCTGTTGGCTGGGGTGGCCACCGGGATGGGGCATCACCAGGATGGGGTCCAGCAAAGTGGGATACACTGAGGATGCTTCTGTGCACTGCTCAGCCTGAGGCTCCCTCTGCTGTCTGTCTGTCCATCTGCTTGTCCATCTGCCCATCCCTGCCTGCCCGGCTCTTGCTGGGGTGTCCTTGGGCTGTGGAGGGGGAATTGCTGAGATTGGCTGGGGCAGGGTCCCTGTCCCCTCCCAAAATCCTGCAGGGAGCAACTCCAACCTGCTGGAGTCACTTGAAACCCTTGTTTCAAACAAACCAAACCAAACCAAAAAAAAAAACACCAAAACCCAAACAAATAAAAAAACCCCGAAAAACAAACAAACAAAAAACCCCCAAAACAAAACAAGCAAAAACCTTGGTTTTGCTTGGCCCTCGTTGTCCCTCAAAGAATAACATCGGTGTTCTTTAACCACAGATGGGATGCTGCAGGTCTGAAATCTTCATGACAGGCTCTTTTTGCTCTCTTTTTATCTTTCTCCTTTCTCCCCCTTTTTTCTCTTCCCCCCTTCTCTATTCAGTTTCATTTTTGTCCTTTTTTTCTCTTTTTTCACTTTTTTTGTCCCTGTCTTTCCCTCTTTCTTTTCCCTTCCCCCTTTTCTCCCCTCTCTTGTTGTCCTCCACTCTTTTACCCTCTCTTCCTCCTCCTCTCATTTTTCCTCTTTTGTGCTCTACCCCCTCTCTTCTCTCTCCTTTCCTCCTCTGATTTTTCCATTCTCCAATCTTTTTTCCTCTTTTCTTCTTTCTCCCAACTTTTTCCTCCACCTCATTTTTTCCTTCTCTTCCCCCAACTCTCTTTTCCCACACTTCCCCCAATCTCTTTTTTCCTCTCTTTTTTCCTCTCCTC
>VWZF01000213.1:151052-178856 GCA_013396755.1 Sclerurus mexicanus | reverse complement strand
CTCTCCGCTCTTTCCCCCCCACCATTTTTCCTCTCTTTTCCTCTTTCCCCCCCTCTCTTTCCCCCTCCCTATACTCCTGGGACAGGACTGAGACCTCAGTGAGCAGGGCAGCCTAATCCCCCTTTTCCAGGTGGACCATGCTGCACCACCAGATGCTGGACAGCCTTGGGAAGATGTAGTCAGCCTGTTTGGGAGGGAAATGGGACCAGAACGAGGGCCCAAATTTGCTCTTATAGAAGTCCAAGGTTATGACGAGCTGGCAGCAGCATCCTCTGGAGCATGCAAAGTGCTTTTTTCGGAGCCTTCAGCCTGGAGGAGGCTAAAACAAGGGGTTTTCCCTGCTCTGCCAGCAAGCCAGCTGCCATGACTTCTCCTTGAGGGAATACTTCTCCAAAATATTTCACCAGCTGGTACATCCCAGCCATACATGCCTGGCTGCTTGGTTAGTGGCAAAGCTGGGTGTGCTGGGTCCAGATGCTCCAGTGCCACCTGTGGCACCAGCCCACCCTCTGAGCACCTATTTTGGAAATCCCAAGTCCCTGATTTTGGGATGCCCCAGCCCTGGCTCCTTCCCTGGGACCTGTCAGCATGGAGGTGTGCAGTAAAATAAAGATCATTGACCTAATGAGGGCATCCCACGGGATTGCTGCTCCACTCTACTATCATGAACTGCCTAATCCCAGCAAAAGGGAGAAATAGGAATTTTTCTGGCTGGGCAGCACGTCTGCACACACTTGGGGTACCCCAGCATGGTGCTGCTGCTGAAACCCTCCTGACTGAGACAAGACAGCTCACAGGGATGTGTGATGCTCCCTGCTGGCCCCAGGAGGCAGCTCTGGGGAGCTTGGATCACATCTGTCATGGGGTGCTTGGATCATATCCCTGCTGCTGGGGGGCTTGGATCACATCTTTCATGGGGGGCTTGGATCACATCCCTGCTGCTGGGGGGCTTGGAGCACATCCCTGCTGCTGGGGGACTTGGATCACATCTCTCATGAGGTACTTGGGTCACATCCCTGCTGCTGGCTGTCACCCTGCTTATGCCCCACACAATTTGGAGATGAGGCTGTGGGAGCACCGGTCTTTTCCATCCCACCAGTGGCAGAGCAGCAGTAGTTGTTCCTATCCCTCTCAGATGTGCCAGGGACACGGCCGGGGGTGGTCCCACACCACACTGCGCCACTGCACCCTCGCCCCAGGGGAGCAGAGCCAGGCACAGAGCAGAATCCTGTCCAAACATGCTGCATTGGGTTGGCAGATGCCTGGCTCCTTTCCCCAGGTTGATGGGAGCATGGGAGCTTCATGGATTGGGGGCCCATATGGAAACTCTGACACATGGATCAAACTGCGTTCCATGTGGATTAATGGTGGGCTGACAGCATCAGTCACGGGCAAGCTGTTGGCAACGACATCCAGATCCCATTTTAGGGGGAAAACCTCACCCGTTCCACTTAAAAAGTAGTGTGGGAAGTGTTGCATAAAGCAAAATGGGCATCTGAACATTCATTTCAGTGATTCTCCTGGATATTTTCAAACCAGAGTGTCAGGAGAGCTCTGCATTGTAGGACCACGTTATGGCAGACTGTAACTTTCCTGGTGACGTGGCCAAGGGGAGCCAAAATTGTCACCTCCCCATCAACATCGCTTCTCAGGGACACTTTTTGAGCCACGGAGGTGATTTGACCGGTGTCACCATGGCACTGTGGGCCGTGGGTGTGCTCCATCCCTGCAGGGGAGTAGGGACTCAGTGATCCCCAGGAGCAGGGGGCATTGTCACCAGAGTAGGGTGACACTGATATGGGAAAACAGGAGGGATAAGTGGATTTGGGGGGAATTTTTTTCAGCTGAGGTGAAGAACAATTGAATTTTTTGGGGTGTGGGAGAGTGCCAGCGTTGCCCAGGGGAATTTGCATCCCAGGCTCCAGGAAAACTTGTGATTGGAAAACTTGTGATTACTCAGACCTGGCTTCGAGACGTGTCTGGCGTGTGATGCTTATGGTGGGGAAGTTGCAAGTGCCCTCCTTTGCCACCCTGCGACAGCACCTGGGGGGTCCTGGCCATGAAACTGAGCTGGGAAAGCAGCTTTAAACACTTGACTTTTGGGACTTGTTGTGTTTCCACCCGGTGGAAATATTGGAAATACTTTCTGGCTTTGTTTTCCCCTCCTCGTTCTGTTTTGCTCCGAGATTATAACCTTTTCCCAAGATCTGGAGCAGGGTGTCCCACCAGAGCTGGTGGCATCCATGGGGGACCATGTCCATGCACGACTCCACCATGTACAACTCCAGATTTAACCAGAGCCACCGAGCAGAGAGATGGGGTTTAGGTTTTTCTGGGCAGGAAGGAGTTAAACAGCTGGCAGCAGCTGCTGGAACAGGCGATAGGGTGCATCTGAAGGCTGGCTTGGCTCCCAGAGGTTTTGGGGGGCTCAGGTGGGTCCCCAGCCAGGCGGTGGGGTCCCCGAGGGGCTGTGCCGGGAGTGGGAGGCTGGCGCTGGGGAGAGGAGGGTTTGGCGAGGCTGGCAGCATGGCCACTCCTCCTGTTGCTCCTCTCT
The DNA here is from genome assembly GCA_013396755.1 of Sclerurus mexicanus. NCBI lineage: Eukaryota > Metazoa > Chordata > Aves > Passeriformes > Furnariidae > Sclerurus > Sclerurus mexicanus. The sequence goes on along the minus strand of VWZF01000213.1, from coordinate 176,302 downwards.
GGTTTGAAGGGTCGAGTGCTGGAGCTTGGGAGGAGAGAGCGACGTGAGTGCTCCGGGAGTCTGGCTGGGGCAAAACTCCTGCCTCTTCCCTCCTTTCCTTCCCCCGTTTCGCTCTCAGAAGCAACAGAGTTATTTTCCCTTTCCAATGGCCCCACCTCACTTGGGGCTTCTGCTCCTCCTGGCTTGCTGCTTCTCCTCCTCCGAAACGCAGTTCTTGGACTGGATTTGGGAGCGCACAAAGACCACGGGAAGCCCAGCAGCTCCTGGTGAGGGAATCCCGGCGTCGGAGCCGCTTCCCTCAGCGGCAGCTCCTGCTCCCAGCCTGTCCCCAGGAGCCTGGGGTGGTGAGGTGGTGGGGAATGTCACCACCCCACAGCAGCAGGAGTCAGATCCTGGTACAGCAGTGCCTGTGGGTGAAGGGACTGCAGCCAAAACCACAGAGCAGTGGGACGGGAATGTCACAGGGCTGCTGGAGAGCACGGCACAGACAACCATCGCTCCTCCCCACAGCACCTCACCTGCTCCCAGACTGGATGTGATCGGCAGCTCCACTGAAGACCCACAGCTCCTTGGGATGGGGACCACTGAGGATGCACAGCTCCTGGGATCAGGGACCACTGAGGACCCACATCTGCTGAGGATGGGGACCACTGAGGACCCACAGCTCCTGGGATCAGGGACCACTAAGGACCCACAGCTCCTGGGATCACGGACCACTGAGGACCAGCAGCTGCTGGAGTCGGGTACCACAGAGTCCCCACAGCTCCTGGGAATGGGGAGTACCAAGGACCCACAGCTTATGGGGGCAGGGACCACTGAGGACCTGCAGTTCCTGGGGATTAGGAATACCAAGGACCCACAGCTCCTGAGGACATGGACCACCAAGCACTCACAGCTCCTGGGGATGGGGACCACTGAAGACCTACAGCTCCTGGGGACAGGGACCACTGAGAATCTGCAGCTCCTGGGGACACGGACCACTAAGGATGTGCAGCTACAGGGGATGAGGAGCACTGACGACCCACAGCTCCTGGGGACCACTGAAGACCCACAGCTCCTGAGAACAGGGGCCACCGAGAACTCAGAGCTCCTGGGGACTGGGACCCCCACAGCAGTGGAGACATGGATGTCCTTGCAGAGACCAGCAGGTCCCCAGCCAGGTAGTTCCTCTTTTCCTTTCTCACTACGTGACAGTACCCATAAGCAGGCAGTGCCAATCCAGGACCCCACAGCACAACCTCCCCATCACCACCATGGAACGTCACCAAACCTATGGCACGGCACTGGCCGCCGGGGGCTGGTCTTGGCCAGCATGAATAGGAGCCAGAGCCCCACTTTACCTAGCCAGGGGGTGGATAATGGTGTGAATCCTCCTCTTGCTGATAACTCCAGGCCTCTTGAGTTTGATTTACTAACAGCCACTAGGAGACTCTATGGTAGTAGTGGCGCAGGGCTCGCATCCTTCTTTCCTGGACTGATGCCGACGGTTGGCCATTGCCTGCCCATCCCAACCCACCTGCCCTTCTGCAGCGTGCTGGGCACCAGCCATGTCCGATTGCCAAATTACCTCCGCCACAGCAGCGAGGAGGAAATTCGGGCCACTTTGCATGAGTGGGGCGGGCTGCTTGAGTCGCGGTGCCATCGCTACCTGGAGTGGTTCCTCTGCTTGCTGCTGCTCCCTGGCTGTAGCACCTCAGTCCCCATAACCCCCCCGCCGTGCCAGGGCTTCTGCGAGGCCATCAGAGACCTGTGTTGGAGTCATTTGGCTGGTGGGCGCCTGCCTCTGCCTTGCGATGCTCTCCCTGAGGAGGATGAAGGGTATTCTTGTGTCTTTATTAATGCTTCTGCAGGTAATGTGGCTGGGTGACATCCATGTGTTGCGTGTCTCCCCTCCCAAAACCCCGCCCCAGGCGCTGAGGGATGCTTCTGCCTTGTCCCCACGGGGTGCTGCTGAGTCAAGAATCACTTTCCACGCAGCCTTGGCTTTTTCAAACAGAACCATCAGGTTTTGGCTGGTGAAACACAGTGGAAGTCCTGGTGACCAGGACAGGAGATGCTCCCCAAGCACATCATGCTGGCCTTCAGGGCTGGTTTCCCCAGTGCCACAGTGCATTGGGGTGCCTGTCCTGGGACTGGGGCACTTGGAGAGCTGTCATCTCCCCGCGGGAACGGGGGAAGGACGTGGGCCCTGTGACCACCCAACTGCAGCACTGTGGTAGTGAGGAGGTTTCAAGGTGACCCATGGCAGTGCCCACACGCTCCCCTCTTCTGGAGCAGCCCTTTACTTCGGGTTAATGATTCACCGGACGGCTAATGTTTGATCCCTGCCTGCTTGGAAAAGTGGGAGAGGTTACTTCTCCTCCAGCTTTGTCATTTGGTGGTTGTGACCTTTCTGTGTGTCAGCCGGGGACCCAGACGTGCCTCTGGGGCCATGGGGGTGAAGGAACAGCAGCGGGGTGGGTGACTGGTGCCTGGAGAAATGCACATTGGGATGAAAGCAGGAGCTGCCCCCACCAAACCCTCTGAATGAGGCTGTGTTCCCATGCTGGCCCCCCTGTGCCCTCGGGTGATAGCCGGGAGATGCCAGTGAGGAGCCAGAGGGGCAATTTAGGGGTTGGAGGCGGGATGAGTGGCAGATAAGGGTCCCAAACATGGTCCCCTCAGTGTCAAAGAGGCTCTGTTCACTGGGGGGATGCAGTGGGATCATGGGGATGCTCAGAGGGGAGTCACATGCCATTCCAAGACCATGCCATAGTGTCTCGGATGCACAGCATCAGGAATGAGTGGGGGATGTGGGGGCTGTGGTGCACCTCATGGAGTGACTTGAGACACTCCTGCATGCGGGTGATTCCGTGCATCCCATGCTGGCAGCCTGAGCTCAAGCCAACCAGGAAGGTCATGGAGTGGGATGGTGGCTTGGAACATCCTGGGGACCTTTCCAATGGCAGAATCACTGCAGCAAGAAGCATCCTCACAGCCATCCTGTGCCAGCACCAAACGCACTGTGGCCTCTGCCATCTCTCCATGCTCCACGGTGGGTGCTGCTAGTTTGCCACAAGGTTGACGGGCTGCGATATTTGGCCTCTGGATGCCCTTTGGAAAAAGCAGGCGCGGCCTGAAAGGTTTAGTGGGTGAGAAGGGGTACTTGACTTTTGGAGGGGAGCAGACATTTGAAGGGGTCTCCCTTTACCACTCTGCTGCCCAGTCCCCATCCAGCCTTTGCTTGCTGTCATGCAGGGAAAAGGTGTCTCCTTTTGCTTTGGGAAGTGCTAGCACCCAGCTCCCACTCTGGACTCAGGGTGAGTGGCGTGTTTGGAGAGGAAGGAGGCTCCCAGAGCCAGCTGCAGCTCCAAGGGGAGCATGGTTGAAAATTGCACTCCTAACAAAAGCCTCTTTCAGCGTGTCCCACATCATCACAAACACTGGGTGGGGGGGACACAATGACTTGTCTGACTGCAGGAATTGCAGTGCTGGCTCTTACACCCGTGTGGATCCCCGTGAGGAAGCTCTGGTTTCCTTTTTCCCTAAAGCTGCTGAGAATTTGTCTTCCTTCAGCCCCAGATAAGCTCTATCCCTGCATCCTGGCATTTGCAATTGGAGTGAGCTCGCGAGGGGCCTGAGGAGGGAGTGACTCATGGGTGGGTTACAGTCTGTGGGTCTGGGGGAGCCCCACTCACTCGCCCCATCATTTATGGTGTAGGGCTGTGCATGTCTGGATGTGAAAGGGTGCTGGGCTCTAAAGGATGGTGAGCCCCAAGATCCAGAGGTTCCCCTCTGAGGAGACTGGGGACGGCCTGTGAGGAAGCCTGATCCCAGTGCAGGGCAGAGGAGGGGGCTAGAACTGGTGGAAGACCAGGAGTGAGGTTTTCTCCCAGCCAGGTCAGTTTTGGGGTGCCAAGTCTGGGAGAGACTGCGGCTTGGGGGAGCAGTTTGAGAGCTCAGGAGAGGATCAGTGGGTCTGGGTTCTGGCAGAGTGAAAACTTGCCCCTCCCTTTATTCAGTGGCATTTCTAATGTCCCCACTGCTGGGTCCCTGTCATGGGGCTTAGCAGTGGGGGGAGAATGGGAATGCTCCATGTCCCCCAGGCTTTGGAAGAGGCATCCAGGTTTTCATCACCATCCCAAGAGATGTGTTTTCCTTCTAGGCTGGGCAAGGCTGGGCTGATTCCTTTTTCCTTTTTTTTTTTTTTTCTTAAATTTAGGGGTTTTTTAAGAGCTCTGGAGGACAATGCCTGGCTCTAACACTGGGTGGAGGTTCCTGGCTGATCCTCCTGGGTTCAGCCCAGGATACCCCAGGATACATGCCTGATTCCCCCTACTCCCCATTGCTCACATGAAAACTAGGGATAGAGTTGGGAGCATTGAACTGTCTCAGCTCCTGCTCCTGACTGACTCGGGATGGGGCCAAAACCAGCACTGAACATTGATTCCCAGTGCAGATCCCTCAGCTGTTTCAGAGCCAGGGTGGTTGGGTTTCCTCACTCCCAGGAAATGAGAGGTTAAAAAGCACCCAGCGTGTTCACTCCCATGGAGTTGGCACTGACCCCGAGTGGTTGACATAGGAGAGGAGGAATCCAGCGCCCGGTGTGTGGGCGATGAGGATGTGCTCGCTGCCAAAACAACGGGAGCTGGCGGACAAGGGCCGGCTCGCCCCGACCAGATGTTCAGCTGTGTCGGGTAGGAGAGACGGTCGCCAGCAGAACATCCCTAATTCCCTAATTCTCAATAGGAGTTGGGAAAGGAGGTGACCTCCAAATTGAGAGCATCTGGGAAGCTGATGGGCCACACTGGCTTGAGTCATGTTCCCAGGGTGCTGCGAGGGGATGGCTCTGATTTATTCCCAGATGGGATGACCGTAGGATCCTGTCCCAGGATGACGTGAGTGGTCACTGTGACCCCGGAGCTGGTATGGATGCAACACACTTCTTCAGGGCTCCATGGTTGTTCAGCATCCTGGTGCCCCAGCAGTATCCCCTCACCATGGGCAAGATCCTGTTGGTTTTATCCCATCTCAGGGAACTCTGAGCAACCTGGTCTACTGAAAGGTCTCCCTGCCCATGGCAGAGGAATTGGAATTAGATGAGCTGTAAGGATCCTTCCAACCCAAACCATGCTCCAGTGTCCCAGCTGCGATTGGAGAGCCAGCTGCAGGGATTGGGTGGCATTTTGGGACTCACATCCAAATGGTGTGGTGGGAGCAGCTCAAGGTTGCTGCCTTGGCAAACCCACAGCCTGAAGGAAAAATGTCAGTCCCTGGGAGGAAGGGCAGAGGGAGCCACTGAAGAACAGTGTTTGGGGGAGACATGGCCAGGGGTGTCCCCTCAAGGTGCTTTGTTGAGTGACCACCCTTGCCTGGCTGGTTGTGAACATCCCCTTTCCTTTCTTCTTGCAGAGAACCTGAGCGCCGAGGTCAGCCTCCTGGAGCTGATCGGAGACCCACCTCCAGAGGAGATCCTCAAAATTTATGGCCCTGACAACAACCCTGGATACGTCTTTGGTCCCAATGCCAACACAGGCCAGGTGGCCCGGTACCACCTGCCGAGCCCTTTCTACCGGGACTTCTCCCTCCTGTTCCACATCCAGCCCACCACCCCCCGGGCCGGCGTGCTCTTTGCCGTCACGGACTCCTCGCAGAGCATCATCTACGTGGGCGTCAAGCTCTCGGAGCTGCGGGCAGGCAAGCAGCAGATCATCTTCTATTACACAGAGCCAGGCTCACCCACCTCGTATCCGGCAGCCACCTTCACTGTGCCCACCTTGCTCAACCAGTGGACACGCTTTGCCATCAGCGTGGAGGAGGATGAAGTCATCCTCTACTTGGACTGTGAGGAGCATGAGCGGGTCCGGTTCGAGCGCTCCCCGGATGAGATGGAGCTGGAAGATGGCTCTGGGCTCTTTGTTGCTCAGGCTGGAGGGGCTGACCCGGATAAATACCAGGTAAGACCTCGGATCAGCCCAAGGTGCATCTCCAAGAAGCCTCGAGAGGTGTGACACTGGCTGTGCCTGTTGAACCAACCTCTTTGCCTGGAAGACAACCAGCAGCCACGTTCCGTGTGTGTCCCTGGGGAAGGAGGCACCTGAGACGGGGGAAAAAGGTGTCTTGAGATGCCACTAGCTTTATTGTCTTGGGGCTCACCAAGGCAAAGCTCTCAAGGTGGGCTGTCAGGAGGACTGTGGGATTGCCCTACAGCAGCCACTGCTGCCCATGCCTTTTCCCAGCAAACACATGGAGCCTCTTCAGATCTCACCATTGCTAAAAATACCCAACTGCTTTGGTGGAGGAGCTGCTTTGGCTGGGAAAATGTCTCTCTTCGCAGGAAAAAATGCTTGGGCTGGAGCATATCTTTGTTGGCTGATGCTGAGTGGTATCTCCAGGAAGACTTTGAAAAGTGAGGAGGGATGTGATAGAGCTCAGCCCATGCTTTGAGAAGGACTCGTGTTCTAGATAAGGTTTATGGAAAGTGTGGGGGAAATGCCCAGATGGCATGTAAATCCCCTGCAGTGCCTGGGGAAAGGAATGTTCAGGTTTCTCTTGAGTTGAGCAGGGTTTGCCCAGCAACAGAGGCTCTGCTGAGGGGAGCAATGCCTTTCCCTTGAAGTTTTGCAAAGCACGTTTCTGAGCTTAAACATCATCTTGCCTGTGCTGCCCACATTCCCGGTTGAATGGCTTTGGGCAGGGAGAGCTCCCCCAGGAAGGGGTTAATCATTGATGTGCTACAGGCTGGTTTGCACTGGGATTCAGGCAGGTCCCTTGAAAAGCCACTTTTTCCTCTTGAAGAGCAGTTTTTTTTGCTCTTGAACATGTTGGGAGGGCCGGGTCATGGCCCTGGATGAGCTCCTCTCCCCAGCTGGAAGTGGTTTGGCACCATATGGAAGGCAAAGCAACAGCTTGGAGCAGAGCAGACCCTTTTAGCAGGTGATGCTCCCAAGCTTGCCAAACCCCTGATCCCACTGCCCACCCCCGGTTTTCCTGTGGGGAATAGCTGGCCATCGAGGGAAGGAGGCTGACAGCCTTGGCTGGATGAGAGGCGAGTAGCATCTGACTGCCTCGTGGTGTTTCCATCACTGCCCAGCCCTGACTCGTGTTATCTGGAACTAACAGGGCATCGAGCAGATTAAAACCTGGCCCTGGGTCAAGCCGCAGGATGAGCTGCTGGCAAGGCAGCTGGAGGGGTGTCACGGCACTTCTACTCCTTCCAGAGTTGCCTTTGTGTCAATGGCATGAAACCTGGGGGGGGGCAAAGCCTGCAGGTGATGCAGAAGCCCCTGGGACAGCAGTGACTGAGAGGGCAAATGGGGTCTCAGATGGGGTCTGGCAGGAGCATTTGTTTGCAGCTGGAGGTGGCACTTGGGGATATGGTTTAGTGGAGGATCTGGCGGTGCTGGGGAAATGGTTGGACTTGCTTTTGGAGGGCTTTTCCAACCTTAATTGTTCCATGATTCTTTGGATTCATTGTAAGATTTGTGGTGCTCCTGCCCCCTTTATTGGAGTGAAGAGGCTGAAAAAAAGGCCTCTATAACTATCCCTCATGGGGATGCCTCAGTTCAGGACTTGGAATTGGATTATTTATGATGCCTCTGGCAAGCCCCAGCTTTCAGCCTTGCAGCCCCTGCCCAACACCACCAGCATGGCCTGACAAGTCATGTACCAGAGCTGGCACCAGGTGGGCTGAGCAGAGGAAGGGACCAGGACCCACCCAGCTACCCAGCAGTGCTTTTACAGGGACTTTTTTCGGCCATGCTCCTTGTTTCTCTTCTCCCAAGGGCTCCCTGCCCCATGCAAGGACTGCTGGCAGGTCCCGGTCCCTGCAACCCACATTTTGTATTTCCTAGGATAATCTGCTCTTCCTTACCATTTATTTGGGTTTTGCAAACACTGTGTGTATCCAGGCCATTTGTTTATACAAGAAACCACCACAAATCCCTTCCTCAGGATGCAAACACCCGTAGCATCCTTGTCTCAGCTGGGGAGCGTGTATGGGTAACAGCCTGAACCGCACAGCTGCCAGTGCAAGTAAGGTCACCCAGCACATCCCAGAACACAGCTTAGGTCTTTGTTGCTGAGGTGGGACACAGGGATGCTGTTGGGGTGGGGTGTTGCCAGGATGGGATGCTACCCACCCCTCTGATCCTGGTGAGGAAGAGCAAGGGACCATGCTGGGAAGCGAGCTCAGTGAGGGGAGATACCTCCCCTTTGGTGTCTCTTCTCTGGGCAAGACACCTAAAATAATATTTTGGCTGGCTTGATAGCCCAGTGCACCATGTCTGCGCAAGGAAACATGATGCGCTTAAGAAAACAAAGATCAGGGGCTGTTGCAGTTCAGCCACGCTGACTGTGACATTATAATGTGAATACATTTTAAGTAAATTAAAGATAGATAAGGAATATATTTTCATATATAATAAAAATTATATAAATTCCTCTTGCAAGCAAATGCCCCCAGGTGGGTGGTGACCTCCTCCAGCTGCTCGCACTGCTGACAGCAGATCTCATCTATCCCCCTCCTGCCACTTGGGGATGTGGTGGCCAAGTGGCACGGCAGGTCACATCACAGCAGGGTGGCTTGTGGCACACGTCTGTCCCTGTCACCCATCCAACTGTGGTTTTCTTTCCAGGGGGTCATTGCTGATTTGAAGCTCCGAGGGGACCCGCGGGCAGCCGAGCGTCAGTGTGAGGAAGAGGAGGATGACATGGAGGTGAGCACTGGCAGCCTGGCTGGGGCAGGCTCCAGGGGTGCCCCCCACCATACTCCCAGCTCACCTCTCATCCCTGCTCGGTGCAGGTCTCTGGTGATTTTGGCAGCGGGGCAGAAGGTGGACACCAACCCTCGGGGAAGGTTGGGGTGAGTTGTTGCCTGCAGGGGTTGCAGCTGGGGTGGCACCTCAAAATTTTAGTGGAGAGGAAGGCTGAGTGCTCTCCGTGGTCACAGTTGCAGGATGCTTCATGGTGTCCTGGCACCTGTTCCTTAAGGAAAGGCACTGGGAGGTGAATGGTACCATTGTTTGCACAGGGTGTCCCAGGGCTGCTGGATGCTGTCCCTGTCACTTCTCCACCCCTGGTGGGGAGCAGTGGGCCGAGGAGCAGTGGGGGGTCCTTGCAGCAAGCTGAGAGAACCAGAGCAGAGGAGTCGCTGCAGGTCTCCATGGGAGGTAATTCCAGCAGCTTTCCCCTTCCCAGGGGCACACAAGTGGGGACATGGTGGTGTGACTATCCCCAAGCACGACCAGGTCTCTTTTCCTTTCCCACAGGCACCGGCCCCAAAGGTGAAAAGGGGGAGAAGGGTGAACGTGGCTTGAAAGGGGACTCGGGGACTGGTGGTATCATGGGAACAGGCAATGTCAAGGGCCAAAAGGTGGGTGAGAGCATGGTCCATGGGGCCTCAAGGGTGTCAGTGGCATGTTTGACACCTGCTACACTCTGTTTCTGATCCTCAGGGAGAGAAAGGAGACCTGGGCATCAAGGTGAGCATTGCTGGGTGAGCTGGGATAAAGTCATGCCTTCCCTGGGCTGCCATGTCAGGGTTGTGCCACCCATTCCCATCTCCCTTCCCTCCTCAGGGCAGTGCTGGATTTGGCTACCCTGGCTCTAAGGGCCAGAAAGGGGAGCCAGGTGACCCTGGCCCACCTGGGACCCTCTCTCAGCATGCCAATGGCTTGGTGGTGGAGCAGGTCACTGGGCCACCAGGGCCACCAGGGAAAGATGGAGCCCCTGGCAGGGACGGCGAGCCTGTGAGTCGAGTCCCCCATCCCTGGGATGTCCCCTGTGCCTCCACCCTTCCCACCTGCACATTGACCTGTCCCCTCTCTGCCATTCCTAGGGAGATCCTGGTGAGGACGGCAAACCTGTAAGTGGAGTGGGGGCATGGCAGGGTGATGGGGGACGACCACCCCCTTGCCTTGCCACCCACTGACACCCTGCTCCCCTTCACAGGGTGATATGGGGCCCCAGGGGTTCCCTGGGATGCCAGGGGAGCCAGGTCTGAAGGGGGAGAAGGTGAGTGCTGGCGTTGGTGTTGGGGGCCAGAACCTGCTGTGTCCCCCTCTTCCTCTCACCGTCAGCTGGGCTGCACCCACAAACCACGCTCTCTCCTCTGTGCCAGGGTGACCCAGGCGTGGGGCCGAGGGGACCCCCTGGACCACCTGGTCCCCCGGGACCACCAGGACCCTCCTCCAAGAACGACAAGCTGGTGGGTGTCCCCTGGGACACGGGGTTTTGAGGAGTGTGGGGGTCCATCAAGCCCTAGAGGTGCGGGATGGTGCCGCCAGCCCTGGGCAAGCCCCCCTGTGCCTGACATCACCCTCCTGCTTCTCCCTCAGACCTTCATTGACATGGAGGGCTCTGGCTTTGGCGGTGACCTGGAGAGCCTGCGGGTGAGTGTGGGTGAGTGCCTGTCCTGCCAGCCAGGAGTGGGGGAACACCCTCGGCCATGGCCCCCCTTTCTCTTCCAGGGTCCGCGAGGGCCGCCAGGTCCCCCAGGGCCACCTGGCGTGCCCGGTTTGCCAGGGGAGCCGGGACGATTTGGGATGAACCTCACGGACCTGCCAGGACCACCAGGGCTGCCGGGCAGGGATGGGATCCCTGGCCCCCCAGGGCCAGCGGTGGGTGTATGGAGTAGCCAAGGGGACCCATCCCAGGGCCACCCTGTGGCGGTGGGGGGGCTCAGTGCCCACCAGCCCCATGGGGTTTCCCTGTGTTGGAACAAGCTCATGGAATCTTTCAGGGTCCTCAGGGTCCTCCAGGAAGAGACGGAGAGGCTGGGCAGCCAGGGCCCAAAGGAGAGCGGGTGAGTGTCCTGTGCCCCATGTGGCCCAGGAGCACGTTATGGCTTTCCCACAGGGCAGCTGACACTCCTGGCACATTCCTGGCAGGTCCAGGGTGGGCACCATTGTGCTCCTGCCTGGAGCTGGCCATATTCTTCACACTCTCTTCTCCCTCCTTCTCCTCTTCCTCAGGGCGACATGGGTGACCTTGGCCTCCCTGGTGTACCGGGACCCAAGGTACTTTGCCTGGGCTAGGTTTTTCGGGAGAGTCCCCCATCCTTTGCAGACTGGAGGCAGGGATGTACTGCTTGGGGGGCCAGCTTGCATAGTAATGGGGAGAGGTTGCTGGTATTTGGGTTCCTCCCAGGTCAGTGCCACAGCTCAAGTGAGCGTGGAGTTGCTGACCCCCGCAAAGGATGCTCACCAGGGTCCTGCCACCCTGTCTTGCCTTTGCTCCAAGTGCTGCTGCAGCAGGAAGCAAGCAGGAAAGCCAAGCAGAGTGTTTCAAGGCAAAGAAGAGATTTTGCTTGGGAGGGTTTTGGGTGCTCACACCCCACTGGGAAACACACCATCTGTGCATCCCTCTCTCCTCCCTGTCTGCTCCAGCTTTTCGCCACCCTGCATCCCCAAGGGTCGAAGTAAAGGCTTGCTGGGAGCCAGGCTGTCCCTTGGGATGACCTATCCACTGCAGCCTGAGCTGGGAGCAAGAACCTTAAAAATTAAGGTTTCTTAACCTTAATTCTAATCTTCTGCCAGCATCCAGGGAGCACATGGGGTGGCAGTAGGTATAAGGACCGATCCTGGTGCTCCAAGTCCCATCACGAGGCCCAGGGATGCCTGCAAGTATCCCTCCTTGGCACTGAGTTCTGCAGCATCAGAGCCAGCCACATGTGCAAAAATATTCCCATTTATAATTTTAGACAAGCCTCTGGTGGCCACTGTGGATATTACATGGGGAGCTAGTGGGGTGAAGGATGCCTGAGCTGGGCAGTGCTCCTTCCCACAAAACCCCAAGACAGGGGAGCATCAGGGAGAGCATCTGTGTCCTGCCCTAAAGAGGTTTTGGGAGGGAATGTACTGCTTCCTGCTTGCAGGCTCCAGGCAGGGACGATTTTCACCTTCCATCTGTCCCCTTCTTGTCCCCTTTGCAGGGCAACAAAGGAGAAATGGGACCAGCAGGACCCCCGGGAGAAATGGGCTTAGCTGGCCTTCCTGGGCCCATTGGACCCCGAGGGCAGCCAGGGCCCCCTGGGCCCCCAGGACCACCAGGGCCAGGCTATGAGGCTGGATTTGTAAGTGGGCACTGCAGTGATGGTGGGTAGGATAAGCTGGAGCTGGGTACAGACATGACTCAGCCCCTTCTCCTCCCATTTAGGGTGACATGGAGGGCTCAGGGCTGTCATTCACCCCTGGACCACCTGGACCTGAAGGACCACAGGTAGCTCTGCTCTTGCCCTCTCCATCTTGGGCTCCCTGGGGTGTTCCCTGCAATCATGTCCCCTGCCATCACATGATCCTCATGGTCTGCTTGTTGCTTGCAGGGCATGCCAGGACTGCCAGGGGTGAAGGTGAGGAACCCTTGTAGCATCTTCCTCACCCTGGCTCCATCCATGCAGGATGCCTACAGGCAGCCTGTAGGAATGGTCTTGCTCTAACCCCTCTTTCCTTGCAGGGTGAGGTTGGCAGCCCTGGACAGCCTGGATTGCCAGGACCGAAGGTAGGAGCATGGGGAGATTGGGATGGGCTGTGTGCCAGCACCTGGGTTTGCAAGGCACCAGGTAGGACTCCTGTGCTCCCCAGCCTGTGGCTGGATGCTCCCTACTGCATCCTGCTCTTTCCCACCCCTCATTGCAGGGAGATGCTGGCATGCCTGGTGTGGATGGCCGCCCTGGCCTGGAGGGCTTCCCTGGACCACAGGTAGGAGCATCAGCCTCCCTAGTTCCAAAAGCCCCCTCACTGCAGGCAGAGTACCCTTGATTGCAGCTCCATCCCCGGCAGCCAAAATTCCCCCTCCTTGCTTTGGGATCCATCTCACCACATGCCAGGTGTGCCCACACCCCTCAAGACCTGTCCCCATTACCTTGCTACCCCACTCACTACCACCTCCACCCAAAACTGCCACCGCCTGGCTCACTGCCTGGACCTTGGAGGCAGAGTAGGGTGGCCTGAAGGGTTTTGCTGAGCTGGAGACGGGAGGGGATCTCTGCTTGTGAGCCAGAGTCTGGCTCCTTATGGTGCCCAGCAGGAAGCTCACCCCTGCCTGCTTCTCCTTCCAGGGACCCAAAGGTGACAAAGGCAGCCCTGGCGAGAAGGTGGGTGCCACCAGGCTGGGGATGGGGATCAGCCGGTGGTGGCCATGGGGCTGATGGCTTGTGTCTTCCAGGGAGAGCGAGGACAAGATGGTGTGGGCCTGCCTGGCCCCCCTGGGCCACCTGGTCCCCCTGGGAAGGTCATCACTGTCTCGGATGAAGATGTAAGTGGTGGCACTTGGCTTCAGCATAGCTGGGGGAAGCTCAAACTGGGGAGGAGGAAGGGGTCTCCCAGCAGCCATCATGTAGGGGGAAGGAGGGAGACCTCTCCAGGAGCTCTGACCTGCAGAACAAAGATCAGTGTGAAGAAGCTCATTTTGTCTTTTTTAGCAGAAGTCTTTGGTGGCTTTTCCTGGCCCAGAGGTAGGTGCTCTCCTGCCACCCATGCCCACCCCTCAACAGTGCCAGGAGGGCACCCTGTTTTTCGGAAAGAGGGGGTTTGCTCTTATAAGCGTCTCTGCTTCTCTCTGCAGGGCAGACCAGGCCATGCTGGCTTCCCGGTGAGTCAGTGGCACATCTGGGGACCACAGGGGTGGCCTTGGTGACAGCTCTGGTCCTGCTGCACTTTGCCGCAGGGTTTGGGGGTCTGCCGCTGGTGGGTTGGGAATGACAGTAGGCTCTGTGTTCTCCCTGCAGGGTCCAGTGGGACCAAAAGGAGACCAGGGGTCAACTGGTCCTCAGGGCTCCCCAGGGTTGAAGGTAACTGCTCCAGGCCATCTCCACCCCTGGGAGGGGGTCACTCTCCTCGTCCCCCATCCTACCTGGCCACCAGGTCCCACTGGTGACACGAGCCCTGGCACAGGAGGGAGCTTGGTCTCTCTGTGTCCTCTCACACCTCTTCCTCTCTTGCAGGGGGAGAAGGGGGAGCCCGGTGTCATCATCAGCCCTGATGGGACCGTGGTCACTGCAAAGGTCAAAGGAGAAAAGGTTGGGAGCATGGCGGGAATGGGGGACACATCCCCATGTGACAGCTGCCAGGTGGTCCTGGTGGTGATGCTCTTTCCCTCTCCATTGTCTGCAGGGGGAGCCGGGGCTGCAGGGACCAATGGGACCATCGGTAAGTCACATCACCATCCTCCTTGTATCCCTACAAGGAGGGAGGGACAAGGATGATCCTGGGCAAAGGGGGACAGTGGGTGCCCTCATACTGAGCATCCTCATCCTCATCTTCTCTCCCTTCCAGGGTCCCCAGGGGCGAACAGGGATGAAAGGAGAGATCGGCTTTCCGGGCAGACCCGTAAGACCTGCTCCTGGTTTGTTTGTCTCCTCGGTCATCGCCTCCACCCCATCCCCCCGCCTTGTTTGCACGTCTTGCACCCAATGAACCCCAAACCCTACCGTGTCCCCAAGGGATGGGGTGATGCCAGGGCGTTGGAGGTGATGCCAGGGTGTCAGAGGTGACTCTGGAGCATCAGATGTGACACCAGGGGCTAGCAGGGGGATGGGGGCGAGGTTCATCTGTCCTGCTCATCCACAGGGACGTCCTGGCATGAATGGGCTGAAGGGCGAGAAGGGTGACCCCGCGGATGTGCTGGGCTTGCGGGTGAGCACTGCTGTGGCCCCCCAGCTGCTGGGCCTGCAGAGTGGGGGACACACACCGAAGGCCTCCCTGAGTACCCCAATCTCTTAGGCAAAGGGCACATGCCTCCCTCTCTCAGGGATTGGTTGCTCCTCTGTAGCAGGACAAGGCCCCAGTGTCCTGCCCCTTGGTGGGGACTGTCCACTTTTGCAGGACCCTGACACATCTTCTTGCCCTCCACAGGGTCCCCCAGGACCCCCAGGACCCCCTGGGCCCCCTGGGCCACCTGGCAGCATAGCCTACAGCAGTGGCAACGTGAGTAGCAACACGGTCACCGTGATGGAGGTGCTGGTGACTGGGTCCCCTGGTGCCCTCTGCCTGGCTGGAGGGCACAGAGGATACTCCAGTGACATCCTGGCTGGGGCTGGCACACTGGACTGTCACCAGCATTGAGGGGGGATCCCCAAGGATCTGTTGTCTCTGCAGCAACTTCCTTTGCATCTCCACAGACCTTCAGTGACTCCAGCCATCCTGCACTGCCAGCGTTTCCTGGTAAGGGGATGCCTCTCTCCCAGCCCCCTCTGGGCAGTTTGGGGACCCTCAGCAGGGCAGGGCTGGGGGCAAGCCCCCTCCCTTAGAGCTGGGGAGCAGCTCTCAGATGGCATCTCTGCTGCTGCCCACAGGTTTCCACAAGTTCCCAGGACAAAAGGGAGAGAAAGGCGATGTCGGACCCCCGGGACCCCCAGGTAGGTGATGTGTCCCCACATGTAGAGGCGGACAAGGGGTGGCTCATACCCATCCCCACTCTCCTCTTCTTTCCCTCTTTCTACAGGACACTTCCCCTATGACCCAGCTCACTTTGGTGCCAACTTGCGGGTAAGGCATTTGCACACTGGTGGCTGGAACCTGGCACAATTTGGGGTACCGTGGTACGCCCTGGACACTCACTCTAGGGCTCTGCCATCCCACAGGGTGACAAGGGGGATGCAGGTCCCAAGGGCGAGAAGGGTGAGCCAGGCAGCACCCCGTTCTATGGTGCCAGTGTCTCTGGGCTGCCAGGGCCTCCGGGGCCCCAGGGATACCCCGGGCTGCCGGTGAGTACCTCATGGGGCAGGGAGCATGGGGGGCATGGCAGGGGCAGCATCCCTGGGGGCTTTGCTCCAAGGAATGTTCTCTCACACTGCCTAGGGTCCCAAGGGGGACAGTATCGTTGGGCCACCAGGACCTCCTGGACCTCAGGGTCCTCCTGGTATTGGATATGAGGGGCGGCAGGGCCCCCCTGGCCCTCCTGGCCCCCCTGGTCCACCCTCCTTCCCAGGTCCCCACAGGCAAGGTGAGTAGCTGCCCTGTTGCATCCCTCCACATCCCTCTGTTCACCCCCTGCACCCCTCCTGCATCCCAGAATCCTTCTTTGTGTCCTGACATCCCTCCCTGCATCCCTCACTCCACCTGCCACGTCCCTCCCTGCACTCCATCTTATCCTTCCTTGCATCCCATGCATCCCTCCCTGCACTTCTGCATCCCTCCCCATGCTGCATCACTCTACATCTCACCCTTCTCCCCCCACAGCTATCAGCATCCCTGGACCCCCAGGACCACCAGGACCCCCCGGACCGCCAGGCACTAGTGGGATGTCCTTGGGGGTGAGTCAGGGCTCTGGGCAGGGGGTTGCCCGTGGGCCGACCAGGTGGTCCCTGAGCCCCACACTGGGCTGTACCCGCAGCTCCGTGCTGTGCCAACGTACCAGGCAATGTTGAGCACCGCGCATGAACTGCCCGAGGGCAACCTCGTCTTCCTGACCGACCGGCAAGAGCTCTACGTCCGCCTGCGCGGGGGCTTCCGACGGGTGCTGGTGAGTAGTGGGGGCCAGAGGGAAGCCCTGTCCTGGGTTGCAGTGCCCAGCTCTCGGGGAGTGCAGACAGCACCGCCCTGGGGGTTCCGTGGTGACTCTTGGTGATGCTCGGGGGTCCCCCCACCCGTGTGCGAGGAGGAGCAGAGGGGGACACCTGGGATCTGATGTGCCATGCCCTTGCAGCTGGAGGAGCACAACCTGATCCCCAATCCAGCTCTGGTGAGTCCTGTGTTCCCCACGCCCACCCTTATCCCCCATCTCCATCCCTATCCTTCATCCTCATACATCCTCATTCCATCCCCATTCTCCATCCTCACACGTCCTCATCCCATCCTCAACCATCTCCATCCAAAATCATCTTCATCCCCTCCTCCATCCATCCCCAACCACGTCCTTCTCCATCTGTCCCTGACCCATCCCCAACCATCTCCACTTCCATCCCCAGCCATCCCCAACCACCTCCATCTCCATCCATCGCTATTCTGAACCATCTCCATCTCCCACCCCCATCCCCACCTGGGGCATCACCACCAACCCTCAGCCTGTCTCCCCCTCCCCAGGACAACGAGGTGTACGACAAGCCACCCACCCTCCACTACACCGGGACCCAGCCCCGTGGGCCCCTGCATCCCCTCCGCAATCACGTCCCCCCTCCCACCGCCCGGCCCTGGCGCGGGGATGAGGTGGTGGCCAACCAGCACCGCCTGCCCGAGCAACCACTGATCCACCACCAGCACGAGCTCCTCAACAGTTATTACATCCACCGCCGGCCAGATCCGGCTCCCGTGGCTGCCCACGTGCACCAGGACTTCCAGCCTGCTGTGAGTGCCATGTGCTGGCTGAGGGGAGGTGATGATGGTGGCCAGAGCCGTGTCCCTCAAGCTCTGTTGTCCCCTCTTGGCAGCTTCACCTGGTGGCCCTGAATGCCCCGCTGAGCGGTGGCATGCGTGGCATCCGGGGCGCCGATTTCCAGTGCTTCCAGCAAGCCCGGCAGGTCGGGCTGGCCGGCACCTTCCGCGCCTTCCTCTCCTCACGTTTGCAGGATCTCTACAGCATCGTGCGCAGGGCCGACCGCGCCTCTGTCCCCATCGTCAACCTCCAGGTAGGTGTGTCCCCATCCCCATCCCCTTCCCGACACTCCGTGAGCTACAAGGGATCGTGGAATAGGATCATAGAATCATTATGGTTGGAAAAGACCTCTCAGATTGTTGAGTCCAACCATTAACCCAGCACTGCCAAGGTTTGGGGTGCAGAGCATCCCAAAGCCCCCATTCATCCATGAAACATCCGCTTCTTGGAGGCTGCTGGGGCTCGTAGCTCCTGGGATGCTCTTGGGGTGAAGGCAAGGTTAACCCTCCCCCATTTTCCCACCCTTCCCACCAGGATGAAGTGCTCTTCAATAACTGGGAAGCCCTTTTCACGGGTAGCGGAGCCCCGCTGCGAGCCGGTGCCCGCATTCTCTCCTTCGACGGCCGGGATGTCCTGCGGGATGTAAGATGGTGAGTGTGGGATTGAGGGGTGGGGAAATGGGGTTTGGAGCATGGGAGGGGCAGCAGCAGCCCCTCACCTTTCATCCTTCCAGGCCGCAGAAGAGTGTCTGGCACGGCTCGGATGCCAAGGGCCGGCGCTTGCCTGAGAGCTACTGTGAGACGTGGCGGACGGAGGAGCGCGCTGTGACCGGCCAGGCTTCCTCACTGTCCTCCGGGAAACTGCTGGAGCAGGCGGCCAGCAGCTGCCAGCATGCCTTCATCGTCCTCTGCATTGAGAACAGCTTCATGACCGCTGCCAAAAAGTGATACCCGCCCTCCCATCCCTGGGGTACCCCCATATCCCCAGGGAGGGTCAGGGACCCTGCACCCCCCAGTACCCCTGGGGTCCTCAGCCCCCTCCACGCGCCTGCTCTCGCCCTGCAGGGTTTTCTTTCCCCACAGACCTGAAGCCAAAGAGTATTGCCATGGCCCCTGCCCTGGGTCGGCAGGGGCTCAGGTCCCAGTCAGGGCAGGGCAGCCATGGGCTGGCTGCCTTCCTCATCCTCATCCTCCTCCCCTCACTCCTCTTCTAACTCCTAATATTTAACCACTTCAGCTTGTTCCCCCACCTGCTCGGATGCTCTTTTCAGCGTGGCTGGCTGGCAGGATGCTCGGCAGGGAGATTTCAGTGCTGCCATGTGGGGTGCCCTCCCCAGAAGCCTGTGGGGGCTTTCTGATCAGCACCCCAGCCCCACACCGTCCTCAGCAGGAGCCTGGGGTTGGATCCAAATCCCTGCTGCTGGGGCTATGGGGTCTTCTCCAGCCAAAACGCCAGTATCCCAGCCAAGGGACTGTCCTGTGGCGGTGCTGGGGCTCCCCCATATGGTCTCTGTCCTCCCCAGGTAAAGACCATTCCATCATCATCTTCACCTCCACCTCCCAGCCAGCAGAGCTCCAGTGGGGGTCTGGTCTCCCCCAACCCTCCACACACCCTGGGGACCTCTGGCCATGCCCCCCCCAGCCCAGGTACAGCCACAGTCATCTCAGCACAGGTACTAGGGTGATGGGGTGGTCCTGACGTGTAGCCAGGTGTGCTCTTGGCATGTGTTTATGTGCGTGTGCGTGCTGAGCACGTGTGGTACCAAGGGCACGCACTGCCATCCCCCTCTTCCCCGTGCCAGCTTTGATGGGCTCGAAACGGTGAAGGCGCAGCAAAGCTGGTTGGAATTGGTGTGGGCAAATCCAAGGTGCTAAAAAAAAAAACCAAAAACCAAAAAAAGACAAAAGAGAAATCTGTAACTAGCTTTTTTTTTGTTATTGTATGGAAATTATTACCACAAAAGCTGTGCGAGTCACATGGTCTCTATTTCTTACAGTCTACTGTATTTTGTGTAATTAATGCAATTTAAAGCCTGTGGATCTTTATATTATTTTTTTGTCATTGGTTGTGTCCTATAAACCATTTTCTAAAGGCACTGAATAAAGAAACATCCTCTTGTAGCCTGGCTCTGTGCCATGATGGGGATGCTGTGGGATGGGGTCCCCTTCCATATATATCCCTGTGTAGTACCCCATAGTAGCACTATGGGAATCCTGCCCCTGCTCTGTGTTTGGGGATGAGGGAGGGGCATAGCCCTGTCTCCATGGTGCAGGAAAAAAGAAAAAAGTCCCCAAGGGTTATATCCTCGACGGACCAGCACTGAGGACCAGCAGTGGGACACGAGACCAAGCACACGGTGACAATGATGATGCTCACTTAGAGAGCCAAGAGCCGGCCACAGTGTCACAGTGCCAGCGCTCAGGCTCGCACGGTGCCTGCCTCCAGGCTTTTCTCCTGTGCTGGAATCTCCACGGGGAGCTGGCATGGCTCCTTGGCCAAGGCCAGCTCCATTGGCTGCCTCTGGTGGCTGTGCCGGACACCCACGCTGATGGCTGCCAGCAGGTAGACCACGGCCAGCAGTGTGAAGTAGCCAAAATACACATAAAACTGGAAGAGAGGAGAGGGGAGAGAAAAATACTTGAAGCCCTGCACTCATCCCACACTATTCAGGGACCACCCGCATCCTAGGTGCCCCGCCATCCCTACCTGGGGATGCACAGATAAGCCCAAGCCCCTCTTGTCGGCCACAATGATGGTGATAATGGTCTTCAGCACGGTGCCAAAGAAGGTGTTGACCCCGAAGACCAGAGCGCAGAGCTCTTTGGAGAGGGAGGTAGCAATCTGGAAACTGAGAAAAATGGGAACACTGTTGAACCCCTGGTATCAACCCAGCTGCCAGGGTGGGAGCAGGTCCCCAGGGGCATCACGCACATGGCAATTGGCACCAGGAACTGGTAGGAGCCACGGAAGAGGACATAGGCAACATAGCACAGCCAGATGTTGGTGGTGGAGTTCATGAGCAGGAGCAATCCTGCCTGGAATGCTGTCACCACTCCGATCACCAGCTCTGACCACAGCGTCCAGCGGATCTTCACGTAGCCAGCAGCAAAGGAGGCAATGGCCCCTAGGTAGGGATGAAGCGTACTGTGAGAACCTCAGGGACCACTGGCCTAGGCTGGGACCCAGCTCAGTGATGATGAGGTCATCCCCAATGCGAAACTACTCCCTGCATCCCCAAAAATTCTGTAAGGACCTTTGTTCCCAAGGGTGGCAGTGGGATGAAGTGTCCTGCCACATCCCTGGTGTTCCCAGCCACCCCCAGGGGATGCAGTAGGATGAGGGTGTCTCCCCCTAAATGACCAGTGTCCCCATCCCATGCAAGCTTACCCAGCAGTGTGGAGGCAGCATCGACCCCTCCGTTGTACACCCGGCGGTTGTCGGTGGTGGGAGAGATCTCATTCCAGAGGATGTGTGCATAGTACAGCATCAGGTAGTACCCAGCTGAGTTGAAGATCCACCACAAGGACCAGAGCCGGAGCTGGGGCTGCCTGGTCAACGCTCCCACCTCCCGCAGCATTCGGCACAGCACCGCATCCCGCCAACCCCGTGACACCCCATTGCTGCCCCCCTCAGCCATCCTGTCCAGCTCCGTGGATGCAGCGCCATCACCAGTCCCCCCGGGCCGGTTGAAGAAAAGGCTGCGCCGGGGCCGCTCAAGGAAGAGGGTGAGGATGAGGCCGAAGCTGACAAAGCCCAAGGAGACGTAGTTGAGGGTGAGGAAGGAGACGCTGCCCACGGTGACACAGAGCTGGCCCAACACCGAGCTGGTGAAGACACCCAGGAGGACAGCGGAGCGGGAATAACTGGCCATCCGCTGGTAGCGGGACGGGGCGACAAGGGAGAAGATGTAGGAGGAGTAAGCAATGCGGGCAGCCATGGTGATGCTGTAGAAGAACTCCATTAACTGCATGGCCAGGACGGAGGTGCCCAACACCAGCAGCAGCCAGATGGAGATGTGGCTCAGGCTCTGCAGCACCAGCACTGGCTTGTAGCACAGGTAGTCCGTCAGCAGGAAGATGGGCACCAGCACAGCCATGTATGAGTAGGACAACACTGGTGTGATCACGTTGGTCACCTGCCATACAGGCAAGGAGGGGCTGAGCACTCGATACATCCCTGAGGATGCCCCCCAGCCTGGAGGAACATGGTTTGTGTGGGCACCAGCTGCTGATCTCCATCACAGCATCTCCTCAGGAAGGAATGTGACCAGCAGTGCATTCAGCTGGGGGTCTGGCTGGGCCTCAGCCCCCTCGTGCGCCAGGAATGCAGCATTCCCACAGACACAGCAGCTGGCTGGGACTGGGGCCAGCATCCCTTGGTCAAGGGATGATGACATGTGGCCCCTCCTTGTCTAACCCCATCATTGCCAGCAGCCCAGCAGTGCACTGTGCCAGCCTGAAAGGTCTCCCCAGTGGGATGGAGTGGTGCTTCTCCCAGCCCGGCACCCACCTGCCATCCCATAGGCTGCCCACATGGGCAGGGATCAAGCATCGCCCCCCAAAGTCAGTTGCTGCCCTGGGCATAAGGTCTTATGCCACGGCAAGTTGAGCCTGGGACTTAGGGGACAGGGTGACCTCACAGCCAAGTGAGACAGGGATCCATCTCTCACCACCTTCTACCCTCAAAAAGCACCATGACAAGTCATCACACACCACTGTACCCAGGATGTGACACCCCCATGCACCCCAGAACTGCGGAGAGATGCTCTGGGCAGCCTCAAGGTGGTGGCTGTGGTCAGAAAGGGGGGCACCAGGGTGGGGGACAGGCTCACCTCTTCCTTGGTGAAGTTCTTGTCAGGCCCCAGGAGATACGGGGTGATGAAGCTCTCCCCGGGCCGGATCTGCGTCATGAAGCCATAGAAGCAGAGGTAGAAGACTTGTAGCTTCCAGCGCTGGTCTGGCACCATCTCCGATGCCGGCTTTTTGGCACCATCATCCTTCTTGGGCATGGCTCTGCAGCAGGACAGCGGCATTATCCCGGGAACCATCAGCTACAGGGGCTTTTCCAGACTAGGCAGCCCCTCTCTGTCTGCAGGCGCTCTCGGATGCATGGAAAACCACGGCACTGCAGTTTCTGGGGAAAAAGCAACATTTGGCAGGGGCTCAAAATTCCTCCAGAATCGCAAGGCAAATAAATAGCACTACCTTCTCCACAGGAGGTGTTCTGGGAAGCAGAAAAGCAGCTGTGCGTCTCGCTGTGCAAAAGCAGGGGGGGTCATTTCGGGCGGCATTTGTAAGTCACATGCATCCAGAGCCCGGATGCACAACGCACCTGGATCCACAGTGAGGCATCCTCAGATCCTAGCACGTCCTTTTCCTCCCTTTTAAGAGTCAGTGGGGTTTTACCGCTTCCTCAAGGAATGCTTCCCTCTGAGCTACAAACCCAGAGGGATGTAGATGCCCTCTGCTGGGGATGCTCTGAAGGAGAACAGCAGCAGCCACCAGGAATGTGCTGGTTGTGGAAACAAGTTAATGTGCACACTGGGCACAGGCCCGCTGTGTTATACAGTAGCTGGGTGGTTGGCAGGACTTTAGCTGAGCCACAGGCAAGCAGCTGCCCCTTGGCTCTTCCCAGCAGGACACAATGCCCAGCCTGGGGGGAATGCAAAATGCAACGAGATTCACGGTCCAGAGGAGCATTAAAAGCTCAAATCCGGAGGTCTGGCTGCAGGAAATCCGGCTGTGCCAGGAGACCTGATTAGCAGTCATGGGATGAGGGAAGGGACTGGAGAAGGCCTGAACGGGGTGTCCTCCCAGTGCTTCCAGCTCCCACAACAGATCACTGACAGTACTTTTCATGCCATAAAATTCCACGTATGCCAATCCACGCCATGGGAGCAAGGTCCAGAAACTTGATTACCCTGCTAATTACAGAACAACCAATCACGGTCATTAAAAAACAAGTCCATGGTCCCAGTCTGTGTCCCCTGCTGGATCCTGCATGGTGAACCTGGGGAACTCACCTGTGGAGACCCTCCCTGCTGCTGGATAATGCTGAATAATGGGAACATGAGCCAGGGAAAGCTGGTCTTGACCAAAACCAAAAGCAGCAGCAGGAAGCAAAGTGCCCATTTGTCCCAGTGAGGACTAACCACTCCAAGGGGCATTCCCATGGGATTTCAGCGCCTGTGCCTGAGCATCGCCAAGACACGTGTCCCAGAGCTTGTGGCAGGGCAAACAGCCCCCACCTCTTAAATAGATCCCTGGGGATCAGGGCAGGGACTCGGCACTTGATCCAGCACTGGCTCAGGCACTGGACGGAGCACTGGCTGTGGCAGGAAGGGCAAGGGGCAAGGAGCAGGGGCTCAACCCCCCTCAAATGGCCACTCGTGCGGAGCCACTGCCAGTCATGAGTGCCTGGACTCTGCCCCATTGCCTGCTTGTCCCTGAGCTGGGCTGTGGATGTCACCTGCAGCAGCTGCTTGCCGTGGATCGGCCCCCACGTCAGGACCCCCAGGGCAGGTTTGCCACCCTCCGCAAGCCATTTCCTGTCATGTCCATCCAGGATGGATGCACACCTTCATCCCTGGCCCAAAGGAAACCACCTGCACTAAACCCAGCACACAGCTCCGTGAAGCTGCTCCAGTGCCACCGCTCCCCAGAGCCCTGGCTCCTAACTCCCAGCATGTGTGTGGAGGGAGTGCAGCCCAGAACCCATCTGACCGGACCCAATTCTACCTCTCCAGAATACCCACGGAGCTGCTCCGCTCAAGGTGAGCAGGCTTGAGTCCCGGGGAACGCTCCATCCTTCATCTCTGTCACCGGGGAGAGAAGAGAGGGAATGGAAGAGACAGAGGGAGCAGCGGGGAGAGAGGGAGGGTGACGACTCGAGCACGGGCCGTTATCGCTGCTTATCGCCGGGTTATCGCGGCGTGACCTTGACACGGGTGGCTGTCGCGGACCACTGTCACGCTATGCCGTGGCCATCCTGGCCCACGGGCGACAAAGGTGGCCGAGCTCAGGCTCAGCTCCCCGCGGTGCCACGGCCAGCACAGTGCAGGGGGNGAGGAGGAGGAGGAGGAGGATGCGGGGGCCCTCGGGAAATGTAGTCGCGCCCGACGTGCGGGGCGCGGGAGCACTACAAGTTCCATAGTGCAGCGGGCGGGAGGAAGGGGAGGAGGAGGAGGAAGAGGCGGCATCCGGCCGCCGTCGGGGCGGGGGTCCATTGNAACCCATCTGACCGGACCCAATTCTACCTCTCCAGAATACCCACGGAGCTGCTCCGCTCAAGGTGAGCAGGCTTGAGTCCCGGGGAACGCTCCATCCTTCATCTCTGTCACCGGGGAGAGAAGAGAGGGAATGGAAGAGACAGAGGGAGCAGCGGGGAGAGAGGGAGGGTGACGACTCGAGCACGGGCCGTTATCGCTGCTTATCGCCGGGTTATCGCGGCGTGACCTTGACACGGGTGGCTGTCGCGGACCACTGTCACGCTATGCCGTGGCCATCCTGGCCCACGGGCGACAAAGGTGGCCGAGCTCAGGCTCAGCTCCCCGCGGTGCCACGGCCAGCACAGTGCAGGGGGACAGCCCTGGGCGGCCGGGGGGGTGGATGCTGTGCCCCCAGCCGCGTGTGGGTGACACAGAAGTGGGCACCTATTTGTCCCGTGTCCCCCCCCCAAAACCCGAGGGATGGGCACTGCAGATTTGGGGCGCACGTGGCAGAGGAGGATGCTGGAAGGGGCGAGGGGTGCGCGGCACCTGCTCACCCCGAAACAGGGCACTATCAGGGGGGGCACCCCACACCCCCGGCACCCCCCGGGGGGCACACACCTTCCCGGCACCCATCCCCGGCAGCCCATCACCCCCGCACGCCGTACCTGGTGGGCGGCGGGCATGGGGGCTGCTGCCCTCGCCAGCTCCACTGCGAGCCCGGCGGGGCGGCGGGGGGAGGAGGAGGAGGAGG
>VWZF01000213.1:0-149287 GCA_013396755.1 Sclerurus mexicanus | reverse complement strand
ATGCCCCGTGTCCCCCCCGTGTCCCCCCGTGTACCCCCGTCCCCAGGTGTTCTCCCCGTGCGCTGCCGCCGCCCTGGCTGGGCGGCTCTTCGAGGCTGCCGGGAGTTTTCAGTCCCTGTCTCCCAGCTTTGGGATGCTCCCCGGCCCTGCCGTAACAAGCCCAAAGTGCTGTCCCCGCTTGGGTGCAAACGGGGGTCTCCAAGGGGAGCAGCTTTCCAAACACCCCCACTCGCCACTGCGGGGAGAAGTGTGCATGGGGATGGGCGGTGGTGGGGGTGCTGTAAGGCTCTTGGGTGGGAACATCTCGTGGGGTCCCACCAGTGTCAGTCTAGCGTGCGTTTCTGAGCCCTGGCTACTGGTTTTCTGGTGTGAGTATCTACAGGGTCGCACTAGTGTCAGGCTGTGGTCATTTATGAGCCCAGGCTACAGGCGTGCTGGTCACTGAGCACCCACCAGTGCAAATACAGCCCCAGTGTATTAGCGGTGCCAGGGGGAGGAAGGGGTCCCAGGCCTCCAAACTTCCCCTATAGCTGGGCACATCATCTCCTGGGAGCCCATTTACCCAGCCAGGACTTTCTGTCCTTCCAAAATTAGAATCATCATAGAGTCATGGAATCATAGAATGATTTGGGTTGGAAGGGACTTTAAAGACCATCCTATTCTAACCCCTCCCACTATGGGTAGGGATGCCACCCAGTAGATCACTGGGCTGGTTCATCAGCATGTGCCTTGAGGGAGCACAGGATGCCCTGCACTGGGGTTGCAGCCCCCTCCCTATTGTAGCCATCATCTCTAATCCACATGGAGCAGGCTCGAGGGGTCTGTTTATACAGATCTCGCCCCTGGGACAGCATTTATTGCCCTTCTCCTCCTGGGGAGTCCTCCCGGGGTCTGGGTGAGACCTTGCTGCCCCATTCTTGCAGCTGCCCAGCCCAGTGCAGCATCCTCTGGCGTTGGCTGCGCTGCAGAGCATCCCCACCCCATGCGGATGCTGCATGGCCCCCGGGGGAATGCTGCAGAGCCCTGTGCTGCAGGGCATCCCCCCCAGTCTTGTGCACAGAGAACCCGGGACAGGTGGGGCAGCTTGAGACCATGATGCCCCTGTGGTGCTCAGGGTGTGAGGTGAAGGTGGCACGGGGCAGGTGTCCCAGGATTTCCAGGCTTCCAGTTGTGGACAGTCCATGCACTCCATTCCTGTGAAAGGAAAGAGCATCTGTGCCTCCTGAGGGATGCAGTAGCAAGAGAGTGGGTGGTCCTGGTGGGAGACACACTGGACACTGCACCCAGGGTCTTGGATGTGCTGGAAGTGAACAGGGACCCCCATGGGTGGAGGGAGTGGATAGCAACCCCCAGTGAAGACTGTAAGGAAGCAGACTGGGGATGGAGAACCCCATGGGAGGTGAAGAAGGCATCCTCCGTACGTTCTAGAAGCATTTCCATAGCGGCCTGTGGGAAGATGCAAGAGGGAAATCCCTGTCCAAGCTCGATTTAAAATGTCCAAGACAGGTCCATGCAGATGCTGAAGCTGCTACCAGACTGCTGGGGTGGGTCAAATGATGCTTGGCTCCCTGTGGAGAGCCCTGGATCCATGGGGCTGTGGCAGGAGGCTCCAGCCCAGGTTAGTGGGTACCGATATAGCCCCCAGTACCCTTCTCTTTTCTTTTCAATGGCCTGAGGAGAGCCTGGGCTTGTTTGGGGCCCTGCACAGTGAGGCTGGGCTGCTGCAGCCACCCTGTATGGTGTCCCTGGATGGACACTTCACTCCCAGCCCAGGGCAAGGAGCATCCTTTATCCTCCTACCCTGTCCCAGCTCAGTGAAGCTCATGCCCACCAGCATAGCCATAGGTTGAGGCTCCCACCTTTTATGTGCTGCAGAAATAGGTCCGTTTTCATCAGGCTGGCAGGGAAGGTGGGTCCTGGCACCTTTGTGTCTGCCTGCAGGGAAGAAAAGCTCCTTGTAACACAGAAATTCTCACCTGTCCCCAGGGTGCTGTTTTCTGTTAAGGAGGGAATATGGGATTTTCCCCCAGGCTGGTTCCCCCTATTTTGAGGAAAACCCATCAAGATGTGGCACACTGATCATTGGGGATCCCATCAGAACTATGCATAGTTGACAGGTTCCTAAAGGAAGCAAGGACTCAGAAATGCAGGAGTTGAGAGCTTTACCTCCATAACAGCAAAACAAAGTGCTTTAATTTTCCATATTTTTTTTTTTGGTTGCTTTTTCTTTTTGGTGAACAGCAAACATTGTCCTGTTTCCCAGGCAGGGTTTGTGATGAGACATATGGAAGAGAAATGCCCTTCCCCAGGTGGGGGAGGATATTTCCCAGGTGGGGGACATGCGTTTCCAGCCCCATTTGGTTCAGCAGTAGCACTGAGGTCTCATGGCATGTCCCCTTCCCTGACCTTGCCAAGGGAGTGTTGGCATCATGTCCATCAACCTGGTGGTGAACCCAGTGGGGAAACTCAGCATTGACTGAAGGATGAGAAAGGATCTGCATAGGAGGGCACCCCGCCAGCTTTTCCCAGGAAAGGGTTAATCCTGGAGCTCCTGCTCTGGTATCCTATTGCTGTCTGCTTTAGGTAAAAGCTTTTTTGGCTCTGTTTCAAGGACGGCTGTAGGATGACTCATGAATCCCTGCCACCAAGGAGCAAACCCTGTTGTCCCCACTTTCCCAGCACAAGGTGATGATTTCCTGAAAATCCAAGTGCCCTGGAGGGCTCTGGTCAGCTGCATTGGGAAAAGCTTCATCTAGGACCTGACATCACTAGGGAATCCTTAGGGAATTGGGATGATGACATCTCCAGCATGGGTGCTGTGTGATACTGAAGGGCCTCTGTGGATGTCCGTGGGATGGGGACCTGCTGTCGGGGCATCAGGACACATTGTTTGGAGGGTGCTTTTGCCCCATAGCAGCCTGACTCTCATCTTTTTATTCCTCAGGGAAAGAGCCACCCATCCAGCTGCACCTCCACCTTCCCAACGCTGCCAGATGTGCCTTCACATTGTGCTGCGCAGGGAACCGACTCTGGGGGTAAGAAGGCAGGAATGGCCCCACCATGGGTCCAGGGCTGTCCAGGGGACTCCTGGTGTGATGGTGGCCTGTTCCTCCCTGGCACAGGTCACACAGGCTGGTGACAAGGCCATTCCAGACTGGCTCTGTGCTGCTGAGGGGTGGTGTATGACCACAACAGGCATGGGCACACAACCACCATGGTGCAAGAACATCAATGTAGGCATGGAGACATCACCACCGTATACATTGGGGGCGTGGAGACATCACCATGGGCACAGGGGCACCATCATCGTGGGCATGGGGACACCATCACTGGTCACAGAGGACATGGGGAGACCACTGTGGGCATCGGGACATTACAATGGGCATGGGGACACCATCAAGGTGGGCATAGGGAGACCATCACCATATGCATGGGGGCCTGCAAACACTGCTGTGGGCATAGGGACACAACCATGGGCATGGGGACATGGGCACCATCATGGGCATGGGGATACCACTGTGGCCATAGCAACATCATCACTGTGGACACCACCATGGGGTGGTCCCCTCTTACCCAAGTGATGTTGGGAAGCTAGATGAATTATGATGAGGTCCCTGCTTCCCGTTGTGCTCCTAAAAGGATAAAAATGAGGACTTTTGGTGATGGCAGTGAGTGAGGACATCTAGGGAACGTCTCCTCCCTTTTGTGCAAGCAGAAAACAGAGGGCTTGGAAGAAGTTTTGAGGTTTCAAGGTGGAGTTATTTCATACCAGGTAGCCTGATCCATCTCTGGAGTGACCCTGCTCTGGCCAGGAGCTGGACCAGAGACCTCCAGAGATGCTCACTTGCTGTGCCTCTGGCTTTCCTTTAAATAGGAAAATGATTCCCTATTTAATGGCTTTTACTGGAGTGATAACATGAAGGCAATGGTTTGGGGAGCCCAGGGTATCTGGGAAATGAAGCCTTTCCCTGTGGTGGTGTGGCTCCATGGGACAGGCAGGACTCTCCATGGTGGTTTCCTTTTTGACTCAGTTTTCCCACCTAGAAAATGTGTTTTTCTGGGAATCCCCCAGGAAACTTTTGTGATTTTCCGAAGATTCCCCCTCAGGGACATGGGGATGGATGAGTGAGAGACTTGAAGTTCCTGTTTTGACTGCACAGCTTGAGTGACTGTGGTCCCCAGGGACACACTGATGGCTCACCCTCTCTATCCCAGGTCACTCTCTTGCACGTGTGGGTGGGGAAAGGGCAGAGTGATGGGTGTTACACCTCATCCAGGGGTTCACCATGCTCCTCTATCCAAGAACCAGAGTGCAGTCCATATCCAGATGCCACACATCCCAGCCTATACGTTCTCCATCCTCTCCCTGGGTTGCAGCCTTCTCCTTCCAAGCATTTTTGAGAGCTATCGTGCCTGTCCTCATCAGCTCTCCCACCTCAGAGTTTTCTGAGTAGAGCTGACAGTATCTGGTGAGACATTTATCCCTTGTGAGCATGCAGGAGGAGTTTGCCAGCCCTTAAGCAAGGGAAGAGGGAAAATGAGAAAGAAAGGATGGAAGGATAAAACAACACAACCCAGAAGAACAGAGGGGTGGCACCAAATATGCTGATCTCCTCACTCTCCATGGCCTCTGGAGCTGAAGGAAAATGAGTTGGAGTAGGTTGTCTGCTTGTGGATGGCCCTGTGAGCAGGACCAGGCTGTGAGTCCTTGGTCTGATCTTGGAGTCTTCTGGGCAAAAACACCCTTCTGAAGGACACATGGGCATGGGTGGTTTCCCTCGTGGGATCTCCTGTAGGCTTTGACACCAACTTGAGTGCTTTGGCACGTTACATCAATCCTAATCCTTTTCAAGACGGTGTGTTTGGCTCTCCAGATCCCATCTTGAGGACCTGAACTGGCCCACTCCAGTGGACCTAATTCTTCTCCAATAGTGAGGAAGGTACAGGGATTCCATGGCGCATAGTCCATCTCATCCCTGTGGCTGCTCCTCCAGCTTCCTACACCCACCAAGGACCTCTCAGGCTTGAAGAAGCTTCAGCCTTTTGTGGCCGGGGAGTGCTTTGGAAGTTTTAAGAGCTCACCAGATGTGGTTTTCCCCAAGGACACATCAGCTGCCAGGTCTCCCTGCATAGGGCACTGAAGGCTTACCTTGCTGGGACCTAAGCATCTGCTTGTCCCCAAACCAGGCCTCCAGCAGATACCCAAAGCTCCAGCGCTGCATCCTCTGCCCTCAGGGATTCTGGGATTCCTCTGCGTCCCCTGCTGTGTTTGCCTTTGCCTGAGGAGGGAGGAAAAGGTGGAATGTTGAGCTTCCCTCCCTCGCCAACTGATTTGTCCTCTAAGAGATTAGTCCCTTCCCTGGCTTAGGGGGGGATTTGCGGCTGCTCCATCTGCTCAAGCCCAGGGGGTCAGCGGGTGCCCGGCAGAGATGGTCAGAGCCCAGCTGCTGTTTCCTCTCCCAGGCATCCCAGGGAAAGGGTTGCACCTCGTTTTGGCATTTCTGGCCATGTCTCTCGGAAAGGAGCAAAAATCCCTGGAGCAGGTGAAAATCCTGTTTGGAATGGGGTTTAGACCCAAGAGTGTTGGTGGAGCTGATCAAAACCATGTGGAGTAGTGGCTGAATTTTCAACCTGCATTTTAGGCTGGTGGAAAGCTTGAGAATGCTTCGGGATCCCTTCTTTTAGCCAGGGTAGTCCCAAGGAGATGATTTCCCTGTAGTTCCACTTGGCCTTTGGGAAAGAAGGCAGGTGGGTGGGGAGGAGAGCACCTCAGTGTGGGCTTTCCCACACTGCTGGGGATTTGGGGGGAAATGGGGGTGTTTTCTGGCTCACAAGTACTTTTAGAGACAGGTGTTCCCAAGGGGAAAAACTGGGAGGCAATAGGGGTGATGCAGGGCTCTCCCTTCTCCTTTTCTGTCGCTTCTGTCTCATCACCAGGCGCCAGTTGAAGGTGGTGGGTAGCAGAGAGGCTGGAGGTGAGTTAGGGAAGAGCTGCTGACAAGTGGGCTTAGGGAGGCTGGATTTATAGGGACTGACTGAACTAGGTTTGTGGAAGTGGTGGTGGGGAGTCTGCTGGGTGATGCTGGAGGCAGGGGCACTGCTGAGTGCCATCCTACTGCCAGGATCTGGGGACTGTGGGACACAGGAGCCCATCCCCGGATCCCAGCCGAGAGCAGGTCTGATGTGCTGCTGGACCCAGGAACGTGCTCCCTGTCATGCTGCTGCCTTTCCGTCGGGCATGGAGCCACATGGGACTGTGCCAGACCCCTCCCAGCTCCCAGAAAGCACCAGTTTCTCTTCTAACATCACAGAAAATCACAAATAGGGGAGATTTGGGCGGCGTAGATGAGGTACTGAGATGCCAACACCGTCCCCGTCCAGCTCCCCTAGCCCTGCAGAGCCTGGGGCTGGCTGGTGGTGGTCAGAGCCTCATCTCCATTCTCCTTCCCTTGCTGTTTCACCCGGAATACCGATGGAGGCTGCCAGGTGTCAGCTCGGAAATCTTTTAACTTTACCTCGTCTCCCAAAATGGACAATGTCTCCGCTCATTAGGTACCCGCCCAGGGGGCAGATGTCAGCTCTGCTCATGGCTTTTCTCAGCTCATCTCTGCCCAGGCTCTTGACGGAGTGCTCAGGTCCCATCACATCACTCCAGCTCTGCCCGTGGGGCTGCCCGCCCTGCCTGCCCGGTGGCACCTCACCTCCGAGCTCCTGCCCCGGGCTCACGGCCTCCCCCTCTTCAGCAGTGGGATTTTCAAGGATTTTTAGTTAAAAGGCTGGAAAATCTCAAGCACTGGCGGCACATGCGTGTGTGTGTGTGTGTGTGTGTGTGTGTGTGTGTGTGTGTGTGTGTGTGCAGAGCTGGAATTGGTTTTCCTTGCCCAGGCAGCGCCTGGGAGGAGAAGCCAGCTCTGAATCAGGTCTGCCCTTTGAGGCTGATGCATCCTGACAGCTTGTTCACTGGGACATTAAAATCATTGCCTCTGTCTGCGTAAGACACCCAGGAAGGCGGATGATGGGAACACAGGTCAGGGGAGGATCGTTCTCTGTGCTGCACAGTGAGTGGCGGTGCTGAAAATGCCAGCCAGAGGAACAAAGAGATCCCGGCAGTGTGGGGGCTGCTGCATCCCAAATGGATGGAAGCAGGGTCCCCTCCAACACCAAGGGGCCTAACAATGTGCCTGGTGGCACAATGCAGATGGAACCATCTCACTGATGTTCCCATCTGTAGGGTGTACTATAGCTCAGGGTTTGGTGATACAGTGGGAGAACATACCGATCCCCATCCCATTCCCATCTCATCCCATCCATCCCCATCCCATTCTATCCCATCCCGTCCTATCCCATCCCATCCAATCCTGTCCTATCCCTATCCCCATCCTCCTTCCCATCACCATCCCACCCCATCCCCATTCCGTCCCATCCTATCCTGTTTTGTCCCAGCCCCATCCTATCCCCATTCTACCCCATCCTATCCCCATTCTATCCCATCCCAGCATTGCTATCCCATTCTCATTCCCATCTCACCTCATCCCATCCCATTTCATCTCATCCCAGCCATTCCCATTCCTTTCCCATGCATCCCTGACCACTACACAGCATGTTTTCTCAAAGAGCTTGAATTTTCCCTGTGGGATCACAGCAAAGCCAGAGGACATCTCCAAGCTCTCTGTGCTTTCTGTGGAGCTGGGACTTCACGCAGGTGCCCAGTGATCCCAAAGATCCCAAGGAAGGTTCCTAAGGGACACAAACAGCCAAGGACTCACTGATGAGGGGAAGCTGAAGTCCTGAGTTGACGGGAGAGGCAGGATGGCTGTTGGAGCAGGCTTTGGTGTTTTTGGGAAGTGGGAGTGGTATGGAGTAGGGGATATGGGAAAACCTGCTGGTATTTGGGACAATAAGATAGGGCATCCTGTGCTGCCTGAGCAAAAGCAGGCATTTTTCAAGCCCTCTGTGACCAGGCAGGGGACCTGCTCCCACATGGAAGTACCCATCATCTCACCTTGGAAGCTGGGTGTGAGCAGGGAGCCACACACAGTTCCTACAACTTGGCATCCTGTTGATGCCGTGTGCTCAGACTCTCTTTGGAGAAGGTTTCTCCATGTCTCTCTGTTTCCATCTCTCCCATCCAAAATCCTTGCATCCTCAGGTGCTTTTATCTGGGAGCAGTGGGTGGGATTTGCTGGGATTCGGGCACCCTGTTGTTCAGAAATTACTCCTTCAGCATCCTGAGTGATTCTTGTGAACATTGCTGATGAAATCTCCTGATGGGACATAGCTCATGAGAGGTAACAGGCAAGGAATGGAGCCATGCTCTCCACCACCATGGGTCAGGAGATGGAAAGCTTTTGGTGGGATAAGCTTGCTGGCGCCTCTCCCGGCACCAACACATACTTCCCCGGAGAGAACAACCAGGAAAAAAGTATAAATTACTCCTTTGCTTGTGCTGTCAGGGCAAACGCAAAGTGCAGGGTTTTGGCCATGCTGGAGAGAGGATTTGGGAGATGGTGGTCAGGATGATAGCCCACTAGCAGCCCAAATGTTGCTTGTCCATCCCGTGATGCCTTTTAAGACAATTCCTGAGTGCCTTGCTCTGGTCACTGATGAGCAAGGAGCCACTGTTGTGTGATGTGGGGACACAGGCAGCTGCCACAGATCCACGTCCACATCTGCTGGATGGCTGTGCCCAGCAGAAGCTTCTGGAGACAACCCTACTGGAGATGTCAGAGCATGCTTGAAGCAGCCATTGCCAGGATGTGCTTTGCAGTGCTGAGGTTCCTGCTTGGAGGCTGCTTTTGGGTTACTTGGTGTTCAGTCTTACCCATGCTGGAAATGAGATTGTCCCAGCATGGGACCTGAAGGTGACCTGCACCTTAATCAAAGGGAACACCATGTGGGTTCAGGACCATGAGGTCATGGCTGGGATCTCACCCTGCAGATTGTGGGTGGAAGGATCATAACATTAGAAGGAGCACAGCTGCTGGGAGACGGACCAATATTTGATTAAAAAAACTGCTGACAGATTCCTTGGTGCGGTGTTTCCTGCTTTCTAAGCCTTGGCTTGGGATAAACTCAAACCTATGACCTGGAAGACCAATATAATCTCATTCCCCATGAATCCGTGGGCTGTGGGTTGTTGCTCTACACCCACACGGGCACTGGGGGAAGGATTGGGATTTCCTTGCAACCCCTCGTCCTACCAGCATTCTGAATCCTTGCCTGAGCTCCCTTGTATGTTGATGACGCTGGTGCCATGGTCCTTATTTTCTCAGTCCTGGAATCACTGACCAGCAATTTGTACTGATTGGAATAAAACAATTAGCAAGGATTGGTAATCTCTTCTGGACTCTTTTGCCTTTGTGCTTCCCTGTTCTCCATGTTGCCTTTGGCCATGGCAGCAGTGCTGGCGGGATGCTCTTGTGGTTGGGGGGCTGGCTGGGCACCTCAGGGTGCTGAGATGTGCTGTCTTCCAGATCCTTCCCTACCACCTCCACTGCTGATCCACAACCCCACGGGATCCCCGGCCTGTCCCTGCGGCTCTTCCAACGGTGAGTCATGGTTTGGGTTTTCCATTCTTTCCAATTGTTTTTTTTTGGCTGGAGTACATGGGAAAGGATGTTGCGATTGTGACAGTGGGATTTAAAATTTATTTGACTTGTGTAGGTTCAGTGGAGAGGAGTGAAGTCCCTCAGGATCCATCCTGGGATGTGTCCTGCTTGCAGGTGACATCAGTTGGGGATGCAACCGCTACCTTTGAAGAGAGACCTATAGGATATTTTAGGGAAAAAACCCATGAATTCTAAGGACAGCTGGTCGCTGAAAGAGGCTGTGTACTCTCCATCCTTGGAGGTTTTCAACCCCCAGTGGGATAAAGCGCTGGGCAACCTGCTCTGATCTTAGTGCTGACACTGCTGTGAGCATCAGCAGGACTAAAGACTGACCTCAGGAAGTCCCATGGGCTCCCCTCCTACTGAAAGACTCCTTCCCACAGCAGGGAAGTGCCCAGGTCACTGGGGGCAAGCACAGAGGTTGCTGAGTTGCTGGGAAGAGGAAGGTTTTCTCTCTTAACACACAAGCTGCTCTGGCACATTAAGAGCAGCACCAAGTCCAAACAAAGAGTGGGGTCTGCAGCTCACCCACTCTGCTGCCTAGGGAATATTTTGGCTGGTGGAGAGGTTTTTCTGCCCTCTGGCACTCGATTTATTAGTGGCTCAGGCTGCTCCACTGATTGTATTGATGGGCAGTGCATGCCCCAGTTAACTTATTGGGAACAGCAGCAAAAATACAGCAATAAAAATAACCCAGCGCCCCATGTCACTGAAACGAGCTGGATGATTCCATCATAGTTGGGTTTCTGGAGGAAACAGACCCCTGGCTCGTGCTCCCCCTCCACAGCTGGACCACTTGGGCTGTGGTAAGCTGAGAGGTCCCAGGGATCCCGTCCTCCACAGCACAGCTCTTTGGATGGTTTCCCTTCGTTGATGGATGCTGAGGCTCTGCCCAAACCTGTTTGGAATGTAGAGAAAAATACGGTGGGACTTGCCTACCCCAAACACAAGCTGGAGGTGATGCTCCCAGTCATTTCACCTGCACCCCCAACCAAGACTATGTTTTATTTCTCTCTGAAATTCACATTAAGTGGCTCTTGGGTGTCCTTGGGTGCCATGTCAACCTCTGCCGTGTTCTGGTCTGCAGGCCCAGGCCGTGGACTGCTGGGTTCCCCCCTGCACTCAGCATGCCCTTTTCTGGTGCAGCCAGACCCTCCCAGGAATCACTCTGGAGCTCGAGGCCATCCTGCAGGGTAAGGTAAGGTCAGCTCAGTTCCTTTTCAAATCAGAGAGTCCCAAAATGGTTTCGGGTTAGAAGGGACCTCAAAGACCATCTTGTTCCACCCCCCTGCCATGGGCAGGGACACCTTCCACTATCCCAGGTTGCTCCAAGCCCTGTCCACCTTGACCTTGGACTCTTCTAGGGATGGGACAGCCGCAGTTTCTCTGAGCAAATCCTGGAAGGGGTCTTTGCAGCTCCCTTAGGCTGTAAAGCAGGAAGGGTGCTGGGGCCTCTCTTGTGCATCTCTGCAGGTCTGCCATCCTGCTGTCTCTGCCCTCACCGCCTGCTTTCCGCCACGCTCGTCATTCCATTAAAACCAACTAAAGAGCTAAGCTGGGAAGTGCATAGACAGGGTGATTTTCATCAGCCACTCTGCTTTTATGACTAAAATAGATCTGTGTTGGCCTGGGGCCATCATGTTGTCCCAGGCATTGACTTGCACGAATGGATGGTGGGGCAATATTTTCCATTAGTGAAGAGGACACGCATCTCCAGGGGAGAAGACAGCTCCATAAAGCAGAAATGTTGTAGTAACAGACAAATCCACCTCTCTTTTGTCCTATTCCTTTTAAAAGTGTCACTTATCCCTGTTTTCTGCATGTAAAACCCTGGGAGAGATTGGCCAGAGCAACACCCTACACCTGCAACAGGATGGTGTGTTTTGGATAATGGGATGAAGGTTTCCCAGAGGAGCTGCAGGTGATCCAGTAAGGTGCAGCAAGGGCAGAACTTGCCAAAAAAACTGTGAGGAGGTTTATCCATGGTTTGGTGATGTGGTGGGTACTGGTTATATCTGGTCATGAGATCTCTGTCTGCAGCTCTGTCTTGCCATGGGGAACCTCTTACAAACTTGTCCATCAGCCGAGGGATTTTTGGGGTGGATGGTGGCCTGGAAGCCATGAGCTGAAGGAAGGATACACTTGGAGAGAGCATACCTGGAGGTCCCTGCCTCTTTCCTGCATGCTGGCATCTCCCTGAGCATAGCAAGTTTTGGGGAAGGGATCCCCCATCACCAACCCCAGGAAGATCAGGACGTGTCTTTGCTGGGCAGCTGAGTGTCCAGTCTGGGACCAAGTCCCCAAACTGTCCAGGAAGTGCATTTTATTCTCTGGCTTTAGTGAAGACACTTTTTTGCAATAAGTGGTTATTAAAGTTATTGTTCATTTGGGTGAACACCACAACGTCTTGCAGCTCCCGCCTCCCTCCAGGAAGATCTCTGACACCGTTTTTCTGCCTTCTCATGCTCTCTGTCCAACATCCCATCCCTTCTCCCAGGCCTGTGTCCTGGCCCCTCTCCCACATCCACAGGTGGAAGAGGAGCTGGTGCCTAGATCTGTCCAAGCTCCCCTCAGGGCTGTGTCTTGGATTTCTTCCCCCTTGGGATTTCATCCTCGGAACTCAAGACTGAATCTCTGTGTGTGGTACTATGACTATTTTATGGAAAAACTCCAGGTAGGAGGGACACCTGGAAGAGCACATGGTGGGATTCTTGGGGTTGTCCTTGCCAGGCCAGCAGCTGGACTCAGTCTTTGTGAGTCCCTTCCAACGCAGGGTATTCTGGGACTCTGGGTTTGGAGACCACTTTACACTGTGAAGACTGCTGCTGCCCCATCTCCCATCTGGGTCATGGGGTGAGCTGTCGCTGCTGATGCTGGAAGCTGGAGGTGCTGTGGGGTTAGTAAGGTGCTGGGGTGGGAATTGTCTGTTCCAGCAAGGGAAAAGGCCATGACACGAGGCTGCAGGGTGGTGATGGGGCCGTGCCTACCAGTGGCAAACCATTTCCCACTTTGACCCTTCTGCTTAATCTGAACTTGAAGGTGAATGAGCAGAGCCCGCTCATTGATCGGGGATGTGGCTGATGAGCGCCATGCCCTGCGGAGAGCTCGGCCCCAGCGCCAGCTCCCTCTCTCACCCTGTTTTTCCTGCCTCCCCTTCACGCCTTTCCAAAGCCATCAGTCAGAGTGTGGCACCCCAGGCTGCCGACCTTGCTGGGGGCCAGGGGGACAACATATAGTTCCCTGCGGAGAGCTGTCCCGCTGTCTGATGGGCTTCTCCCAGCTGCCACCTTTGCCTCTCCGCTGCTGGTAAGCCTGGCATCTGCCTGCCATCAGCTTGGGGGTGTGGGGAGGCACAGGACGAGGCCAAGGTGTTGGTGCCCATAGTGCCAGGAGTCATGTTTTATGTAGGTAGTGATGTTATCTGCTGAGCCACATGCTGACTCTCCTGGTTTAATGGGTCTGGTGTCTTAACAGGGGCAAAATATAACTTGAAGCATCTCTGCACTGCTCTTGATCTTTAGCTAAAATGCCATATGAAGTGGCAAAGTGTATTTTTTTGGTCCGTTGGGAAGCAAAACCTGATTTTAGGTTGGAAACTTAGAGCTTGTCTTGGCTAATACATAAAAAGCTTGGGTTTTGGGGGAAGGAAGATAATGTGCCTTCCCTTCATGTCTTCCGTCCTTTAGCCACAGATTTTTTTTGTCCCGCAGCTGAAAATAACAAACCATTTTAATCTAAGTATTGCTTGTTCTGATCTTTTAATCCAGCTTGCTTTCTATCAGCACGGCGGCCTGAAATGATTTATCCGCCTGCCTCTCTATTATATAATTATTGGGAAGATTACTGGGCAGCAGCTTTAGCTGGGCATCCATCGCTGGGGAAGGAGGAGGGGGCTGGAAGGTGAGGGGATGTTTCATAGGATCGCAGAATCATGGACTGTTTTGGGTTGGAAGGGACCTTAAAGATCATCCGGTTCTAACCGCCATGCCATGGGCAGGAACACCTTCCACTAGACCAGTTGGCTCAGGTTTCTTCTCTCCGTTTGCGCCTTGGCCACTGGGAAAAATGGGAGGGGGAAGCAGTGAGCTGAGTGCCTTGGGCTGTGTCCGTAGTTTGCATCTGAGTATGGAAAGCTTTCCCCTCAGTGTATATTTGTTGCAATTAAGTGCCCCATGGTCTGGCTGGTAGCTGGAGAAACGTGACCCTCCGAGACAGAGAGGGTGTCGGTGAAATCCTGCACTTCTTTACGCTGGTTGGGGAATTTTTTTTTTGCTGTGCTTGTGGTTTTGGGAACAGCACGGTGAGGCAGTGTGGCCTTGAGAAGAACCTGGAATTTGGGGTTGTGCTCCTG
Source organism: Sclerurus mexicanus (assembly GCA_013396755.1). Classification (NCBI taxonomy): domain Eukaryota; kingdom Metazoa; phylum Chordata; class Aves; order Passeriformes; family Furnariidae; genus Sclerurus; species Sclerurus mexicanus. The sequence goes on along the minus strand of VWZF01000213.1, from coordinate 135,328 downwards.
ATGCTTCCCCTCCTTGTGCAGAGCTGTGGGTGGGCGAACATACACAAGGAAGAACCAGCAGTTGGGACATGGTAATGTCAAGAAGGGATGGAGGTGACCATGGCTGTTTCACCAAAGCCCAAGCTCAGCTGGGTCTCCAAGAAGCCTTAGGTGTTATCCCTGGATAAGAAGGGCTTGAGCCCTTGGGTGATGGGGTGGCTGCTCTGAAGAAGGGATATTACTGACATCCAAGGGCAGATGCCAAAGGTAGATTCAGTTGGAGCTTTCTGTTGGCAGAGGAGATGAACAGGTATCCTTGGCATGGCAGGATGGCACAGCCAAGAGTTGATACAGCCAGATGGAGACTCGAGTTACCATAAAATGCAGCTTCTGACAGACATGACCTGTGGGCTCAGCTTTGGAGGAAATAACACAAGGATGTCTGTGGCTCCAAAAAATTCCTTTTCCCTTCTCCAGACTGAATGTCTGGTCACTGGTGGGCTGGTACCTGCCACCGTCACCAAGGGAAGGAGAGGAGATGCTTGGCCTGTAGCTGGGATGTGGTGACTCAGAGCTGGGACAAGGACAGACCTGCAGCACCAGTCAAAATCAGGTCTTGGCTTTTCTTGCTCCACAAGGTCTCAGGGACCTTTTCAGGGCACAACATCCCCAGAGTTGTGTTGTGTTTTGGGCTTTGGGAGTGTCTATGTGGGGACACATTGAAATGCTCTTTGAGCCTGGCATGGCCATGGGGCAGTGGGAGATGCCCACCTGGAGTGTGCCACGCTCTCTCCACTGCTCTTGGTCCTGCTTCCCAGAAAACTGTTTCAGCAGCCCTACTGCCTCCAAAACACGAGACTTGTCATCTCTTGGAGCAGGGGGTTGGTGTGGCCACTGGGAGGGCAGCAGAGGATGGCAACAGCTGAGGAGGGGTCAGGAGCAACGTGGGGGCACAAGACCAGCTGGTTTGGAGCAGTTGTCACACATCCCCTTCCTCTAGGGAGCCAGCTGAACTCTGGAATGTGCAGGCAGGGCTTCAGCCTGGTCCTTCCCACTGTGCTGCTGCCTCTGAGATGAAGAGTTTAGCAGAGCCCTCCTCTCCCTCCCAGAGGCTCCGTCCCTGGAGTGGGTGGGCAGGCACCCTATAAAGCGTACCCAAATGTCCCCCTGCACACAGGCAGTGCATCAGTGCTCATCTTCTGCTGAGCTCCTTCCTCCTTCATGTTGGAAGCGTTGGCTAGTTCACCCTCATCGCCCTGAGGCATCCAGATTTGCTCAGTGGCCTTTGAAAAATAAATAAATAAATAAGCAAGCAAATAAATAAATAAATCAAAGCCCATGAAATGGCAAGAACATCAGCAGTGGGTGCATCCCCCTTTCCAGCAAACCCAGGGATTTGGGAGAAAATAGGTCACGTGCTCTTCATCCGGTGCCACGTGGTGGCTCTCCCAGGGCCAATGAGGTTGTGAGCCCTTCTGCGCTGAACGGTGGAATAAAGAAAAAAAAAAAATTGCTGGGATTTTTTTTTTCCCCCTGTAGCATTTTTCATCCTTTCCAAACGTGAAAAGACTGGCCATCTGTCTGGACCCCCCTCCCGCCAAATCGGCACGAAAGCGGCTCTTTGGGAAAGGTAAGGAGATTTAAAAGATTGTCTTGGTGGAAGACCACCCGCGGTGGGCAACTTTTCCTAATGGTGGAAATCAGGGAAGAATCATGGATTGAGTTGGGTCTGGGGCTCGGTGTGGGTTGGAAGAGCTTTGATTGCTTAAGAGCAGTTTTAAGTGAAATCGTGTAGGGGGAAATTTTAAGTGTGTGGCGGGCAGAGGTGGGATTACAGGAGATATCCGAGCACAAGCAACAGGATTCCCTTAAGTTAAAGGGCTGTTCCCCAAGTCTCTCCTAGGAGATGTTTGCAAAATATCATTGGGAAATGATTTTGCCAAATATCTGTTGCGAAATCGTTTTGCCAAATTGATTTTGACAAGCCCCTGCTGCGAATTTGTCCTGCGAAATCTTCGTTCTCGTGGTACGTGCTTTATTTTAATGAAAGTTCCCTCTTGCCTGCGTCTGGTGGCTAAAGCCAAAGATTGTCTCCCTGGATAGGGAAAAGTCCATCTCTGCCTTAACCGGAATATCCAGCCATTCCTAAATTCTGTGATTTACAGCTCAGGCTTCGGACAGTGTCATTTGTGTATGCGCTTGGGTTGGAATGGCACAAATGGAATTGCCTTCAAGAAACGGATACTAAAATAACAGAGATGTTAATCACGGCTTAGTAATAAAACCCCCAACCCTGATTTGTTTGGTTTTTACCTTCTGCTCTCATTTCCATTTGTTTTTTTTATGTTTAAATATTTTTATTGTTCAATTCCACTCTCTTTCCATATTTTTGATATTTTTACATTCAATTCCATTCTATTTCCAGTATTTTAAAAAATATTTTGACTTTTAATTTCATTCCACTTCCATTAATTTTCAATTTTTTAATATTTTTATTTTTTAATCCCATCCTATTTCCATTTTTTTTCCTTTTTGCCATGGAAATTTGCTTTGTAGAGAGGAATACCTTGTATTATGATGCTCGCTTTGTTTTCTGTTTGCCTTCAGATTCCCATTTTCCTCAGGGTGCCTAAATTCCTTATACCATCATCTGTTGTATTTCCTTTGCTTACATCATCTCTTTATAAGTAGAAAAGTGCAATATTAGTTGCAAAGGTTACAGAGGTCTTAAAAGCTGTTGAAATCAATCCCAAGGTATCATCTCCTTATTGCAAAGGGAAAATATTCTTGGATATATTTTTCTCCTAAGCTGAGTTTTCTGGGATAATGTAATTTGAACATGAACCATCTTAGAAAATCAGATTTTATTAGTTGGAAGTCACGTCCGGCTTAAAATAAACAAGAAACAGTGGATCAAGGATGTTGTGTTTAAGTTTCCATAAAATGATTGACCTTTGTTTTGACAGATGCAAGGACAGATGCTGGGCTGCATTTTGATACAGAAACCCAACCCTGAATTAAAAAGAAATGGCATTTTTTCCTAATACTTTTGCTCTTAATACAGAATTCCAAAATAATTCCGTAATATTTCCAAAGCTCTTAATCTCAGACTTCCCCCCTCCTTTTGCGCATTCATTTATATAAATATTTTTAGTGTTCTCAGACACAATAGCAAATGGAAATAACCGTAAGAAAATGTTCTTTTAATCTTTCTGAATTAAGAGGACATTCATTTCTCGATAAAAATGGTCATTTTTCAGTTGGGGAAAAAGGCTTGGAGGGGAGGGTGGAAATCCCTCTTTAAGTGCTTTCAACATTATTTAAATGCCTTCAAAATGTCATAGGCAAGTTGTGGGAATTGAGTACATAGGATGAGGAAAGGGGAATGTTGTGGGGATCGGTGTTGGACCAAGCCAGCACCCCTTTGGGGTGGCATCGGAGGGGATCGGGGAGATGCCCACGCCCCACCTTGTGGGGTGCTCTGCTGGGTACCAGCCAGCAGTGCCACTTCCCTCCCTGCCTTGGTGGTCCCAGAATTGCTTTTCTCAGGGGATGATTGGGGTTTTTTTGACCCAGGCGCCCTCTTGGAAAATGGGTGTTTGCTGTGGAGCAAGCAGAGAGGGCACCTCGCCAGCAGCGTGGCTCCCTGTGGCATGGGGCACACTGGGATAAGCTTGATCCCACTGGTGGCAGAGCGTTGGGAGCCCTGGCTCCAGTCTGTGTCTGCCTTTGGAGGAGCAGAGGTGGTTTCTAAACCCGCAGGGTGACACCTCTGCCACTGAGCCCCCCAAATCCTGCAGCGATGATGTGGGTGACAGCCTGGGTGACGTGAGTCTGCCGGTTCTCTGCAGCTGCTTTTTGGCCAGGGGAGTTGGAAAGCGAATTTCAAGGCTTCCCCCGTTGGCGAGGGCTGTCTCCATCCCTGCACTGAGCTTTTTTCCAGTGTCCTGCATCCAGCCTGGTGCTGCGATCAGGTACACACACACACACACAAGCACAGACGTGCATATCTGATTGAATTTCTTTATTTAATTCGGATTTTGCTAAATGATCTGGCAGGGGGCAGTGGATGCGCCTTACTTGCACCAAACCCCCTCTACCCAATGAATGCAGTGTCAGAGCTGCCTGGATACCTTCCGTTGGCATTGGTGGCGCATCCCCCATGGATTTTGGCAGAGACCCAGGGCCCCACAGAGATGGAACTGTTGCAGTGGCTGTGCCCTTGCTGCCAGGGCCAGACCTGGGGACAGGGGCAGTCGTGACCCCTTCTCCAGCAGCCCCAATTCCCACCGGACCAAGTCCCCCCGTTCCGTCACTGGGGTTTGGCTCAGCGTTGAGACCTGAGGATACAGAGGACCTACCACAGGGGAGAAGGGGAGAGGAGAAGGCGGCTCTCCTTGATTCTAATCGGGGTTGAGGTTTAGCTGAAGTGAAAACAGATCGGGAGTGACAGTTTTGGAGCCTGCTGTCAGGGTCTGAGCGCAGCGCGGCAGCGATCCTACCCTGGATGCCGAGGGCCCCCGTCCTCCTCCTTGCAAGCCAAACCTGGGAGAGGCACCACCACGGAGCGCGGGATGGGGACCGCGCAGCCCGGCTACACCGCTGGCGCAGCCACCAGGCAGCTTTGTCACACACCACCCCCTGCATCCTCCTTCCTCGTGGTGCTTTTGGCTGGGGACAATGCCAGGCAGGACGTGGCCTTGTGGTGGCCATCAGGGTGGAATCCTCCAGCCCCGTGCCAATGGATGCTTGAAAGAGGAAGGATGGTGTTAGTCTGCGTCCTGACCGATCCGCTCAGGGTGCCGAGTTACTTCTCCAGGGCAAGGAGACACAGGAGCCTCCCTTCCTGTGTCTCCCATCAGTCTCCCGTTCCCAAAGGGCATCTGTGGCCAAGGTGAAGGTCACGGGTTTGGGCTTGTGGAGAAACAGCACAAGCAGAGCACTGGATCCAACTGGGATTGGTGGGACCACGTTGGTTGTGGCTCCCCCTCTCTCTCTCCCCCCTCTTGCTTGGTCACCACGTTTTCCATGGAGGGGACCAGCAGAATGGTGCTGTACCCAATCTGTCCCTTACATCCTTGGCATGACATCTGGGGGGAATGGGAAGACCTGTTCCCCCAGCCCTTGATCAGGAGGGGCTAGGACCTGCCCCAGGTGCTTTCAGAAGTTGAGTGGTGCTCATGAAAACAATCCCACCTCCCATCTTTCTGTCCACTAGTGCCTGGACAGACCTCCCTGGGGCAGCCCGTGTGCTCCAAGCCTCGTCCCTGTTTCCAGGGATTAGAGATGGAGATGGGGTGAGATGAAGCAGTAGATTGCTTCGCTCTCAGGATGAAGGGATTTGTGCACTGCCCCCAGATCAGTAGATTGAAAATGGAGGGAAGTAGATTGAAAACGAAGGGAAAATACTGGGACAGTGCTGCCTGCAGGATTAAAATCAGCGCAGTCAGCAGGCTTTGGAGGAGGAGGGGAATGACCCGTGTCATGGATGGGGGTGCTGCTGGATGCCTGCTGTTGTCCTCTGTGGAGAGATGCTCCTGGTTGCATCCCCCTCTGTTTCAGAGGATGTGCTGGAAACTGTGTGCTTTCTGCTTCCCCGGGGCCCTGGAGGGGCTCTCCTCTCAGCTGCCCCCCTAGTTACAAGGATGTGGCTGGAGCTTTTTGCAGTGCTGTGCCTCTCATTTCCAGACTGCTGGAGGACAAGCTACTTTTCCCTGGAGGTCTGCCCATCTCCCTGTGGTCTCTCCGTCTTTATGAGCATCTGGCATGGATCTGTGTATGTGAGCATCCTTCTTGGGGAGTCCTTTGGATTCTCCTAAAAACCGACATCTAAAAACTGGTGATGGATATTTGACTGCCTCACCCCTTGGGGCATATTTCCAGTTGTGCTGGCATCTTTTGGGCAGGATATGGGTCCTTGGAGCTGATGCACAACCATGGCAGAGCATCCCTGGAGCATCTGTCAAGGCATTTCCTGCTGCAAGGTTGCATCTCCTGGCTCCCATTCCTTGGCCCTTGGCAGGGGGAAAAAAAAACTAAATTGGGTGCACCCCTGAAGCATGACCGACCCTGGGCATGGCTCAGTACCAAGGTCATAAGTGTGGTTGTCCAACAGAGATGAGCTTTATTTGCAAATACATGAATGTTTAAAAGATTTAAAGCAGGATAACTGGCAGCCTGTGGGGAGGCTCTTTTCCTGGCTCTCCAGTGCAGCTTAAGCCCCTCACTCAAGACTCAGTCTCCTACCATCCCTCTGTTCTGCAGAGCCTTGGTTCCTTCAGCTCTTCCCTATGGGGCCGTGTTTTCTGGCCCCAAGGAGCTGGAGTTCCTTCCTGCTGGCTGGATCTCCTGCAAAGACTCACTTCATCATTCCTGGTTTCCTGCAGATCCTACAAGTCAGCTTGTCACTCTCAGCCATTTTCAGGTGGATAGGGAGCATTTCCTCTGTTTCTGTGCACTTAATTGCACACATTATTGTTTAGTACTTTGCCTTTCAGAGCTCCATCTGATTTTCTTGGCCTTGCCAAGCTCATTTTGGCTTCTTGCTCTGCTCTCCAAAAGCTTCCCCCACCTGGCTTTTCACCTGGCAGTTTAACAGGATCAATGTTTTGGAGCGGTTTAGAGCATTCCCCAGCCATTATCGAATGGTTTCTTGCACTGTGGCTTCCTTCACATCACACAGTTTGCTCCATTCTCCAGTGGGTTCTGTCCAGCCACCCTCTGCAGCACTGCTTGTGGTGCTTCCCGTGTCCCACTGCACGTTCAGGGACGGAGTGTGGCACTGAAGCAAGTCGTCACCCTGCTCTCTGCAGCGCAAGGTGATGACATTTCAGGTTTGGGATTTTTTCCCGTTGCTCGGGTGCTGCAGCAGAACCCGCCCTGCTCTGCAGAGCTGAGCCCCGTGGCAAGGTCCAGGCTGGGGTGCAATGCAGTGCTGCTGGCTCTGCCTTCCTGAGGTGACTGGGCCACCTGGGATGAGCAAAGACCAAGCCAATACTTGGTCCTTGCTTGACCATCAGCAGCTCTGATGGATGCCCTCGCTCCCAACCTCTCCAAAATAATGACTTGGGCGAGGAGGGACAGCCAATATTTCAGGAAAAAATTGTAATGGATTATTTTTATCTATCCATTAATCTGCTGGCAGGCCAGAGGAGAAAGAGTGATGCTCCTTATCCCAGGAAATGTTGTTTTCTTGGCACTGACGGCCTTGCTACAGGCTCACAGACATCTGAGGATGCTCTTGGTTGCTGAGTCGTTATGGACCAGCTGCAAAGAGCATTGGCTCTCATCACCTCATAGGGAGAAATGTCTGATGCACTTACGCAGTTTGACATTCCCTGAGAATACTGTTTTTATTGGCTGGTTGTTCCAACAGTAACTAACAGGATGATTTGGAAGTGGCTGAATTAAAGCACATTGTTCCCACCCTCTCCCTGCTGACCCAGCTGCACGAAATCAGCTTTAATTAAAAAAATTCAATGAGGATCTGTTATTCTTCCAAGCAGGGTTGGAATACCCTTGTTGAGGTGGTGGTTTAAGAGGTTCAAGCTGCTGGTTTTGCTCAGGGTCCCACAATCAAAAAGCCCTGAAAGCAGCCCAGACAGTGTTTTCTGGCTTTGATAAGGGCATCTAATAGCCTGCTGCTACTACATTGCATTTCCCTCACTGCTCTGTTTCCAGCCTCTGCTTGCAACACCACAGCGGCTGGTGTGAGGGAATGGAAATTCTGCATCCTATAGATCTGTGCGGATACATCTCTCAGATACCTGAATTCCCTCTAAACCTGGTAATTAACATAAGCATCAAAGTTTTGCCTCCCCCAGATGTATCAGGACACAGAGGTAGGGAGGGCTGGTAGGAAAAAACTGCATCTTTACCCACTGACCTTCACACAAAAGATGGTGATAATGGCACTGCCATCATGACAAAATGAGTTGTTCTCCCTGGACTGGGCTTGCCTTGGTGAAGACTAAAGCCTGAGACCAGCTTGTGGGGTGCACCAGATGAAGGAGAAAACCAGGAAAGCAGCTGGGAATTTCCTGGAGAGGAGGGGCAGACTTAGCACAGTTTTGGGTTAATCTGAGAGCATTTGGCTGGGATGTGGCTGAGCCCACTGCAGTGTGACAGTGCTGGTGCTCTGCATCACCATACTAGTGGAGATGTTCAGAACAAGAGGAATTGGCCTCAGGTTGCACCAGGGGAGGTTTAGATTGAATATTAAGAGAAATGTTTTCAGGGAAAAGGTGTTCAGGCACTGTCACAGCCTGCCCAGGGCAGTGGTGGAGTCACCATCTCTCGAAGTGTTAAAAAATGCATAGATGTGGCACCTGGGGACAATGGTTTAGTGATGGAGTGCTGGGGGAACAGTTGGACTTGATGACCTCGGAGGTCTTTTGCAACTTAAAGAATTCTGTGACTAAAGGATCTCACCTGGAGGGGAGAGCAGGGAAATGGGAGAAGGACTGAGAAAAAAGCCTCCAGAGATGCCTACTCTGAGGGGCAGAGCAGAGACATTTGTCTCCCTTGATGCTTGAAAAGATCATGTGCAGGTGAGAGGCAGGAATATCCTCCCAGATGATGTACCAAGAGAACACAGGATGTCTTCTTGTCTTGGCTAGAGATATCTAAAATATTTCCACTGAAGCTGGAGAGTAAAGAGGAATGTGTGGAAAATAGCAGCAGCTGGAATTGCGGCTTTATTCCAAAATGGCATTTGGTGTCAGTCACATAGATGCTGCTGCTGCTTTGTCTTCCGGCAGCCAAAGGCTGATGCATTTCCATTCGGTTTAAGGGAATGCTTGAATTGGGTCTTCTGCCTGTTTTTCTCTCCTTCCACCCCTGTTCTGACCTGGCCAGACTGCGTTGTCGTCATAATCTCAAGCTGGCTGCCTCGCTGTGCTTCTCAGCCACTGAAACACAGCACTGAAAAGCACCGGATTAGGTCTTAATGGCAGGATCAAGTCAGCAGGAGATGAGCGGGGAGAAAGCTCCTGCTTACGCAGGTGGACAGGCAGCACTCCTCAAGAAAACAAGCTGGAAAGCCTAAAATGTCAGAAAAAAGCATCTTCTTTCCTGGCTTGTCTTGCTTTTCTCTGCATTTACTACAGCTTTCATTTTCCAAGGGTCAGAAAACTCTGGTCTGAGTTTTGTGAAGGTGATATTGAGGGGTCAGAGGTGTTTAATGATTTCCTCTCTTGCAGAGGAAAATGTTGTCTTGAGTGGTGGATGTTCTGTCCAAGATGTTAATTCCCAACACCAAATTCTGCCACCCCCACTAGAAAGCTGGGCTGTGCCATGTTGTGGTGTGCTGGAGGATGATGAGAGTTTGTGGTTTCCTATACCACCTGTGCTGGTGGGGCTCCTGGAACACCAAGGAACCTGGGAAGTGTGTTGGATATTTTCCAGGATGGCATTGCCATTGAGCAATGGGATGCTCCGGAGTAGTGTCTCTGGGGTTGTCCTCTGGGCAGGTGGCACAGCATCCCCATACTGACCAGTGCCGTGGCCACCCTGCTCTTCACCTGCACAGGCCCTCAAGGGTTCTTGGTCAACAGGGCTCCGAGATGTTGGAGGTTATCAGCCTGCACTGGCCAAGAGAAGCTGGGGCTGCTCCATCCCTGGAAGTGTTCAAGGCCAGGTTGGACAGGGCTTGGAGCAACCTGGTCTAGTTGAAGGTGTCCCTGCCCATGGCAGGGTGTGGAATGAGATGAGCTTTAAGGTTCCAAACCATTGTGTGGTTTTATGATACACCTGTCAAGAAAGTGTGATTCTCTGGAGGCCGTGTGATGGCAAGAGGGTGATGAAGGCTTTCTCCTTTGAGTCTGCTTGGCAGTGCCTGTGAATTTTCCATCCAAACCTTTCAGGGAGAGCATGGGATATGCTGGTGGTCCTCTCTGTTTGCTTTTGGACAGCTTGAACAAAACATTGCAATCCCCCCCTGAACAAACACCTGTATGAAACAAAGATTCTCTCCCATGTGGCTTGTGCACCCAGGGAGCCCTAGGAATACATGGGGAGAGGAAGAGGAGGAGGAAGAGGAGGAGGAAGAAGACTGGCTTCAGCAAATGCAGAGCCAGTGGTGTCTCCCAGCCCCTGCAGGAACAGGGGCTCTGCTGGAGCTCAGCTGAGCCCGCTGCTGTCAGGGATAGCATCCCTGATACAGTGTCAGGGGTATGATTCCTGGGATCCCAACATCCATTTTTCCAGCTCCTGTGTGGAAACCAGGCTGGAGAACAAAGTCCAGCCCAGAGCTCCATTTCCCTCCTCCTGTTCTGCTTCATGTGCCATCTCCTGGCTGGGAGATGATCATGTTATTAAAAGTAATTTAATACACAGCATTCAGATTTCGTCTAATTAGAAGGGTTTAGCTCCACTTTTAGGAAAGTGTCAGTATTTGTGAGGTATCAGCAAGCAAGAGTGACAGCTTAGGCAATTTCTCCAACCTCTAAAAAGTGGGAAAGGAGAAAAACTGGAATGTGTATGTTTGCATATGGAGAAGAGGAGTCTTCCTGCTGTTCTGGGTTTCCATGTTCCTTTCTCTTCCTTGGTCTTTGGTGCATGAGCTGCTTTTTCAGACATAGGGAATTCCTGAGAGATTAAGGAAGTTTCCCAGAATTTAATATATTTAACCTCAAAACCAAGGAAGAACTGGATTGCTCTGAGAACTGATTATGTCTCCTTCAAGCACTCTCACGAAGGAAGGTGCAATTAAAAGGCCGATTTATTGTGGAATGGGATCACTCTTTGGAAAGGCGTTGTCCAGCTGTTTTGGGGCAGATCTTCCCTTGCTGAGATGCAAAGACTTTTGGCTGCATGGAAGGAGTGTGCTCCAGTCCTCCATCTCCAGGTGGCCAGGTGTGATGCTTGGCAGAGCCTAGCTTAGCTCACTGTGCAGCGTCCCTTTTGGGAACTAACTTGGTGCTTCTGTCTCCTAATTCCACATCTTTGACCTCTGTGGGGCTGCACCTGCTTCAGTTTGGGTTGGAATTGGGCCCTGGATCTACTCTATCCATTAGGCTGGATGTAATCGTCTCCTTAGGGCTTTCAAGTAGGTGGACAAAGGAGCCATTTCAAAGCTGCCGTGAACAAGGCAGAATGTGATGGTGAAGAGGAAGGGTCCGAGATGGGTCTCTCTCCAGGCAGGGAATGCCCTGAAATGCTCAAAATGGCATTTTGGGGGGTGATTTTTCCCAGCCTTTTGTCCATGAAGAATGAGGGCTGTGGGGGCAGGCAGACACCCAGAGTAAATGCTTCGGCTCTATTGTTCCCATCGTTTCCACTGAGCTCATGAACCCCCCTATAAAACACTTACCTTTCACTAGTATGATTAAGAAAAGGCCAATGTAGCTTTCCCGCTCACTGGAGCATGAAGCGTGTTTAATTTAATAATGCTGATAAATCTTAAAGCCAGGAGCATTTGGCTAACACATGACCCACTTTTTCAATCAATTGGAAGCATTTACATAACGGCCTGATGCAGGGTTCCTCCTGTGAGGGATGTGGAGCAAGGGATGGCAGGGGAGGGATGACACCCTCCCTGTGAAAGGACAGGGGGGAATGGCATTAAACCGAAGGAGGGGAGTATTAGATGAGATTTTAGGAAGGAATTCTTTCCTGTGAGAGTGGTGAGGCCCTGGCAAAGGTTGCCCAGAGAAGATGTGGCTTCCCCATCCCTGGAGGTGCCCAAGGCCAGGTTGGACGGGGCTTGGAGCGACCTGGGCTGCTGGCAGGTGTCCCTGCCCATGGCAGGGGGTGGATTGAGATGAACGTTAAGGTCCCTTCCAACCCAAATCATTCCATTATTCTCGATTCTATGATTCTATTCATGATTCTGTGTCGAGCCAAAAGGTACTGCTAAGGGTGGGGAGGAGGAAAATATTACCGCGGAAGAAGGTGATGACATTGGAGACCAGAGTGATGGCAAAGGGATGAGAAACTATCACACGTGGGCAGGGACGCCTTCCACTAGATCAGGTTGCTCCAAACCACACCTAACCTGGCCTTGAACGCTTCCAGGGATGTAGAATCTACAACTTTTCTGGGCAGCCTGTTCAGTGAGCCTGTTCCAGTGTTCAACACATTTAATTTCTTATCCATCTTGTGAGAGTTTCATCCCTTTTTCCATGTGTAACATCCAGCAGCCTCAAGACCCATGGTTGCACATAGGTCATAAGCAAACTCATTCCCAGTGAGCTGGTGTCCTTTAGCTTTAGGGAATGCTATCTCCCTGCAAACCACGTGGTTTTATTCATTTTAGGTTTCATAATAACCTCTAGAAAGAGGTTTTACATCAAAGCCATCCCTAGCCATGGTTTGTGCGTTGCTGCTGTTTATTGATTCTGACTTGCATTAAAGCAGTACTTGAAATCTAGTTTTTCTCCCATTTTTTTTGTCACATAAGTCCCTGTCTGAGCAAAGGGAAATGCCAGATGCTTGTCAGCAGGATGAAAAATCTCCCATCTGATACAGACTGAGGGATTAAATACTACGAGGGAGAATTGCTCTGTATCTCTCAGTGTCGCATGGAGAAGGATGCTGGCACCTCCCTCTGGGATGGGACTGCTCTCCCCATGCACCGGGTTGCAGGGACGTTTCATATGCCATGTCCTTGTGCAGAGTTGCTCCTAAGGAGCCATCAGGAATGAAAAGGGAAGGATTTGTTACCATTCTGTGATTTTTTTTCCCCCCTTGCCTTCAAAACATCAGTGGCCTCCCTGGAGGGCAGAGGAGGAAAGAGAGAGAGGGAATGAAAAAAGAAAGGAACACGCTTTCATGACACACATGTAATATGAATGGCTGGAAATGGCATGGTCCACACAATGCCCAGCTGGGGAGCTCACAGGTCGGGATGTATGGCAATAATCAGGATGTCAGTTCCATCCTCCCCATTCTGCGCTCCTGGGGTCAGATGGGTAATTCCTGGCTGCTGGAAAACTGGCTTTTGGTTTTCTGAATGCCCTTTCACACTGTAAATGGTGAATCTTGGGTTGCTGAATAGTTGTTGTGGGTCTTTTAAAATCCCAGCTCAGCCACTGGCGTTTGGCCAGGCTGCTCGTCTGACACCCTGGTTCTTCATCCACAGTTGCTTTTGGGCCGAGCCAACTTAGGCACAGGAGTCTTTGCTGCTGTCCTCTGCTGCTCTGCAGGGCCCATCCCAAGCCGAGGAACCTGCCTGTTTTAAGAGCAAACCTTTCTCCTCTCTGTGCCCAGGTGATAGGGCCGTGGTGCTGTCTCTGCCCTCCCAGCTATCGCACGTCTCCCATCCCCCAGTAGGAAATGGAGTCCAAGGTCTCCGAAGGCGGCCTGAATGTCACCCTCACCATCCGGCTGCTGATGCATGGCAAGGTAAGGGGCTCCCAGAGAGGGGTTTTCCTCACAGATCCCTCTCCCACCTCTGCCCATGCTGGGGTCCAGCCCCAGGAATAGCTGTCCTGCTGATGGGGAGGGTGACACGGTGTTCTGGTCCCTCTCATACCTGCCTCCCACCTAGTTCTTCTGCTGGGTATGATGTACACCAGGTCTTTACCTCATTATGGGGTTGGGCTAGATTGTCATCACATTTACTAATGTCAATTCCTTTGGTTTTGGCTTTTTTATTTGTGTAGGAAGTCGGAAGCATCATTGGGAAGGTAAGGGCATCTTTTAATGAAGCTTTAATGATGTTGCCTGCACGTGTGGTGTGGTAGATGCCAGTCACCTCTTCCCTGTGATGTCCTGAGAAGGTTGGGGTGCATGAGCTGGTTGCTGCATTTGTGAGCCAGAAACTAGGAGACACTCACAGAGGGATCAAAGGCCATTCCCCTAAAAACCCGCCAACCACCAAACTTCCTCAGCACTCTTCCCAGCTGCTTCTCTGTAGCGATCACTGAGAATTTACAGTCATATTGCTCTGATGTCTTAATCAAGTAACTTCATTAAGAGATAATACAAATGTCACACAGACCCATTCAAAATCTAATTTAAATGGGGGCCACGGGACTCCATTTGCGTTGTGCAGAAAAGCTTCCTGAGGTTCTCTGCTCTCTAGTACTTGTCATGGTTGTTTGCGAAGTCTTGGCTGTTTAGGATTAGGGTTTTTTTGGGGGGATGGTTTTAAACAGTAGGTTTACGGTGGCAAAGATTTGCAGCATGAACATATTTTCCCTTTATGCTTGTGCCTTATTTTTCCATCAGCCTGTCCAACTCTGGGAAGATTCACAGTTGTGAATCTGTATATATATATCTTACATATATATATTATATGTGTATATCTTTGAGGACTTGCACACTCATCTCTTCAGCTGACCATCGCATGGGGATGCAGGGCCAGGAATCACGGAGCTGCCCATGCTTTTGTCTACATGTTGTCATGTTTTAGGGAGATGCATGTTTGGAAGGGTTATTTTGAAGGTGGAAGTCTTGAATTTTCAGTAACAGCCTGTTTTTCCTTCTTATTTCAGAAAGGAGAGACTGTGAAGAAGATGCGTGAGGAGGTGAGTGACCTGCTCTGTGAATGACTTGGAGGAGAAAGGGAGAGCAGAGTGGACAGAGGTGTACATTGCCCTGTGCAATACGTGCAGTAATTCCCAGGGTCAGGACAAGCAAGCCAGCTGTCCCCAGAGATCTTTGGACCACTTTCCTCCGTCCACACTCAAATAAAGTCCTATTGTAATTAAAGAGAATTTTCCAGAGCCAAGAATTTGCTCATAATGAAACGCTTAAATTAAGTAATTCGTAAGATGCTTTGAGTTTGTCCAAGGTCTTTGTGCCTTCACCTCCCAGTGAGCAGCACTCTTCTTTTCACAAGCAATGATCGCATGAGCTGCTCTTGCCTCTCTTCTATGGGTTTCCATTGCAGTAAAAGATTGGAACCCCTTTCTGAGGGTTGAATAAGGCAGTGCTGGAATCATCGCAGGGTGGAAGGTTGGAAAGTTAGATGGGACAGGTGGTGACCAGGAATCAGGCTGAGAGAGGACCCAACCTGGGTGCTTGGCTGTGGCTATTCCAGGACTGCTCTTCTCTTTCCAGAGTGGGGCAAGGATCAACATCTCGGAGGGGAACTGCCCTGAGCGAATTGTGACCATCACTGGCCCCACCGATGCCATCTTCAAGGCTTTTGCCATGATCGCCTACAAATTCGAGGAGGTGAGAAATGTCAGCCATCCCATGGCTGGGGCCAGCAGTGCAGATGGGCCTGGGGACCTCCAGCCCACATGTGCCTGGTTGGTCTTGCTTAACTGGGACATGGCCTTGGCACAGGGCCTTCCAGACATCTCTTAGCTAGACAAGAACTGAGCGCAAGTCTCATGAGGAGCTGCTGAGGGAGCTGTAGTGGCTCATCTTGGAGAAAAGGAGGCTCAGGGGGGACCTTCTCGCTCTCTACAGTTACTTGAAAGGAGAGTTTAGCCAGGCAGGGGTTGGTCTCTTTCTCCCAGGACCAGAGGAAATGGTCTCAAGTTGCACCAAGGGAGGTTTAGATTGGATATTAAGGAAATTCTTCACTGGAAGGGTGGTCAGGCATTGAAACAGGCTGCCCAGGGCAGTGGTGGAATCACCATCCCTGTAAGTGTTCAGAAAGTGTGTCGGTGTGGCACACCCACATGGTTGGACTCGATCTTATAGGGTTTTTCCAGCCTTAATGATTCCATGATTCTGTGATTCACTGACCTGTCCCGGAGGTCCCACAGTTCATTAACTGCAGGAATGTGCAGTGGTGCAGCCGCAGACAGAGACCAGCCACGTCTGGGGGACATGACCCCTCCTCTCTGGCTCAGGGCACTTGGGTCAGTGTCTGGTCGGGTACCAAGGGCTCATGTGCTGCACTCTTCCCTCCCAAGGACATAACCAACTCCATGAGCAACAGCACCGCTACCAGCAAACCCCCAGTGACACTGAGACTGGTAGTGCCAGCAAGTCAGTGCGGCTCTCTGATCGGCAAGGGAGGCTCCAAGATCAAGGAAATCAGAGAGGTAAGTCAGACTTGAACGAAGTAATTTCATCATTGCATATCACTGCAGCTCCTCGGAGCTGATCCTCAAATAAGGTGGGAGCTGGCTTGGAAAAGGGGGTCCTTATGCTGCATCATGCATCACATTGCTTCCCAGGGTGCTCTGGCTGATGCAGGAGCAGCATCCTATGGGATGCCGTGTACAGGGCAGCGTGGCTGTTGGGAGGCGCGTGGCGTGGGAGCCGAAGCTGGCTGCAAGGCAAGGTGCTCAGCTGTGGTATTTGTCTTTCCTCTCTCTTTCTGTCTCCAGTCAACAGGTGCCCAGGTTCAAGTGGCGGGGGACATGCTGCCCAACTCCACAGAGCGGGCGGTGACAATCTCGGGAACACCCGACGCAATTATCCAGTGTGTCAAACAGATCTGTGTGGTGATGCTGGAGGTACAGTCTGTAACAAAGGGGGTAAAGTACATAAGGAAAAAAATCCCAGCTGGCACCACAACAGCGCTGGGAGCTGTGGAGCGTGTCTCTCGTCCCCTTCACCACGCGTTGTCGGACCACTCTCATTTCCTGGTACCTCCATTGGAATCCCACCCAGTGTTTTTTCCCCACCATTGTCCGTTGTTTCTAGAGTTCCACACTGGAAGCCTGCCTGGTCGGGTGCCCCGAAGGAGATGGTTTGTGTTGGAGCAAAGGGTGGCTTCAGGAGAGAGGGGTGCCAGGTGGGCTGGGGCAGCCCAGCAGCATCCAGAGTGCTGTGGGAAGGAGATGGGGGCTGCAGCCCCTCCTCCAAGCACCTGGTCTCCTCTGCACAGGGGTCATCGTGCCCCATGAGGACAACAATTAGGAGAAGGAGGAGGAGGCCAGTGCATCCCTTGTGCTAGGGGAGCTGGAACTGGGAGCACAAAGCTGAGCTCCCCTGAGGCACAGTGGGAAAGGTAGTGAGGAAGGCTGGTGGAGAGCAGGGGCCGTAGGGTGCATGGATATATGTCCAAGGTGCCGTTTTCTGGGATAAATGCTGACAAGCAGAGCTTGAAGATCTCTGCCGTGGAGAGATGTTGCTGTACCGATGTTTTATTGCTGGAATTACCACAGCCACAGACCCCACGTCCATCCACACCTGCCACCTCAGATGGGAGAAGCTCCAGAAGGAAAGCCCTCGGGACACAGGATGGTGACACTCTCTGCTCCTGATGCCTCCCAGAGGCAGACAAAGCAGGGGCCAATGCCAAGTCCCTCTGCCTGGCTGCACAGCACTTTCATGGCAGGGAGGAGCACGTTTCCCACTGGAAAAGCTACAGATGGAGATGGGAAGGCTTGGTGGAGGCAAAGCAAAGCCAAATTAAAGCACCTTCAGTTTGGCAGCAGCACAGCTCAGGAGGAATAGCCAGGAGCCACATTGCCCATCACAGCTGGCTCTGATGCTCAGGCAGGAATTTTAGGCACATGATGACTCCAGGTCATGGACTGTGGCAGAGGTGAGCCTGAGGTGTTGCGTGCAGGTGTGTTATAAAGTGTTTCTTGGCTGCTCTTCTCATAAGCAGGAGGTGCTGCTCCTCTGTATGGCTCAGCAATAGGACAGAGAAAAACCCATGAGTCTCCCTGCAGTCCGAAATCTGTGAAATTCCCTGACTCAACAGTTCACAGAGATGCTCCTTATCACCTTTCAGTCTTACACAGATAATCCTGGCTCATCCCCTCCAAGATTTGTAATGCAATAAAAGAACAAGGAGACTTGGGATGATAGAGATGTGCTTTGATCATACAGCTTTCCCACAGACAAGTGCTTAGGAGAAGAATTTAGATATGCTGTTTGCCTTTAAGTAGACATTTAGAAGAATGTAGAGGAAAAAAAATGCAGAATTTTCCATGAGGTAGCATAATTTATATTGCCTGTTCTTATGTAGCAGTGAATGGGTAATTTCATTTTGAGTAGAAGCAGGAGAGCTGAAATCTCTCCTGATCCCTAAAAACCTCTGTGGTTTTTATGGCCTGTTAGTGATGTTCAAATGAAAACCAACACAGAGAATTTGGGTTAGTGTCTCCCATTCACTGCGCCATGGGACGACTCACTACAGCTCTGCTCAGACCTATCCAGGGACTGAACAGGCCATGGCAGCGAGGAGCAAGATCATAGGATCATGAAATGGTTTGGGTTGGAAGGGACTTTAAAGACCATCTGGTTTCAACTTCTTGCCATGGCAGTGGCACCTCCCACTCGACCACAATGCCAGTGCCTCGGAGTATCCTCTGCACGGCCATGCCCATCCCAGCTTGGATGGCAGTGGACCAAACCAAGTCCTGAAGGTGACCCTGACCCAGCAGTGAGGAAGATGAGAGCAGTCAAAGAACCAGAGCAAGTGTGCCAGGTCACTCAGATGGGCTATACCTCCCCATCTTGCTGCTTGAGGGTCTGCTCAGGGTGTCTCGAGGAAGGTTCCAGGAGTCTAGACTGGGTGGCACAGTTTGCGCAGAGAGAAGGTTAGGGAGGCAGTGGCGGTCCAGGGAGCGATTTAGGGGCCTGTGCCGTGGCAGGGGATCTCCTGTACCCCAGGTTGTCCTTGTTGCCCATGAAACACCGCTTTCCCCTGTGTCCTCCTGTCCAGAAACGCGGTGTTGCCTGGTGTGGGTGTTGCTGCTGGCGGCCCCGGGGGCCGTCCTCCGTTAGGTGCTTTCTAACACTTTTTGCCGCCGTTTCAGGAAAGCTGTTCTAATGTTCTCTCTCCCTCTCCTTGTCCCTTTTCCTAGTCCCCACCAAAAGGTGCCACCATTCCCTACCGCCCAAAGCCCGCCTCCACCCCTGTCATTTTTGCAGGTGGTCAGGTAAGAGCCGACCCGCTTGCAGCCTCCACTGCCAACCTCAGCCTTTTACTGCAGCACCAGCCGCTGCCCGTTAGTGCACTCAGGTTTCTTGCCTTCTGACTTGCATGCTGTCATCCCATCCGTTGTGTGCCACGGCAGCTGGACTGAAAGCCCTTGGTAGAGCTGTTGGCTTGCCTCCTGTAATGGATGCTGGCAGATGAGGAGGAGGAAGGGGCCAGCCCATGGGGAAAGAGTGTTAGCTCTGCTGGGTGCTCGTGCACAAAGAAGAGGCTGGAATTTGCTGCACTAGACCCAAATTCAGTATTTGTCAATGGTTATGAAGGAGAAAATTAGAAAAGCATTATTGAACAGGAGACGGTGACTGTTTTCTGGCATCTCCAGCCCAGTTAAAAAAAATACCTTTGCGTAGCTGTAATTGATCCAAGATAGGAAGGGTTTGTCCCAGCTGCTGCAGGGCTGTGCTGAACCTCTGCCCCGGGCAGGCTCCGTGGAAGAGTCTAGCTGGTTTGGGCTGCTGCTTCGCCACTACAGGAGAGCCTGCGTTGCATTGCCCTCGGTGACATTGCAGCCTTGCAGACACGACATGCTATTTCTAGCCACCCTTGGGGACATTTTTCCTTTGCAGGGTAACCATTGCACAGTTGTGCCATGGGAGCTGGAGGTTATTCTGCAAAGGAAAATCAGCAGAAACAAGAGAAATTTTGAGCAGACAACTGTTTCTAAAGAGGGAAACTTGCACCATTGCTTTTTCCACCTCCTGTTCTCCCCTCACCTGGTGAACGAGGACCTGCCTGTGGTGCATCAGATCTAGCAGGAGATGTACCTTCCCAGGAGCTCCAGCAGCCAGGTAGAGCCAGCACCACAAAACCACAGCTGATGCCACCCAGAGCAGCTCCACAGAAGTTATTTCATTTCTCCCCAACCATAATAAATAGAAGGACAAACTAAGGATAGGAGCAAAGCCCAGAGCACAGGCTGTTTCAGGCTGAATTAGTCATTGCCAGGATCAGGAGGAGTGTGTCACTCCGTCTGAGCAGCCATCCTGGAAAAGAGCTTTGAATCCAGCTGCCTGGTAAACTATCTTCTCAAAAGGGAGAGTAAGATGGAGTTAGCATTTCTCCTGCTGCTGAATGGTTGATGTCTTGGACAGAAGTGATGTCATGGGAAAGAGCAACTGTCTGAAATGAGAGCTCTTCCCAAGGCTCTGCCTGAGGGGCGGCAGGGGGTGGGTGGGAAGAGGACAGCCAGTGACAGTGGTGACAGGTGTTTGGGGTGGGATGATCCTTCAGGAGCCCAGCAGGCTGGGGGATGCAGCAGCTGATGGCAGCTGCCGAAGGGACCAGCCCCATCGTCCGTGGGCAGCATCAGAGTTGAGTTGCATCTGTCCGAGACACCTTCCTGCCCTTAATTACCTCTTTTCACTCAATTATTCTAAGACAAAAACAATGACCAAATTACACTACCAGGACAGGCAGCTCTTCAGTGAAGCCTTTGCCATGTCCTCATCATGCCAGGATGCCAGTGGGCACTGGGACAGCCTTTCCATTCTCCTCCTCCATGATTTTGGGGGTTTCTCCTTACACAAAGCACTTTGCTATTTGCAAACAATGTGGCAAATTCGCAGGAGCTTCCATGGAAGCTTTTTTTCTTTTTTTGGGGACAATCTTTACTCTCCCTTTTCAAAGTGTTCTCCATTTCTTTTGCCATTTCTTTCAGAATCATCGGAATAATGTGTCAACCAGTGAGATATGTTTGCTAGCTGGTTAAGTCCGAAATATTGGGCTGTCTAGTCTGGCTCTAGTCTGGCTCTTCACGTACATCAGTGGTTATTTATGGGTTATTTGAAAAAAAGAAAAAGAGAAAGGATTGCTACAAAGGATGAGAAAAACACACAAAACCATTTGCCTGGCAGATATCTGAATGGCTTTATCATTTATAGCTGGTGAAAGGCATCGCAGTGCAGGCAGCCTGGCCCTGAGCCCTCACTTTGATGCCTTTCCAATGCCCCAGCAGAGCACTGGAATATACTGAGTGGATGTAAAACATCCACTGGCAGTTGTGCACCTGAAAACAGGGAGAGGCCCACGGCACTGACTTGCTTTCTAGGGTCACACTTACGTGTGAAGGGCAGCGGTGATGTCACTGTGCACGTGCTACACAGATAATTGTGGTTATCACAGAACCACACAATGGTTTGGGTTGGAAGGGACTTTAAAGATCACCCAGTTCCAACCCGCCTGCCATTGATCCTTATATTTTGTTCGGCAAAGACCAGTCACGACCCAGTATTCCTGCTCCATGCAATACTGGCGTCTTTAAAGAGCTGTTTATTTCCTTTTGAGAAAGCCAAACTGAGCCAAAGCCCTTGAAGTCAGCTAGCTCAGAATGTGCCAGGTTGGCTCCGAGGTTTACATCTCCTTCTGCCCCAACGATTCAGTGCCCCAGGGAATTTAATGTGGCAGAGGGGGGGTTCCAGCAGGGGAATGGAGTTCTCCCACCATGTCCTACCAGCCCTAGTAACATCTTGTTTTTTCCTTTACAGGCCTATACAATTCAGGGACAATACGCTATTCCACACCCGGATGTGAGTTTTACCCTAATTTTTCTTATACCCTTTTCTGTCACCTGCATGCTACTGTTAATTCACATAATATTAATATTAGCCAATAATATTAATAACGTATTTTCAAAGTAACTGGCCGTGTGTAGTATCTGTAATACCTCGAGTAGCCTTTTAACCTGTTAGCACTAAACTTTATTTCTTCTGAGGACTTGGCCTGATGCTAAATTTTTTCCACTGTTCAGTGCTATCCCTTCATTCTGAGAGAAAATGTACTCTATGCATTTTGTGCCTCAAAATGATCAAAACAAGCAGGAAAAAAAAGGAAAAAATAATACTTTCCCCCTCTAATTTTCCCTAGTCCTTAAAATGTTGGTAAGCCAAGGGTGTGTTTAGTTGCTGAGTGCCTTGGTGGAGTGGGGAGAAGCCAGAGCTCCAGGGGGTTCGTGCTTGAAGCCAGGGCAGGGGGACGTGCCTTTCTGGGAGGAGGGAAAGTGGGAAAACCCTTCCCTGCTTCTCCCAGAGAGATGAAGAGGATGCTGGATCTCACCTTGCCAAGGGCTCCCCAACAGGAGCAGTACTCCAGACCGACGTGGCCACCCTGGGTTTGATGGCTGCCTCAGTGGGTTTGGGTGGCTGTCACTGTGGGGACAGTCCCCATTGCATTCTCAGGCTGCTTGGTGCAGGGACAGGCACCACTCTGGCTCAGGGTTTGCTGATGTTTGGATCCCCCTTGGGCTCCTGTGCCTGTGGAGGGTCAGGGAGCCACAGCACGTTTGTGGGGGGTGGGACGTGTAGGGATCATCGACCGGAACGTGTGCACCTAAAATTACCACCAGGATCAGAAAATGGGCAGCTGCTTGGCTTCTGAGGTGGTCACGGCTCTTGGGAAACACTGGGACTTTCTAAATGTGTTTCTGAGGGGATGAAATACCTGTTGAGTCCCATTGTGGGGGGTCCTTCTTGCTGCTCAGTGGGGCTGAGGATGTGGCAGCTGGTGGAAAGACTTCTCCAGCCATCCCAGCCATGGGAAGGGCGTGATGTAGCTCAGTGTTCCATGGTGCATTAGGTATTAAATAATGGAATTACTTTTTCCATGATTGAGAGGGTGGCAAGGCTGTTTGATACCACGTGTGCCTGTCCACGTGGGAACTTTTAGGACCTGTAGGCTGGATTTTCATTTTAGGAGAAGTGATTTCACTGGAATTAGTGGAATCCAAGCTTTGGCTTTCCATGTGACAGTATGTGTGAACTCTGAATAGCCTGCTGTGATGGTTGATGGGAAATATTCTTAATTATGTACTCTTTGCCTTTGCTCTGGAAGAGGAATATAAATGAAGAATCCGTGTATTTAGGGTAGGTCAATATAGTCTTTATCTCAGTTTTTCTCTGCAAGCAGTGCTGAGAACTTAGTATTTCCCTTATTACCATGTTCCTCGATTGTCAGGATTAAAATACATTTAATAAAACTTGCTGGCTGTGCTCTGCCCCACTCCCAGCAGATTTGCTGAGACCTGGGAAGAATTGTTGGTACAGGGGCCACGCACTCAATCCTTACACTTATAGTACTCTCAGCGATGATTGGTCATTTTAAACAATGTTCAGTGCAGAATCCAGTCTTGAATGGGATTTTAGGGCATTTCAACCACATTTTAGGTGTCTGTGTTTAGTGGATGCCTTTGGCAAAGCAGGCAGAATTTTGAAAGCCAAATGTATGCTCCTTGATTTTCTCCCCTGGAAAAAACCCCTCAGGATGGACAGCTTTGGCTCATGAAGAGCTTCAGCATTGCCTGGGTACCTGTAGGCTGTTTGGAATGTTTGGAGCTTCCTGAAAGTTGTGGGATCAGAGTCACAGAATGGTTTGGGTTGGAAGGGATCTTAAAGCTCAACTCATTCCACCCCCTGCCACAGGCAGACACAGAGGTATTGGCTAAATTACCACTATCCAAACTATCTGAAAAAACCTACTAGATCAGTATTAGGAAGAATTTTGGTGTTTCCCCCCACTGGGCAAAGCAGAACCCCTGCCCCAGGGCATGGTTGAAGCTGAAGGGGCAAAGAAGGTTTGTTCAGAGTCCTGCCAGTGTCCAGGGACCAGGTGTCATGAGGAATTCCAGGAATAGGGTGCACCTGTAGAAAACAGGATGGTTCTGAAGTTAAAAGGTGGTGGATGCTGATGTCCCTGCTCCCTGCAGGAGCAGTGGTGTGCTCAGCCCTATCTGGAGGCAACTGTGTTTTGGCAGGAACCCACCATATCACACCTTTGGCTAAAATAAGCCAAATAAACCCAAAATAAGCATGGTGAGGGATGTGTAGACATCTCTTTTCATGGAGTGGTGGGACCTCTCACTGGAGCCGGCAGAGGTTGGAAGTCTTCACGCCTCTGCAGGGAGAACAGAGATCACATGGGTACCTCTCTGAGGATTTGCAGGTGTTTCACCCCTTCCTGCTACCTTCCTCCAGCCTCCCCCCGGTGTGTGCAGCTTCCCGGGTCAACCCTTTCCAGCATTTCCCCCTCACTACTGCCAGCCAGACCTCCCCTCGCTCCCTCCCTAGCCATGCTGCAGGAGCAAGGAGGTGTTTGAGCTTTGCTGACCCCCAAAACCTTGAAATTATAACTCTTGCCTCTCCATTGCCAGGGATAATGGGCACAACAAGCGGTTTGAGTTTGGGGGATGATGAGATTCTGGCAATCCCCTGAGCACCTGTGAAAAGTGGGAGGTGATAAAGAGCCTCCCTCCTGCTCCCTGACAGATTTCAGCCCAGTTTGATTTGTTTTCTTCTTTTTTTTTTGGTTGTTTTTTGTTTGGTTTTTTTTGTTGTTTGGTTGTTGTTTTTTTTAATTTGGAGCAGTGAAATGGAGCACAAAATGTATTCCAAACAAACACCACTTCCTGACTGGGCAATGAAACGTACCCGGCACAACAAGGGGTACAAGAATCTGAAATACCTACTGGTCATGGCTGAAGCCCATAATTCCCCACATTCCTAATGAGCTGACATGTAGAAACAATTGCAATTGCAATTTATCCGTCCCCCAGAGACACTTCTTGTCAGAGGCACCGCACAAGGGCACGTGCTGCGGGGACGAGCGGTGACAGTGCAGCTCTGGTGGCACAACGAGGGTCTCGTGGGTGCTGGTTGTGATGCCCACCAGCTGGCCCTGCACTGAGGTAGAGGAGCTGGGACTGAGGATGGGCTTCTTTCTGGTATCGTACTTCAGACCCTGACCAAGCACTTCTGCCAAAGATTCAGGCTTTATTGCACTATACCCAGGCCAAGTCCTTCTGCTAATGTTTTTGCCATGTCTCACCATGGCTTCCTGGTTTGTTTTGGGTTTTTTTTGTTTTTTTTTTTTTCCCCATTATTTTTTGGTTTATTTTCCTTTTTTTTCTTTCCTCTCCCCACCCCCCCCTTCCATTATAATTTTGTTCTTGCTTTTTGGTGTGACTTGTTGTACTCTATGACAATAACCTTCTTAGCTCTAATGTCCCTCCTACCCCTCAGCAGTTGACCAAGCTCCACCAGTTGGCTATGCAGCAAACCCCCTTTACTCCCCTTGGACAGACCACCCCCGCTTTCCCTGGTACGTACCCACATGCCCTTTCAAGATATCCTTCTCTTACCTGTAGAGTTTCTCTCTCTTTTCTGAACTCATGCTGTTTAATGGAAATGAGCAGGGCAAATGAAAAGGTGCAATGTCCACAGGGAAAGGCTAACTAGAGATGGATATTTTGGGGGTTACGGTCCTCGAGGGCGAGCTCTCAGTCCTTTGTCTTGCATGCCTGGACTCACTCCCAGCTTTGCTGGCTTTCCCAGCAGAAGTGATGAGCACCATCCTTCCCTTCCCGGAGGAGGCAGCATCCCCCTGCCACGCGTTGATCCAGACCCTGGTGGGACGCCCCGGCTTTCCCGAAGGGAACGGCTGGGTGCCGGCTGGGGATGCTGCCTCGGTGCATGCAGGGAGTGGTGCTGAGCCAGGCAGGATGGCACCCCCGCAATGGGAAGGATTTGTGGCCATAGGGAGCCACACTGATGGGAGCACAGCTGGCCCTGGCGTGGCTCAGAGCCTTGTCCTCAAGGCTGGCATGTTCACAGTGACCTGGGAAGCAGATAGAGTGCAGGGGATGGAGAAACTTAAAGTACCAGTTGGAAATGCCTTTTCTGACAGTATGTTCATCATATTTTGAGCTTCCTAGATGAAGTGACATTGCTTATCTCCTCGAAGGCAAAAGCATTAAACCTGTTTCTTCTTTGCTCTTCAGGAGAAAAGCTGCCCTTACATTCCTCCGAAGAAGCTCAAAATCTGATGGGCCAGTCATCAGGTAAAACACAAAGCTAGAGGGAAATAAGCAGGCTTCGGTTGAAATATATATATTCTGTAAATAGGGCCATGCAATTGTTGTGCTCTGAGAGAAATCATAGTATTTGTGGAGAAGAGGGCAGGTTTTCTTGGTGGGCAGGGAGAGGCTGGGCAGCACCATCCTCCTTTGTACAGCATGTGAAAAGAAAAGTGCCTGGACTTTATTGCCTGGGGTTTTGATATTTGTGTATAACTGCCATAGAATCACAGAATATTCTGAGTTGGAAGGCACCCACAAGGATCATCGAGTCCAACGCCTGGCCCTGCACAGGACAGCCCCAAGAATCCCATCATGTGCCCAAACACTTCTTGAGCTCTTTCAGGTTTGGGGCCATGACCACTGCCCTGGGGAGCCTGTTCTGGTGCCCAGCCAGCCTCTGGGGGAAGAACTTTTTCCCAATATCCAGCCTAAATCTCCTCTGACACAGCTCCAGTCGTTCCCTCAGGTCCTGTCACTGGTCATCAGAGAGCAGAGGTCGGTGCTGCCCCTCAACCACAATGAGTTCTCTCTCAATGCCATCTGCATAACAGGAAGATATCAGAGTCATCACCCTTATTCCTTCATTTCACTTTGCCTAAACTTTGCTCAGAAACAGCAGAAAAATTCCGGTGGGAACAGCAATGACATGCAGCTTTAGCCATCTCCAAGCCATTCAGGGTGAGTTGCAATTTCAGTGGGACAGGATCCTGAGGAGCCAAGGCATGGCTGCAGCCTTGGAGAAATTTTGATGGCAAATGTCCCACATTTATCCGTATGTGCGGAATGGATTTGTCTTTTTGTCACCTACCATTGCTTAGGGGAGTTATCCTGAGACCTGGAGGCTCCCAGGCAATTTGAACCAGACCTCCCTGGGCATACCTGGGGCACACAGGATCCCACGCATGCCTCAAAAGTCTGGGGACATCACCCAACTGTGAAAGCAAACGCAGCCGAAGTAGATAGACCCCACAAGCCTATAGGAATAGAGATTTCATGACACTGACCTGCGCAGCCATGTTTTCTGCATGTCCTCTTTGCCCTTTACAGTCACCCAAGGCTGACACCCTGCCCTGGCACCTTCATTACAGCCTCAGGGACTGCTTGGGCATATCAGAGAGGGAGGATCTGGAGTGCTAAAATAAGCCAGTCTCTGGGTAATGGGGAAGGATGTGGCCATTCTCCAGTGGCTGTGTGATGCAGGGATGGTGCAGTACCACAGCACCTTGTGTCCCAAGGGCTTTCAGCAGCATCCATAGCTTAGCTTATATTCCCAAAGACCCCTGGGTGCCTCAGTGCTTCTCAGAGCCCATCCCCAGTGCTCTGCTCCCTTCAAAAGACATTTTCGGCTATACCCAGCCTGCTGCTGAGCTGAGCCTTGTAACACATAGCTGAGAGACCAGGACACCCTCATCTGAGGGACATGTCTGTGTTAGGTGCAGTCCACCTCACCCCAGACTGTGAGGAAGCTCAGTGTGCAAGGCAGTGCTGTAAAGTCAGTGTTGAGCATTGCCTGTGGTGTAATACCTGGGCAGGATCTATTTTGTTCAGGGTTTGGCATTAGTACCCCTGGCAAGGGTGAAGAACAGCAGAGGGCTGCCTAATGGAGGATTTGCATCCCCCATCATGGCATTTCCTCCCCTCTCTATGCTTCCAAGTGAAAAATATGGTGAGGAGACCTCCTGGAAGAGAGGTGTGTCTGGGAAGCTGCATTTGGGAAAGCACAGGAATCACACAGTCATAGAATCATGGAATTGTTTTGGTTGGAAGGAACCTTAAAGCCCATCTTGTTCCAACCCCCTGCCAACCCCCACTAGACCAGGTTGCTTCAAGCCCCATCCAACCTGGTCTTTAACGCTCCCAAGGATTGGGCAGCTACAGTTTCTCTACACAACCTGTGCCAGGGCCTCACCACCCTTATGTCCTGACAGCCTAACATCATGCACAAGCACATCAAAGATATCTGGAGCTCCTCTTCCTCAGTGCTGAGGCCCTTGATGGAAATAAGTGAGGAATTTGGTGCTGCTGCTGTCTGTTGCAGCAGTCCTGCACTTCCCATCTCCTTAATCTCTTTATTCTGCACCTACTTACTCCCCTTTCCACAAATACGGACCTGGCAGTCTCTCATGCTCTTAAAAGCCTTCATTGGTGGTTTATATAATAAGGATAAGGGGTTTTTTCCCAGTTACTGGAAATTCCTGTCACCCACCAGACAGCTTCTTTCTTGCAGATTTGGTATAGGGCATCCCTGCTTTGGCACTGAAGTGATTTAATATGGAATATCATGGGAGCGGCAGGCTTTGACCTGGCCTAGGAGCACTATGACATGGTGTCCTCTTACCTCTGGAGCTGCACACACACAGAGGATATCCTGCTGGCTCCAGCAATTTCTACCATGGAGGAGAGAGCTCTCCCTGATGCCGGAGAGGCTGGGAGGAAGCACGCCACTGCCTTTGCTCTTCAACGTGTAATTTTGTAGGGAAGCAGGATCTGAGTCCTGGAATAAAAGGGAAAACTGGTCCTAGGTCCAGCTAGGTTGCATGTCTTAGCAGTCTGCCTTAAATTCAGGGGGAGCCTGTTAGGGCTTTAACTTGCAAAGGACTTGTGCCAGCACCGCCGGATCCCCTGGGGAAACCGGTTTTGGATCACCAAGCTGCTGTGATACCCAAGCAGCTCAATGCTGCTGCATCCAGGTAGGGCTGGAGGGTGCATGGACAGCATTGCTGCTGGGCTGGTGGGTGTCCTAGCCAGCATGCTCTCTGCTGCTGTGTGGGAAGGTGTTTTTCCCACCTCTCTTTGGTGATGCTGGAACCTTGCACTCTCCTCTGAAGCCATTCCCATCGGGAGGATGAAGGGTGGGAAGCAAGGCACTTATGGGGCAGCTCAGGGGATGCAGGGAAGGTGACACCCAGCTCCAGCAGAGTCAGGTAGCAACTGTCTTCCCCCTCCTTATCCCAGAGTGTGTGATCCCCTTCCCCTCCCACCCCGGAGCAGGATGCAGCCTTTGCAGTGTTGACTGTGTCGGGAAAGCAGCGGAGCTCCATCGTGTTGCCTCTGCAAGCTATAACCATGTCTCCTTGCATATGCCCAGGTTTGGATGCCAGTCCCCCGGCCAGTACTCATGAACTCACCATTCCCAATGATGTAAGTATATCCAAGTGCTTCCTTGGCATGGCTGTCTGCACGTTTGTGTACACATATATGTATGTGTGTGTTTATGTGTGTATGTATAAGCTTCAGCCATATGGCTTTGTTAAATGTATTTAGAGATGCCCCTTCACCATGTTCCCTCAGCCATGTGCAGTCTACTGGGGATCAACCTAAAGCATAAAGCACCCACTGGACTTTACCCCATCAGTAGCTTCCCTGGGTACAAGCCTTAATGCTCTATTTCCCTTTCCAAGTGAACTCAGTGCTCATGAAATGTGCCCAGTTGACAGCACTGGGAAAGGGAGAGAGCTCCCATGCGAGCCCTGATTAAGCTATTAATTGCTTAATCAGACACTGGCAGGTCTGAGGTGACATTTCAGCTCAAGGATAGTGAGTGGGCTGGGGGCGGTGGTGAAGAGGCGGTAAGTAAATAATGTTTCTGATGCCATAAAGTCACACACAAGTGTGTGAAGGATGGTGTGTCTCATCTTAGTACTGGTGACAGGCAGCTTTGGGGTCTTACAGATGGAGGTGTTGTGGTAACGTGGGTGTTGGACTGGAATATTTGCTGGGACGAGGCTGGAGTCATGCTGGACAGGGTGCTTGGGGATGCTCAGGTGGGAGGAGGTGGGATGGAGAGCACAACACAGCCAGCACCTGGATCCGTATGTCTCACTTGCTTCTGGACTGGCCCACCAGTTTCTGTGGATTAAGAACCAATCTGCGGGAGGATAACATCCAGCCTCTGGCCCCATCTCCATCACCAGCAAGCACCTTCAGCCCATCCTCTTAAGGAGTTTCTGGATGGGGTCTGGCAGCTGTTGCTACCTCTTCCTGCTGTTCACCAACACTTGGCAGCACGAGGGAAAGGCAGGGAGCCCAGCTGCAGCTGCCAGGCAGCTCTGCCAAGACCTCCTTCTACCTGAGAGATGTGGCGGTGCAACAGTCCTGAGCATCTGCTGGCTGGAACCTTTGGAGATGCTTCACCCCAGGGCCAACTGCCATGGAAGGGATCTGCAGAGGAGCCTGTGGGAGATTGATCCTCCAATCTGCATCTGTCCGTCCACCAAGGACCCCTCCCCACAAGGCTGCGGGAAGCTCTGCAAGTGCACCTGAGGTTCCAACAGCCATGTCTGTGGAGCATGGAGGACCGTAGCAATCTTCAGAAATATCAAGACACCCCTTGCAAAAGGAGAGAAAAGGATGCCAAGGCACCTCTCAGAACCCAGGAGCACATGGAGCATTCACTCACCAGAGACCTGGATCTCACCAGACCTGGGCAGCATTAAATGTCATCACCTGCATCTTGAAAAATTCCTCCTTAGCTCTTCCTCCTGTTGTTTCAAAGGTTTTTAAAAACTCACTACCACCTTCTTGGGAAGCAGAGGACAGGTTTGGCTTTCTTTAAGAGTCTCCAGGCATGTCTTAGTGGTGTAGATTGGAGCTGTGCTGCAGTTGAAGGAAGTCTGATGGTAAACATCTTGCCCCTCCTCTGACTGTCAGGACAAACTTGAATGCTGTTCAACTTGGGTGTTGCTGGGCACCTGCCTAAATAGTCTGGTTCCTCAGGTCTCCCTGTCAGATTTTCATTTGCTGAAGCATCTCTGAGTTATTTCTGTGCTCTGAAGGCCGGGATGGGTGGCTGTTGGGCTGAACACCCCACCACAGCCCCTGAGACAGCCAAAGCCTTCCCGTGTGTATTCAAGTCCATATGGGACAAACAACCATGGGAGCCCCATGGTCTGACCAAAGGATCAGTGAACATTTGGAGGAGTAGTTGTCTCCACTTCTACCATGGCAGAAATCCAGCAGATGCCAAAATGAACATCCCACATATAAAATGCCCAGGTGCAACCTTGGAAAAAAGCTCAGATGTCAAAAAGGACATGCAGAAACGCCTCATGCCTGTGTTGGTCAAGCTGGATATCTTGGTATGTGTCACCAAGCTTCAGAGATCAAGCTTGAGGGAACCATCAGTTCATGCACAAATGAGCAAAGACAAAGACCACTGAGGAAATTGAAACCATCGAGGACCATTGAGGAAATTCAAGGGATGGACATTTGAGGAAAGTCAGACCTCCAGCTGGCTCTGATATTTTCACAAGCGTGTGAAAGATGTGTTTTTAAGTAGGAGTCACCTCTTCTGTGGATGCCACAGCCACACGGTGCTCTCCTGTGCACATTGGTGAGCCATTGGATTGCACCAAAAGAGCTAAAGGGGGTAGCAGAGGCACTGAGGGCATCCCAGTGGGATAGAAGGAATGTGGGAGGGGGTGACTGCACCAGCTGATGAGGGGGCTCTGGGGTTGGGCTGTTCCCAGTGAAGGCAGTGGGCTTGTTTCCTTCTAGTAACACGTCCAAACTACTTTTGGGTTTGCTCTGACTGGCAAAAGGATAAGTTACTTGCAAAACACAGATGATTTATTAGACCATGAAAACTATTATTACTGAAGTGAGCCCTCCTCGAAAGCCCTCTGACATGCTGGGCATGGTGTGTGGATAGTGGAGGTTTTTCCACACAAGGAGCAGAGCAGGTCAGGCTGCTGGATGAGTCCTTGGAGGACTGTGCTCAAGTGCAGGTGGGATTGACCCCCAGGCTGTCCCTCTCCTGTTTTCATGAGCACTAAGGTCACGTGTGTCCCAGGGCCATGCAGTTGTGCTCGCGTCCTGCCGGCCATGGCCAGAGCTGCCGCTTCTCAGACGTTCCCTCCGTGCTTTTTTTCCTAGCTAATAGGCTGCATAATCGGACGCCAAGGGACCAAAATCAATGAGATTCGGCAGATGTCGGGAGCGCAGATCAAAATCGCCAATGCCACGGAAGGGTCATCAGAGCGCCAAATTACCATCACAGGAACCCCTGCAAACATCAGCCTTGCGCAGTACCTCATCAACGCCAGGTGAGACCCCCCCTGCAGACCTCCACCGCCTCCTGCCACGGCCGATCCCGTCCTGCTGGTGTGGTGGGAGCAGCCCTCGCTCCCAGCACCGTGGGCCAGGAGGGGCTTCCTGAGGCTGGCTGGGATGAATGGTGTCTTGGTTGAGACCTCTGAGCAGGGACCAGACGTCACCAGCGGGACATCTTCCCCTCAGCTGGCGCTTCGGCTGGGGACTGGGAGCTGCTTCACTGCTGGCAGAGCAACCACCCGCCGCCCTCACCCAAGGATTTTGATCACGGGTAGGGCAAAATCGCTGCCGTCTTTCTCTGTGGATGAGGCAGGGGATGGGGACAGGGATGGAGCTGAGCTGGTGGCAGGGAGGCGTCGCTTGGGACCTGCTTGCTGGGATTCCAGCATTGCTTGCTGCCTCTTCCACGTGCTTCCCAACCTCCCAAAGGCGCTCTTCCATTCAGTGAAAGTAATCAGTCCAATAAACGCAAGACATGGGAACGGCCTGATTGCTTCCTTTTCATCATGAAAAGCTTGGCGCAGCAGGACTTCACAGGGGCCAAGGGTTCCCAACACTGCCACAGGCTGGGGGGAGATGCAGCCCATGCCATGGGGGACCGGGGGTCCAGCAAGGGACTCCCAAAGGGGAGGTGTAGCTGGAGAGATAAGTTGGGGACCAGCTCTGTGCTGGCAATGAACTTCGTCTGGGGCGCTCACACACATCTGTTTGCCTGTGTCTGTGGACTCATGGATAGCAAGTTTAAGGGGATACAGGACCTTTTGCTGGCTTTGCACCCACCTGGCACAGCCACACAAGCAAGCTCGTCCACCATGTCCGTGCCAACCCGTTGGATGTGTGCAGCTGCAGGAGGCTGCTGGCAGGGTCCTGAGCACAGGGGGCTGTTGGCGGCGACTCTGACATTGTTGGGGTGTGGGATGGGAGCACCAGTGAGGTCTGTATGTACTTTCTCCTCCTTGCACCCAACCCACCTCAGCCCTGACCCCCAACAGACTTCCATCATCCCATCCTGCCCCGCTGTCCTGCTGCCCATGCCTGTGGCACCTCTCCACCTGCTTAGGTGAGGGATGGGGCCAGCCCCCCGTGGGCATGGCTGAGTGGCTTTCCTGCAGCTCCTTGCCAATCCCCTCCCACCTCCTGAGACAAGAGAGAGAAAGGAAAGAAAAACAAGCGGCTCTTTGTTGCTGGGAAGGGCTGGCTGAGCTGCCACCTGTGCAAAGATGACCTGGCGTGGGGGCAGGATGGGGCTCAGTCTCTCCCATAGTTTCCAAACCAGAGCAAAACGAAGTAGCTGGGGGAGCTGGCACAGCTGCCTGTCCCCCGTGGGAGGGATGCTTCTAGAAGGGAAGCCGCACACTGGGATGTCTCCCGCCAGCACCTCTGGTGGGTGACACCTCTGCCACAACACGGTGACAGTAATGGGCACCACCTGGCAGCAGCGAGGAGTGGGGAAGGCAGCCAGCCATTATGCTGGTTCTATGCTCCAGCTCCCCAGGCCACCCAGAGATGCTCTGCCCACCCCGTCTAAGCGGGCTGTGGGCAAGAGGAGGAGCACTGCCCTGCAGGGTCTTCGTTTTCTTTTCTGCTCCGGTGATTAAGCGCTTGTTTTTTGTCTCCCCCCCACCCCTCTCTCTGCCCCTGTCTATTCTAGGCTGACGTCTGAGGTCACTGGAATGGGCGCACTCTAATTTCCACCCACCATCCTCCACTCCGCACCACCTGACCCTCTCCAGCCACCGGCACTCCACCCAGCCTGTACTGCCTGTACATTTACCGCCTTCCCTTTGCCTCCACAGATACTCTTTTCTTTACTAACGAATATATATATATATATCTCTATAAATACACACACGCATATGCCCACACTGGAACAATTCTTTACAAGCTCCTTGCTGTGCTCCCAAGGCTGCTCCCAAACTCTTTGGTTCTGGTCCTTGTTTGCAGCGTATGGTGTTAATACTTCATCTGCTTTTTGGGGATGGGGGGAGGGGGGAGGGGGTGTGGGTTTCTTTCTCACTGGTGAGACTTCAGGAGATGATGGGGTCTCTAGTGTCAGTCTAGCGTAGCTACTTACACGTTTGAGTTGACATTGGCGGTACTTTCTGTAGCCTATGGACATATGTGATGCCACCCAGAGCTGTGCATGCTTCAGATGACTTACTTTTCTCACCCTCCTTCCTTTGGTGCTCCCTCTTGCTTGTCCTGGCTCGCCTTTGCCACCTGACATCCCTGCCCTCAGAGTAAGGGCCTGGTTTTCACCCTGTGTCATTTGGGAAGTGGAATGTGGGAGCCAAGTGAGCGCGCGTGCACAGGTTCACCCGCAGGCTTCTCTCTTTGAACATGGCATGGTCCAGACAAGCCCTTTTTCATACTAAAGTAAGGGAATCACACACACACACATATACACAAATGCTCCTTTTTTTTTTTTAAATTTTTAAACTAGCAAGCAACTGGAAGCGAGAATAGCTCAGCTGTATGGGATTCATACCCCCAGCGACCTTTGAAAGCACTCTTTTGGCAATCCCCATGAGCAAAACCTTTGGACAATAGCTCAGGAAGCTTTGTGAGCTGGCTGTGTTTGTCATTGTTTGTGTTCAATAAATGTCTGTGCAGCTCTGGTACCAATGGGCTCTGACTGTTCTTCTCCTGGGTCACCCCACCAACTCCAGCTCCATCCTTCCCTCTGCATCCTCCCACACCTTTTTAGCTGCTTGGAGGGAAGGTGGGGGTTGTATACAATAGTTCTTCATTACTATTATTATTATTAACATCACCATCATAAGATGTTATTTTATTTTATTTTATTTTATTTAGAGAAGGTCTCCATGAGCGGATGCACTTTCTGAGTGATTCCATGTTTTCTGTTTTTTTTCCAAAGGGAGAGTATTTGGCTTGCATAAACTGTTGGTTTTCCCTAAGATTAATTTATAAGTTACAGTACANTCTATAAATACACACACGCATATGCCCACACTGGAACAATTCTTTACAAGCTCCTTGCTGTGCTCCCAAGGCTGCTCCCAAACTCTTTGGTTCTGGTCCTTGTTTGCAGCGTATGGTGTTAATACTTCATCTGCTTTTTGGGGATGGGGGGAGGGGGGAGGGGGTGTGGGTTTCTTTCTCACTGGTGAGACTTCAGGAGATGATGGGGTCTCTAGTGTCAGTCTAGCGTAGCTACTTACACGTTTGAGTTGACATTGGCGGTACTTTCTGTAGCCTATGGACATATGTGATGCCACCCAGAGCTGTGCATGCTTCAGATGACTTACTTTTCTCACCCTCCTTCCTTTGGTGCTCCCTCTTGCTTGTCCTGGCTCGCCTTTGCCACCTGACATCCCTGCCCTCAGAGTAAGGGCCTGGTTTTCACCCTGTGTCATTTGGGAAGTGGAATGTGGGAGCCAAGTGAGCGCGCGTGCACAGGTTCACCCGCAGGCTTCTCTCTTTGAACATGGCATGGTCCAGACAAGCCCTTTTTCATACTAAAGTAAGGGAATCACACACACACACATATACACAAATGCTCCTTTTTTTTTTTTAAATTTTTAAACTAGCAAGCAACTGGAAGCGAGAATAGCTCAGCTGTATGGGATTCATACCCCCAGCGACCTTTGAAAGCACTCTTTTGGCAATCCCCATGAGCAAAACCTTTGGACAATAGCTCAGGAAGCTTTGTGAGCTGGCTGTGTTTGTCATTGTTTGTGTTCAATAAATGTCTGTGCAGCTCTGGTACCAATGGGCTCTGACTGTTCTTCTCCTGGGTCACCCCACCAACTCCAGCTCCATCCTTCCCTCTGCATCCTCCCACACCTTTTTAGCTGCTTGGAGGGAAGGTGGGGGTTGTATACAATAGTTCTTCATTACTATTATTATTATTAACATCACCATCATAAGATGTTATTTTATTTTATTTTATTTTATTTAGAGAAGGTCTCCATGAGCGGATGCACTTTCTGAGTGATTCCATGTTTTCTGTTTTTTTTCCAAAGGGAGAGTATTTGGCTTGCATAAACTGTTGGTTTTCCCTAAGATTAATTTATAAGTTACAGTACAATGATCAACATCTCTCTCTGCTCCCTTGTCTGGATGGATCTGCCATGTCCGTGCCCCACACCCTTCCCCAAGAACCTCTATGCCCACCCTGCCTTCTGCTTCCAGGCTTTTCTTCTCTCTCCTGCCTCTCAAACAGGGAAGCAAATATATTTTCCACCTGTTAATTCCTGACTGTCCCTTTCCTCAGACTGCACATGAGGGGATCATGATACACCATGTCCCCAGACAGCTGAAGCAGCCGCATGGTACATTTTTGCAGTGTACCACATGGGAAATATATTGCTTTTCCAGGTTAGCCCCAAGATTTCATGGCCTTTCCCTTTCTTCCATCCTCAGTGCTGGCAGGCACCACTGGCAGCTTCCCACCCTTCTCCTGCCGGGATGCTGGACCACTTCTCCTCCTGTCTTCAGCACTGACTGCTCAGCACTCACACAGGGCTGCATCAGGGACCACGGGTGACACCACCACATCAGTGGAGCGAAGGATGGGAAGGGGGTTATGGGCTCCAGCAGGGAGCTGGCAGGGATGAGAGAACAGCCCAGGAGCCCGGGAAGGTAAAGGTGGCTGCCAACACCTGCTGCTGAGCATCAGTGGTTTGCTCAGCCCAGGTGTCCTAAAACCTGTGCACACTCAGCTCTCCAGAGCATTCCAAGCCTCTGTGGTTAAAGGTGCTCCCAGATCATCCATAAGAGGCTTTGCTGCCCATCTCCAACCCCTTGCTCTGTGCTCCCTGGCACTTTGAGTTCACCTGTGCCTTTTGAGTGGTCCGGCAGCCAGACGTGCTCAAGACCATCCCCTGATTCTCCATCTGGAGAAGTGCAGGCGCTTTGGGCAGTGCTGCAATGGGCTCAGGTGAAGCCAGTAGCCTCCACTGGCATCATCTCCCCCTTGTATTTGTGCTGATGCTGATGATGGAGGGAGTCAGGCACTAAATGGTGCCTCCTCCGAGTTTCTGACTGGCCAGCACAAGCACAGCACCAGCTGTCAAGGTGGTGAGTCAGTTGTGGGCAGCTGGCACTCCTCATCTTCTCCTGTTCCTCACTCTGCTTTTAGACCAAGCATTTTTCCTGTTGAAAGGAGGAAATATCCATGGGTGTGAGACCCTGCATGAAAATAGCCACCCAGCAGTGTGCCAGATCCACCCCAGTGGCCTGGAAGGTGAGCCACAGCAGAAGCTCCACATGCCACTGCCACTACCCTCCATGGCAGCCAGTGGCCTGGTGTGATGGCCCCTAGGATGGGGACGGTGCTTGGAGAGAGCCATACCCTGCCACTGTCAGCTCCTCTGTGGGGCTGTAGGACAAGCCAGAGCATGAGAAGATCTTCCAGGTGATGGTGGCACAGCAGCAGCAACATCACGTTGACCAAGACCAAGAAATCTGTTGCAAGTCAACAAGGTTGTGCGGTTTGTACATCTGGGGAAGGCAGGGGAGCGTAACAGCATCCTGATGGCAATGAATGTGGAAATGGCTTTGCACAGGAATTGGCGGTTTCTGCAGGTCACATCTGCCCTGGTTTCCTTTGCTCTGTGTGCGCTCTGCTCCCCGTGCTATTCCCCACCTCCACGGAGACGGCACTGCCCAAAATAGCAAGTGCCAGATTGGCTCTGCCAGATGTGGCTGAGCTCAGAGGCTACCGGAGAGGGGGAGCAGACAGCAGCAAGACTTCTACACCCATCCCCATGCCAGCAAACCAACGGATAACATCCCCCTCCAGGTGCCATCCCCCATCCCAGCCTGCTGCCATGCATCCATTACCTGGGGAGACAGAGGAAAAGCCACCACAGGAGGTTGGATATAAGCATTACTCGGGCATCAGGCTGGTATCTGAGACATCATGTCAAGGCTTGTGCTGCAGCGAGGACCTGTGTTCAGGGGAGTGCTCCAGGGAACGGTGGATAAGGCCACAGGGGGACAAGGGGTGGTCCAAGCAGTAGCAGTCGCCTTGGTCACCTTACAGGAGTGCTGTACAGTCACAGAATCATTGAATATCCTGAGCTGGAAGGGATCCACAAGGATCATCCTGGCCCTGCACAGGACAACCCAAAGCATCCTTCCTTCTGGCATTCCCTTTGACTTTGCAACTTCTCTTTAGTCATCATCCATCATTTATCCATCATCATCATCTAGGCTTGAGCATGGTTTGGAGAAAGAGGTGTTGAAACCACTGCAGCATCTCCTGGGAGCATATTGATGACAATAAGGATAACAACAAAATCACAAGAACTGTATCAAACTTGGCTTTTGATTTCTTCAATGGCTTAAAAGGAGATTTGCTTTCTTTGGAAGGAACCTTGATGTTTTGCTTTGATTTATGATAAGTCTTGGGTTTCCATTTTGGATGAACTTAAATGCTCCAGTGATGCATCCACAGGGGAAAATTTCTGATATTGGACTGAATATTCAATACAAGGTGAATGCTCCAGTTAATCAACAGAATAGCTTTGATACATTGCTTTTCTTTCCAAAAACAATGCATTTTATCCAGCCAGCATTTTTTATTATTATTATTATTATTATTATTATTATTATTATTATTATTATTATTATTATTATTCAGCATTTCTGGAAGCAACCAGTCCAGTGAAACTCTTTGGGAATTAGTTATTTTGCATGAAATTGTGACTTTGACTGGAAAGTATTGGTCCAATGCCTCCCTGTGCCCCTGGAGCATGGGAGTCTCCATCACAGAGGGGCCAGTTGAGGTCTGTGCTCAGCCCCTCGCCCTCAGCTGAAGGTCTCCAATCCCCCCGCATATCCTTGTCCTGCTCCCAAAATTGTTTGGAGTATTGTTATGTGCTGCTTTTTTTTCCTAGACTGTATTTGCAAATCTAGTACATAATCAGGTTGAAAAGAAAATAGACTGTTTTCCCTAAGGGAAAGTGACTTTCACCAGGGAGACTCTTTAAATTTCATTCTCTCTTTGAGCTGTTATTCAGGGGTTTGTTATGTATCCATGCCAGTCACTTTTAATTATGCTAATTCCAAGTTTATGGGCGATTAGCAAGGGTAATTTCCCCCCTCCGGTGCCGGCAGAGGTAGAATTTCTGGGGGATCGCTGCATGCTGTGGCAGGGATGAATGCTTAATCCCGTTTTCTCCTTGGCCACAGGGATGGAAGGCATCTCCCCTAACCCTGCCTGGCTGCAGCCCCCAGCCCGGTCCCCAGCCCTGGGCCCTCCCCCCGACTGATCACTAGGTGTCCCCATCGACCAGCTTTTGCACGCCTCCTACTCCAGCCGGGATGTGGGCAGCGCTGGGATCCCCGGTGCTATCAGCCTCTGCTCCATCTGCGTGCAGAAGACATTCCACGCTGCTGGAAAGGGAATGGGGGTTTGTGTGTGTGTTTCCCTCCCCTGCCCCACACTGACTGGTGAGCAGTGACATCCACCGAGCAGGTGGCTGGCGCTGGCACTGTGTCCCACTGCAGGAAGAGTCCCATCAGTGCTGGGACCTTCCTGGAGCCACCCCAGCCCATACGGGCAAGGACACATGGCAAGCATCTCTGGTTATATCGGCTGTGCCAAGGGGCAAGGTTGGTGGCACAAGCCACCACCTTATGTTGGTCCAAGCCCATTCGGTCTGGCAGAGGGACAGGGTTTTGCTGGAGAGGTCCTGAGGGTTTCCATCCCTTGTGGTCCGCGGGGAGGTCGGCACTCGCAGGCAGGATGCTCTGTGCCTTGGCTGGCAGCAGGAGCGGAATGACTTGCAGAAAGGTCAGGGTCTCAGTGCAATTCCCCTACTCCCATGTTGGATATCACGGGGAGCTGGGAATCTGCTGAGGGGGGATATTTTTGCTTTCTCTTCAAAAAGAATGCAGCTGTGGATCTTAATCTGCTGTGCTGTGCAGCGAGCCACAGGCCCCTGTCCAAAGGGTAACGTGGCAGTGACTTTTAGGAAGTACTGAATGTACCAGATGTGCAAGTCCTTCCACTCCAGATGTGCAGCCCCCCTCCCACTCTGCCTCAGCGCAGTTGTCCTGCGAAGAGGAAGATGAGACTCCAGATCACTCAGAAAACATCCCACAGACTAAATCTAGCCAAGTGCAAAGCCAGACTGGCTCTGGATTCCCACACTCATGTTTAGGCAGTTTAACCACAGGGATGTCTCTTCCCAGAAATGATGTTCATGCCCACTCCGCACGTAGGGGACAAAAGCAGCCAGAAGATGGAGAAGAGGATGGAGCAGTGGGAAGAGGCTTCACATCTGAGCCCCTTGCTGAACCACAGCCTGTGGCTGATTCAAAACACATGTGCTATTTCTAGAAGGAACTACTTTGATCCCAAAAGAGAAGGCTGTGATGTGCATGAGGACTTGAATATTTGAAGCCCTCTTGGAGCACTGTGTCCTGGTTCCCTGCAGGAACTGTCACTATTTATTCCTGGAGAAAGCCTGTGTCTAAGAGCATTTGCATCTGGATCAGAGGGGATGACGCTTGGCTCTGAAACTTCTCTGGGTTTTGATGCACCAGATGAGACTTGGTGGCACAGGATGCTCCATGGAAGTGTGGGCACAGCAGGGGAGATGTGCTGTAGAGCACAGACACAGTGGTGATGGGCTACTACAGCCAGCTGGCAGCATGGCCAAGCACAAAGAGCTTGGGGACAGCAGGACGGAGGGATGGAGCAGTGTCATTCTGGAATTCAGTGTTGCGTGCATAACTTCGATCTAACCACAGTGGATATTCAACAGGACCTCGCAGTGCAAAGGGGAGCAAGATGTGATGTGCTCACCCAAAAGCAGTCAATTAGTGGTNCATCAGTGGTTTGCTCAGCCCAGGTGTCCTAAAACCTGTGCACACTCAGCTCTCCAGAGCATTCCAAGCCTCTGTGGTTAAAGGTGCTCCCAGATCATCCATAAGAGGCTTTGCTGCCCATCTCCAACCCCTTGCTCTGTGCTCCCTGGCACTTTGAGTTCACCTGTGCCTTTTGAGTGGTCCGGCAGCCAGACGTGCTCAAGACCATCCCCTGATTCTCCATCTGGAGAAGTGCAGGCGCTTTGGGCAGTGCTGCAATGGGCTCAGGTGAAGCCAGTAGCCTCCACTGGCATCATCTCCCCCTTGTATTTGTGCTGATGCTGATGATGGAGGGAGTCAGGCACTAAATGGTGCCTCCTCCGAGTTTCTGACTGGCCAGCACAAGCACAGCACCAGCTGTCAAGGTGGTGAGTCAGTTGTGGGCAGCTGGCACTCCTCATCTTCTCCTGTTCCTCACTCTGCTTTTAGACCAAGCATTTTTCCTGTTGAAAGGAGGAAATATCCATGGGTGTGAGACCCTGCATGAAAATAGCCACCCAGCAGTGTGCCAGATCCACCCCAGTGGCCTGGAAGGTGAGCCACAGCAGAAGCTCCACATGCCACTGCCACTACCCTCCATGGCAGCCAGTGGCCTGGTGTGATGGCCCCTAGGATGGGGACGGTGCTTGGAGAGAGCCATACCCTGCCACTGTCAGCTCCTCTGTGGGGCTGTAGGACAAGCCAGAGCATGAGAAGATCTTCCAGGTGATGGTGGCACAGCAGCAGCAACATCACGTTGACCAAGACCAAGAAATCTGTTGCAAGTCAACAAGGTTGTGCGGTTTGTACATCTGGGGAAGGCAGGGGAGCGTAACAGCATCCTGATGGCAATGAATGTGGAAATGGCTTTGCACAGGAATTGGCGGTTTCTGCAGGTCACATCTGCCCTGGTTTCCTTTGCTCTGTGTGCGCTCTGCTCCCCGTGCTATTCCCCACCTCCACGGAGACGGCACTGCCCAAAATAGCAAGTGCCAGATTGGCTCTGCCAGATGTGGCTGAGCTCAGAGGCTACCGGAGAGGGGGAGCAGACAGCAGCAAGACTTCTACACCCATCCCCATGCCAGCAAACCAACGGATAACATCCCCCTCCAGGTGCCATCCCCCATCCCAGCCTGCTGCCATGCATCCATTACCTGGGGAGACAGAGGAAAAGCCACCACAGGAGGTTGGATATAAGCATTGCTCGGGCATCAGGCTGGTATCTGAGACATCATGTCAAGGCTTGTGCTGCAGCGAGGACCTGTGTTCAGGGGAGTGCTCCAGGGAACGGTGGATAAGGCCACAGGGGGACAAGGGGTGGTCCAAGCAGTAGCAGTCGCCTTGGTCACCTTACAGGAGTGCTGTACAGTCACAGAATCATTGAATATCCTGAGCTGGAAGGGATCCACAAGGATCATCCTGGCCCTGCACAGGACAACCCAAAGCATCCTTCCTTCTGGCATTCCCTTTGACTTTGCAACTTCTCTTTAGTCATCATCCATCATTTATCCATCATCATCATCTAGGCTTGAGCATGGTTTGGAGAAAGAGGTGTTGAAACCACTGCAGCATCTCCTGGGAGCATATTGATGACAATAAGGATAACAACAAAATCACAAGAACTGTATCAAACTTGGCTTTTGATTTCTTCAATGGCTTAAAAGGAGATTTGCTTTCTTTGGAAGGAACCTTGATGTTTTGCTTTGATTTATGATAAGTCTTGGGTTTCCATTTTGGATGAACTTAAATGCTCCAGTGATGCATCCACAGGGGAAAATTTCTGATATTGGACTGAATATTCAATACAAGGTGAATGCTCCAGTTAATCAACAGAATAGCTTTGATACATTGCTTTTCTTTCCAAAAACAATGCATTTTATCCAGCCAGCATTTATTATTATTATTATTATTATTATTATTATTATTATTATTATTATTATTATTATTATTATTATTATTATTATTATTATTATTCAGCATTTCTGGAAGCAACCAGTCCAGTGAAACTCTTTGGGAATTAGTTATTTTGCATGAAATTGTGACTTTGACTGGAAAGTATTGGTCCAATGCCTCCCTGTGCCCCTGGAGCATGGGAGTCTCCATCACAGAGGGGCCAGTTGAGGTCTGTGCTCAGCCCCTCGCCCTCAGCTGAAGGTCTCCAATCCCCCCGCATATCCTTGTCCTGCTCCCAAAATTGTTTGGAGTATTGTTATGTGCTGCTTTTTTTTCCTAGACTGTATTTGCAAATCTAGTACATAATCAGGTTGAAAAGAAAATAGACTGTTTTCCCTAAGGGAAAGTGACTTTCACCAGGGAGACTCTTTAAATTTCATTCTCTCTTTGAGCTGTTATTCAGGGGTTTGTTATGTATCCATGCCAGTCACTTTTAATTATGCTAATTCCAAGTTTATGGGCGATTAGCAAGGGTAATTTCCCCCCTCCGGTGCCGGCAGAGGTAGAATTTCTGGGGGATCGCTGCATGCTGTGGCAGGGATGAATGCTTAATCCCGTTTTCTCCTTGGCCACAGGGATGGAAGGCATCTCCCCTAACCCTGCCTGGCTGCAGCCCCCAGCCCGGTCCCCAGCCCTGGGCCCTCCCCCCGACTGATCACTAGGTGTCCCCATCGACCAGCTTTTGCACGCCTCCTACTCCAGCCGGGATGTGGGCAGCGCTGGGATCCCCGGTGCTATCAGCCTCTGCTCCATCTGCGTGCAGAAGACATTCCACGCTGCTGGAAAGGGAATGGGGGTTTGTGTGTGTGTTTCCCTCCCCTGCCCCACACTGACTGGTGAGCAGTGACATCCACCGAGCAGGTGGCTGGCGCTGGCACTGTGTCCCACTGCAGGAAGAGTCCCATCAGTGCTGGGACCTTCCTGGAGCCACCCCAGCCCATACGGGCAAGGACACATGGCAAGCATCTCTGGTTATATCGGCTGTGCCAAGGGGCAAGGTTGGTGGCACAAGCCACCACCTTATGTTGGTCCAAGCCCATTCGGTCTGGCAGAGGGACAGGGTTTTGCTGGAGAGGTCCTGAGGGTTTCCATCCCTTGTGGTCCGCGGGGAGGTCGGCACTCGCAGGCAGGATGCTCTGTGCCTTGGCTGGCAGCAGGAGCGGAATGACTTGCA
This sequence comes from Sclerurus mexicanus, assembly GCA_013396755.1. Lineage (NCBI taxonomy): Eukaryota > Metazoa > Chordata > Aves > Passeriformes > Furnariidae > Sclerurus > Sclerurus mexicanus. Next base: position 91,699 of record VWZF01000213.1, on the reverse strand, counting down.
GAAAGGTCAGGGTCTCAGTGCAATTCCCCTACTCCCATGTTGGATATCACGGGGAGCTGGGAATCTGCTGAGGGGGGATATTTTTGCTTTCTCTTCAAAAAGAATGCAGCTGTGGATCTTAATCTGCTGTGCTGTGCAGCGAGCCACAGGCCCCTGTCCAAAGGGTAACGTGGCAGTGACTTTTAGGAAGTACTGAATGTACCAGATGTGCAAGTCCTTCCACTCCAGATGTGCAGCCCCCCTCCCACTCTGCCTCAGCGCAGTTGTCCTGCGAAGAGGAAGATGAGACTCCAGATCACTCAGAAAACATCCCACAGACTAAATCTAGCCAAGTGCAAAGCCAGACTGGCTCTGGATTCCCACACTCATGTTTAGGCAGTTTAACCACAGGGATGTCTCTTCCCAGAAATGATGTTCATGCCCACTCCGCACGTAGGGGACAAAAGCAGCCAGAAGATGGAGAAGAGGATGGAGCAGTGGGAAGAGGCTTCACATCTGAGCCCCTTGCTGAACCACAGCCTGTGGCTGATTCAAAACACATGTGCTATTTCTAGAAGGAACTACTTTGATCCCAAAAGAGAAGGCTGTGATGTGCATGAGGACTTGAATATTTGAAGCCCTCTTGGAGCACTGTGTCCTGGTTCCCTGCAGGAACTGTCACTATTTATTCCTGGAGAAAGCCTGTGTCTAAGAGCATTTGCATCTGGATCAGAGGGGATGACGCTTGGCTCTGAAACTTCTCTGGGTTTTGATGCACCAGATGAGACTTGGTGGCACAGGATGCTCCATGGAAGTGTGGGCACAGCAGGGGAGATGTGCTGTAGAGCACAGACACAGTGGTGATGGGCTACTACAGCCAGCTGGCAGCATGGCCAAGCACAAAGAGCTTGGGGACAGCAGGACGGAGGGATGGAGCAGTGTCATTCTGGAATTCAGTGTTGCGTGCATAACTTCGATCTAACCACAGTGGATATTCAACAGGACCTCGCAGTGCAAAGGGGAGCAAGATGTGATGTGCTCACCCAAAAGCAGTCAATTAGTGGTGTGGGTTTTTTTGGTTTTCTTTTTGTGGGAAGACATTGATGTAGGGATGATGTAGCCTGAGGCCTCTGCTTCAGCTGGTGATATGGTTTTCCCAAGGGCTGCTGCTGTGTGCTACCAAACACCCAGCCATGCTTCCAAAGCTCTTACAGGAGAGGTGCTTAAAAATCCAGTTAGAGATGCAAACCCAACACTCCAGAGAAACCACCATCTCCATGTTTGAAACAAATTTCCAGTGTCATAACTAAAATTTATTTTCTTCCTGCGAGTAGATCTCCCATTTGCATTTTTTGGGCTGAAACACAGGGATTTCCAGAGGCACAGGATGGTGCAGTGCAGCGCCAGGGAGAGGTTGTGCAGGGGTGTGTGCCCTTCCTCAGTGCTCGTCCCTCAGCTGCCCATCACCCCCAGCCCTGCAATGCCCTTGCTCATCACTCCCAAATCTTGCTGATGGGGCTGATGGGGGCCAGCAGCACCAGCTCTCTCAGTCACCATCATTTCTAGGGCACAGAGAGGCAGGCAGGGGCAATCCTCAGCCCGGGAACAGCCTCAGTATGTTCAGATGGCTCCTGTGAAGCTCCCAAAAAGTCGTTCTCAGCAGCCAGTGACAGCATGCAAGGCAAACACGTAGAATGCCAGGCAACCACCTGGGCTCATGTGGCAGCCCAGCTTGCATTGGATGTGTTTGGGTGCAAGCTCCCGTGGAAAAAAAGGGAGGCTTGTCATGGCATAGCAGAGCTCAGTGTGGGCACAGCTTCTCCAGCTTGGCTTTTGGGCTTGGCTTTGAGTTGCTCAGGGTGCTGCAGTAGCCACATGTTCATGTAGCCTAAGGGGCCGGGAGGCACTGGTGTTGTAGCCTTGGCTGAGCCCTGACCATCTCCCTTGCTTGCCCCCCAGCTCTGCAGACCCTGATCCCCACGGGAGGAACACCTTCACCGCCTGACCAGAGCGCTGCAGCTGATGTGGCACCAGTGGCTGATGCTTGAGCCCCCTCTGAAGACGCTGCCGGCTTCCCGTGAGCTTCTCCCACTCCTCCGTGGCATCCTTCGGGCCAGCTGCCCGAATCCCCCTGCCCACAGCTGCCCAGACCCTGCTCCTTACGCTGGGGCATGGGGTGGCAGTGGGATTCGGGGAGGCTCGAGCAGCAGCTCGCAGGAGGACAGCAGCTTGCAGACAGTGTGCAGCAGTACCCACTTCTGCGAGCCAGCACTTCCTGTCGCCCCTCTCCGCACTTCGTTATCACCCCTCATGCCTCTGCCGCTTTGCAATGTATTTCGTGGCTTATTTGTGTCATTGCAATAAAGCTTTTGTTGCTTGAGGTGCCCTTCACGGTGAGTGGGATGGCGCTGGGGAGCTGTGGTTTGGGCAGTGGGGCATCCACAGGGAGGGTGGTGGGATGCTGGGGCGTGCCGCAGCAGCACAAAAGCCTCGGTGCCCCCAGAATGGTTAATGGGGAAGCTCAGCCCATGCAGCCTGTGAAGCAAACCATAGTCTGGAAAATGGGCCTCAGAGCCCTGGCTCCACTCAGCATCAGGAAATGATCCCACAAGGGAGTGGGGCTGCCAGGAGGGGAGGGGGAGCGGGATGGGGGAAGCATTGCAAAGAGAATCCAGAGCTTTCCCGAAAGGCGGCGACGACCAGGATTCATTATCCACCAGCAGACGTGTTTATAGCAAGTGTTGAGTCACTGCTGGGCCCCCGGATGGGAGCTGCCCACGAGAGGGTAGCCAACATTTTGCATGGGTATGGGCTGCCCATCCAGCCCCACACAAGGGCAGCTCTCAAACCAGCCCCACCAGGCTGCCACACGCCAGCCCTGGACCTTGGAGCAGAAACAGTGCTATTTTTGGACACACCAGGGCATGTTTTTTTTTCCTCCGGGATGCTCCACTCCTCACTGGAGAAGAGAAGCCAGAGCACTGCCCCAGCTTGGCATGTTGCCCTGATCCAGCGAGGGTCTCCATCTCCAGCAAGTCCAGCCTTGGGCTTGACCCACATCCAGGCACCCAGGAGAGGCCAGGAGTGCCTGCCTGGACCTCTGCCCCATGGAGGAAAAAAGGCCAAAATCCCCATTTTGACCTTTTTCTCCATTTGAAGTTGTATTTTCCAAGCATGCATCATCCCTGCTCCTGATTGGCCCTGGGGGGGGGAGGGAGGGGAGTGGGCAGGCAGGAAGCACCCCTGGGTTTCATCCTTATTTTCCCCATTGCTCAACTTGCTCCCAAGGAAGGGAGCACCAGCCCCAAATCTCTAAGGAAGTCATCCTCCCCTCATTTGTGCCATCTCTTGACACCCCCTTCAATGGGGTGCCCAGCCTGGCTCCGTGACAAGCCACAAAGCCACCTACAGTGTGCAGCTCCAGGCCTGGCACCCACTTTTGGTTAAAAAACAGATTTCCTGGGTTTCTCCTGTCCAGGAATTATTTGTATGCTTTTGCTTAGACAAAAGCCCCTGTTCCTGTTCCTGCCTCATTGCCAGAGCAGCAGCACCACAGAGACCCTCCCAAAAGAGGTTGCCGCTGGGAAACACGGCTTAGGGCTCCTTTCCTACATCCCTGCAAGCCGTGGGCCATCCAGAAAGCACCTTGCCTGGCCACACACCCCTTTGCTGATCTGGGAGGTTATCCCAGAGACAGAGACAGCCCTGGGTGGGAACAGCTCGAGGGAAGGACTCGGTGGAGCTGTGGGTGCAAACACTCCCAAAGGTTGTTGCCCACCTCTCACCACATAGGGCTTGAATCCCTGCCCAGGCTGGAGGGGTGGGATGCAGAGGAATGTTAACCACGTGCCTGCACTGGCTTATCCTCTGCTCATCCAGCTGCAGGAGGAACCATCTGAAGGCATTTGAAGGTGCCCCACAGCCCTGTCTGCTTCATCCAGCCCTTTGCTGCAGGGTATCTGACTGCAGCTCCATGGGTTCCTGCTGAGAGGGTGAGTGTTTGGAGATGAGAAACAGTCTGTTTACCTTTGGCTGTCCCTCTAAAAAATAATAAAGTAGTGAAAGGGAGATGCTTATCTTTACAGCCTGCTGGGATTCCCCTGGCTGCAGCTTGCGCTGTGAGCTGCTGCACGGAGCAGGGAAATATGCTTGAGGACATCAATCACAGAGCCACAGCATGGTTTGGGTTGGGAGGAACACCAAAGCTTATCTTGTTCCACGCTCCTGCCATGGGTAGGGACAACTTCCAGTCGATCAGGTTGCTCCAAGCCCCGTCCAACCTGGCCTTGGACACTTCCAGGGATGGGGCAGCCACAGCTTCTCTGGGCAACATTTGCCAGTGCCTCACCACCCTCACAGGGAAGAGTTTCTTCCTAATATCCGATCTAAACTTCCTCTGTTTCAGTTTAAAGCTGTTCTCCCTTCTCCAGGGCTGAATGCTTTATATTTGCTCCTCATTGTCTGTGAAAGATCCGAGGAGGATGCTTGGCAGTGCTTGGAGTGGGCTGGGAAGGCATCCTTGTCAGGGAGGGTGGCTGCCTTGTTTTATCCTTCTAGGAACAGGCTGCAGGCTGGATCTAGCTCTGGTGTCGAGAGCTCAGCTGCATGCCTTGCTGCATTCCGGGACTGCTCTGGAAGGGCACAGCCACCCCTAGAGCTGTGATGGGATGGTAAACTTATTGAGTATAAACATGCACACAGAAAAAAATGGGAGCAGAAACAGCCTGGGAAGGGGCTAATGGGAACCTCTGGGAGTTTGTCAGGCACACGCAAACTCTTGGGTTGGGGTGGATCATGCCCATGGAAATGCATGGAAAAGGGCTGGGCTAGCTCTGTGCTGCACTGTGCCATGAAGCCAGTTGAGGTACATTATCTGGAGGGCAGCCAACAAGGAAGATGCTTCTCTGCACTTCCTAAGGCTGTGGGGTTTGATGCCTACACCCATATGAATGCAGAGATGGGGGCTGTGATCCATGGCAGAGGAACAGCAGGTTTTTGGCCTGCATAGCCCCTGACTTTGTAGTTTGGTGATGCAGACTGGGTTCCGGGAGTGTGGGGCTGGGTGGGAACCAGCACTTCCAATCCCCCCCAGCTGGAGGCAGGGCTGTGTCTGGCAGCTGCTCGGCTGTTCCTCGAGCGCCTGGTGCCTCCCTTCCCCAAGGAAGATGTGCCCAGCCTGGCAAGCACGCTCTGCTCCCTGGGAATCACCCAAGTGATGCCGTTTGTTGCAGAGAAACGGAAAATTTTCCTTCCTTCAACTGCCGGAGAGCTTAGGGCGTGTTTTTTCCACCCGTTTTTTCCTGGATGTGCTCCATGAGAGAGGGGTCCTCTGTCCCCTGTCCCGTCAGCAGTGTTCCCAGGGCTGGCGGTGGCACATCCCAGGGTGCACCCTTTTCTTCAGGAACAGAAGGAGCACTGCAAGTGCTGCTGATCTTTCTGGTTTAGGCTGGTTTTATACCCGAACCACAATGCTCCCAATCCCAAAAAACCCACTCTTGGAGCTGTTTGTATTTTCTGAGTGTAAAGGGTGGGGGGGGAGAGGAAAGCCCTGGAAGTGAGTTTTGCTGCCTGCTTTCAAGCCTCTACTGTGGAAGAGGGGAAGAGAATGGGACTCTTTCAGCTGGACAGTGTTGGGACGCCCTTCCTGGTATCCCAAGTGTGTGACATCCTGGTATCCCATAGCCTCGCTGTGAGCTGAGGATCCCTGCAAGCCCTGGGGTGGCCCAGAGAAAAGATCCCAAATGCGTTATCTCCTCTCCTCCAGCTCCCACGCCGCATCCGCAACCTCCCCTCTCATTCGACCCTCTCATCTTTCCTAAGAAGCTGAGCCAAGCTTTCCCACAGACCCAGACAGCTATTAGGGAAATATTATTACCAGATGGTTTGTTTTTTTCCATAAGAACAGAGGCCAGCGTGAGGTAATGGGGAAAAAATTAACCCACCGCACACCAGCCTGGACATGGGGATGTGGATTTTACGGGTGGAGCTGTGCCGTGTCCCGGCTGTGCCAGCAGGGAAGGGGTGGGGTGGCAGGGGGACACTCGCACCCCACGCATGCTGGATGGATGGGGGCTTGAAACCCCCCACTGGACCAGCGGTGACCCCCTGAGGTGGCTTGGGAAGGGAAGAGTGTATCCCCATGTGGTGCTGGAAGGCAGGGAAGGGTCCCCCTAAGGCCACCTCGGACTGGTGGGAGCAAAGCCCAGCAGGCAAACAGCACAGCAGGGGAGTTCGTGCTGGGTCAGCGGTTTGGAGAAGCACCGTGTCCCAGCTGTGCCGCCTCTTGTGGGGGTTGAAGAAAGGGGTGCCAAGGGGCCACTTCAACTAGGGATGTCAAGGGATGTGGAAGATGGGTTGTTTCTTCCACTGGGTGTTTTTGAAGGTGGATGGTTAGCGCAAGACCCTCCTCTGGTGCTGCCAGAGGTGGGATGCTTGCAAGGCAGCACCCGCCTGTGCTGGGAGAGGTGATGTTTTCCTGCTCAGAGGGGTTTCTCTGCCGCCTCCTCCTGCAGAGATCTGTTGTGGGAAGCTAAATTATGTGCAGAAGCACCACAAGCCACATTCTTTCCAGTGGGGTTTGTGGTTTGTGTAGCGCCGGCCTCAGACCTCGGCTGCTCCCGTGGTGGAGGTCTGAGCATGGAGATGGGGAGGACAAGTGGGCTGGAGGCTGAGCCATGGGGGAACTGGGTTGTACACCTTGGGGGTCTTACAGCCAGTCTGGGGAGGTGCAGCCCTTGGTAACCACACGCATGGAGACCTCTCCCTGAGAACATCCATCATTCTGAAGGTTTCCACCATTGGGCGCTCATGTCCCCAGGAGTGGGGGGAAGGTGACAAAGATCATGCAGGCAGTTGTCAGGACACCAGCGTGCTTCATATGTGGTTACAACTGGGGAAGTTTCGGTGCTCCTTAATTGTGGCACTTCCCAGCACTATGTGAGAGGACAAAGTAATCCCAGCTGCAGAAGATGGAGCTGGAAATCTGACACTCGGTTCTTCTCTGCTTTTCAAAGCACCCTTTGGTTCTGAGCATGCTGGCAGGTTCAATCCTGGCTTCTCCCAGGAGAATTCATTTCAGCTCATTTCCATGTTTCCTGTGGAAGCACAGTTTTCCATTTCTAAGTAAACTTGATTAATGGGAAGGAAAGGTTACATGAAAGAGTTAATTTCAGAAAAACAGACCAAACTCATTCTTTTCTCAATATCTGGGAGGAGAAAAAGCAAAGCTTCTGTCCCAAGTGTCTGTTCTTTTTTTCTGGACCCAATTTGGTCTGGAATTGGACTGAAAGTTTATTGCAGCACTGTAGGCTGGGGCTTGGGAAGGAGAACACCCATTCCCTGGGGCACATTGGCACCATGAAGGGGCTCCTCTTGCCCATCTTCATGGTGAAGCTGATAGATGGAAGAGGTCCCCTGCTCCTGGGAGGGGCAGAGCCATAGGGCTCAGTTTCCCTGGCCTCCTCTGAAGAGGAAGGGAGAGGGGACATCCTTCACAGGCATGTTTCCTTGAATTTTGAGATACAATGGCACGCTGCTAGTCCCAGTGATTTGGGAATATTTTATTTTTTTTTCCTGCAAAACTAACCCGCACTTTTCCAAGAAAATGGCTATTCATTGCCTGGGGGATGCTGCTGGCTGTGGTTTAGCACTGCAAACCCAGAAAAGGCAAGGATTTAAAATGCTTTTGAAACAGGACATGGCTCCAATCCTCCTGTCTGGTCAAATGCTCCTGGGACATGACTTCTGATAACAGCCCGCAGAGGCTGGGGGTGGGCTCTGGACAGAGAGTGGGGTCCCCAGTGGGGTGGGAGGAGTTCCCTGGGGCACACAGGGTCTGACAAGCTGCAGCTGTGTGGAGCCATGTATGGTCAGCAGTGCCTTGCACAGGCCATACCATTATCATTAAGTCTTTGCTGATGCAGCCAACTGGCCTCCAGCTTGCTCCAGCTCTGTGGAGCTGTTCCCAAGATGGATGTGCTTTTCCCTTCCTGCAGGGAGGGGGAGGCCAGCTCTTCTGCTTCTTGGGATAATTCCCTGTGAGGGAAGGGGAGAGAGGAAGAGAGAAAGCTAAGAGGGAATACCTCTGGTGTGCAGGTTCACAGGATGACTCTGCTGAGCTGATGAATGAAGACAGGTCCCTTCCTAGCTCCCTGCTTTCTGGGAGCCACTGGCTGGTTTTCAAACTCCCAGGTGAGCTCCCTCATGGGAGCCTGAGGAGCTATGCTGGAGAGCCAAATCAGCATCTGACCCCCCATTAAGTGTCACGCAGCAGGACTTGTCCCTGGACATGCTTGCTCTCTTGGAGAGCATCCTCATTAGGTTTGAGATGTCTTGAAAATTTGCCTTGTGGTGTCTTCATCTCCTGGTGCCACCTCTGCAGCTTGGTAAAGCCCACACACCTCAGTGCCTGGGTGGCTCATTACACCAGCCAGCTTCACACTCATACTAAAGCTTTTTGGCTGGGGGAAGAATGTTTTCCTCAATGCAGCCAGCACTCTGCTATTCTGGCGCTGGGGTGTCTCTTCCCACCCCCAAGGATGCTGCTGAGTCACCTCCAAGGAGTTTTTCTGGCTGCCCCTCAGCAGAAGCATAGGGCACCATGAGGCCCTCCAAAGTCCTAGAGAAGCGGGAGGAACGGGTTGTAGTGGTGCTCAGCAGCCATCCTGCCCCTCCTTGAGACCACTAGTTTCTTCTCTGCTTTAATGTCAGCTTCCAGAGATGCACCTGGATTTGTGTTGGAGTGAAAAAGGGTGCCTGTTTTTTGGGTTCACGAGATTTCAGTTCAGCACAGTCTGCAGGTTATTTTCTGCTGATTTTGCCTTTGTTTATCCAAAGAGTCATTATTTGATGCATCTGCCTCAGTAGTGTGGACAAGCTCCTCCACTGTTAAAACTTGTAATCAGTGGAGCGATGGGGTTCTTTTGAGTTGTCTTAATTTGAGACACCTCCAGAGGCCAAGCCTGTGATGCTTCCTCCTGGTCATCTACACAAAGATGCTGTCAGAGTAGTTGTGTGGGACAGTTAGGGTGACAGAGGTGGCAGCCAGCCCTGAGTGGCAGGTCTCCTGCTGCCTTTGAGCCACCAACTTGGATGCAAGCCATTTGTACTGGCTGGGTTTGTGCTGTCAACTCTTTGCCCTTTAGAACTGTCCTGTGGAGCCCATCAGCTTTTTATTGAATGACAGCTTTTGGTCCCCTCCTGTGCTTTTGGGAGCAGGTTACAGCTGCAGCCTTAGCAGGGTGAGCCCTCAGGTATTTCACCTCTGCCCCCCATAGCGATTAATGTGATGAAGGATTTGGAAGGACCTGGGACTTGCCTCCAGTTCTGGCCATAAAGAGAAGATGATCAATACCACCTTGGCATGCCTTGCTGTGGGGGTCCAGCTCCCCACTACTACAGGTCCTCAGGCTCTCCTGCCATCCTACAGCATGGGAAGATTCTCATTTACGGATCTCCCTAAGCACTTACTCTCCTGCTTCCACCTCCTAGGCTTGACAGCTTTGACCCTGTCCCCACTCCGTGCCCTGAGCATGAGCCTGGAGAGAAGGGTCATTCCCAGACTGGGATGTGCCTGTGGGCTTCTTCTCAGCTTGCTTCTCCTGTTCCTGACTGGGCTGAGCAGAAAGCCCTGAAACTCAGGGAGGAAAGTGCTTCTCCAAAAATGTGGTGCCTCCATGGTGCCCCTATCCCTGTGTGGCCGTGGGGCAGCTCCAGCTCTGCCATGTAGTGGGGACATCCCTCGGACAGCACAGACCGGGTCTCATGCAGGTTGGGATACAATGGCAATGCCTGTCCCCCTGTGCCAGCTTTCTTGGCCCAGGAGCTGAGAGAAAGCTGCTGGCAGGTACTCCAAGCCCCCATCCCCCAGCAAGTAGGCTGAACCCCAGGGAGGTTCAGGACACTGATGCTGGGCACTGGCTACACCAGGGCTTCCTGCGTGAGGCTTGTGGAGGTCCCAGGCACTAGTGGCCAGGCTGCTATTGCAGGTACAGTGACATCCATAGAAAGGGTAAGGAGAAATGCTTCATTTTTTTCTGACTCACAGCTGACAGCCCCTGATCCCTCCCTCCGTCCTCAGGCTGGAGAAGTCTCCTCCTCACCCTTACCCTCCTGCCTGCTCTTCCTCCCAGGGAAACCAAGGGGAAAGCTGTAAAAAAAAAAAATCTTCAGCGACTTCTGCCTCCGGACCGTGGCCTCTCTTGGCTGCTGGTTATCCTCCCCTGCTTTTCTCCTTGGACCCAGCTCGATGGTAATCTGAACGAAGCAACATGAGGCTGCGAGACTTTCTACTCACTTTGCTGCTCCTGGCCGGATTCCTGCGGGGGGGCTCCTATGCTCAGCAGCGCTCACAAATATCCACCCGAGTCTCAAGCGCAGAAGGTAAGCCTGGGATGCTTTCCAGGGTGGTTTTCCTTCACGGGGACCAGCAGAGAAGCCTGCCCGCTGTTTCACTCCCCGGGTGGATGCCTCCACTGCGGAACACGCCGCAGATCTGTCGGGATGTTTGGGCTTGCTGAGGAGAGTGGTGTAGGATCAGAGAGGATCTGGAAGATGTACCCACTTTTCATGTTTTTTGGCTCTTTTTCGTTGGCTCTGTCTGGTTGGGAGTCACTGGTAGCACTGGGACGCAGGAGAGGGAGATAACAGCTAATACCAGTTCAGCTTTTTGAACTATTTTGGTTTTGACGCTGGCTGTTAAGGAATGTTTTTGTTATTGCTCTTCCCTAAAATTATTTTTTTGATGGGATGTGTCAGAAAACTGTTGGTTTCTCATTGCATGAATTGCTAAAATGTCTTGGTTTAATTTTTTTAAGTGGTTCCTGCAGCTGCACGATATTTTTTATAATAAGTGTTATAGGTCTTGCAAAGATATTCTTTGAATGGGAGTGGAGAAGACAGTATAGGAAAGTGTTAGATGCCACAAAGTGATGTTTTCTGAAAATGTGATCATGTTTACCCTCGATGCTGAGGGGGTTAGGATGTGAAAGCATTCCCCAGATCCTGGGAGCCTGCTAGGAGGCAAACTGGGTGGGCAGTGTGGGAAGCCTGGGCTGGGGAGGCAACGCAGCAGGACTGCCGGCCGATTCCTGCCTCTCCGCTTCTTCCCAGACTGCCCTGTGGACCTGTTCTTCGTGCTGGACACCTCAGAGAGCGTTGCCCTGAGGGTGAAGCCCTTTGGGGACCTGGTTACCCAAGTGAAAGATTTCACCAACCGGTTCATTGATAAGCTGACCAAGAGGTACATCTCCCAGGGGTTTATCCAGGCTGCTTTAGGAATGGAGTCTGGTGCTGGCTGGGATGCTGAGACCACCCTGTGTGTCTGTCCACGGAGGGATAGAAGGAAATCAGGGATGCTGGGAAAGGGGATGGGAGCCTCTCATCCCTCTCCCAGTTCATCTGCCCTGTTTTTGCTCTGTCTGTGCTGAGGACAGTAGTGTGGCTTTAGCAGGGCTGCCTGCACCCACCCTCAAGGAAGAAAGGAATTTCTGGAGTGGCAGACATGGCACCCCAACCCCACTACCTCTGGCTGTCTGTGTGGTTATTCTGCAGTGCCAAAGCGATGCTGATTCCTGTGCTCAGGCCTAGAACAACCCCGGGTGTGTGGGTGGCAGCAGGGCACCTCTGCCATTAAACCCAGCACTCAGTGGGCACCTAGCAGAGCAAACCCTCCCTTGCAACTGGTGTACCCCACAACACCCAGCCCTTTATCTGCCACCTTCTCTCCCACCTCTGCAGCCACCAACCCAGGTCTAACCCTGGCTTTCCCAAGGGGAGGTCACCCAAGGATGCCCAGGAGCACAAAAGCTCCCAGATCCCAGAGAAGGTCATGTTGGGCTTGCCTGCTGGCGGGAGATCCAGGGATGCACAGGAGCAGGACAAGTCCTGGGGGTACGTGGCCATGCTGAGCTCCTCAGAGAGGAGATGCATGGTGGTGCCCAAAGGGGATGTCCCAGTGCTGCACCAGCCAGAGGGGCAATGTCCCATCTGAGGATGGATAGGAGTGGGTTAGCAGATTATCAGCTCATCTGCCCATTGCCCAGGCAGAAGAGCTACATCACAAGGCTTTGAGTGACCAGGGACCTTGTGCTTGAGAACAGCCTGCAGGCCTCCCTCAGTGCAGCATTACTGTCCCCTAAGCAAGGCTCTGGGCTCAGGCTAGAGCAGCAGTGGGATGGAGGGAACAATGGGCAGCAATGAACAAGGCTCAGGTGGCTTTTGGATTAGTCCCATTTCTGGACCAGTGGCCAAAGCATAGGTGGTACCCCTGTCCCAGGGAGTCACAGATGTTGGATGTGTTAGTGCATAGGACAGGGCTTCAACACACACGCTTATCTTTCTCCATGTCACAGCATCCTTCAGAGGAAGGCATCCCTCTCTGATTTTAACACATGTAGCAGTGGAGAGCCTCGGTGTGGGGTGTTTCAGTGGTTACCTGCCTTGCACACACACACACCAGGCTGTCTGGCTCAGCATCTCCTGCTCAGCTCCAGCCACTGCAGCCCGGCACCTCTTCCAGAAGCCTCTCTGCCAAGCTGTTTGATCCTTGCAGATGCCCACCAGCCACATTGCTTTGCCCTTCCACCCGTTGGGCAAGCTGCCCTGATCCCATGCTGTGCTTTGCATGGCAAGCATGTCCCAGCCTTGCAGGAGAAACCTGTTTCCTTGCAGGAAACCCTGTTTTGCAGAGGATTTGCATGTCCTGTGGCGGTAGAAGTGAAGTGGAGGTGGTGGGGGGTCTGGATGCAGGTGCTGTAACATGTGCCCTGGGGTGTCCACGCAGGTACTACCGCTGCGACCGCAACCTGGTGTGGAATGCGGGAGCTCTGCACTACAGCGATGAGGTCGTGCTTATCAAGAGCCTCACCTCGATGCCCAGCGGCCAAAGTGAGCTGAAGAACCGCGTCTCGGCCGTGAACTACATTGGGAAGGGCACCTACACTGACTGCGCCATAAAGCGGGGCATCGAGGAGCTGCTCATTGGGTAAGGCGGTGGAGCAGAGAGGGGGGTGCTCGTGGTATGGCTGCGGTGGGTGGAGGTTGGGACTTTCTGGGTTAGGACATCCCTGTGCACTGTGCAGAGCTGTCCCCAGGTGACCCCAGAAAAAGAGGTCACCTAGGCATGGAGTGGGCACAGGGGTGGCAGTGTTCCTGCTTTGCTGGGCTAGGACATGCCCTGACCACTGCCTGGGGCACTGCCTGGGGTGAGTGCCCCAGGGTGCCAAAACCACTCCTCTCCAGCTAAATCCTTGCAACATTCAGTCCTATGTTTAAACCCTTTCAGTGGTTCCCATCACAAGGAGAATAAGTACCTGATTGTGGTGACTGATGGACATCCCTTGGAAGGTTATAAGGAGCCATGTGGAGGCCTGGATGATGCTGCCAATGAAGCCAAACATTTGGGGATCAAAGTGTTCTCCGTTGCCATCTCCCCCAACCACCTGGTAGGGTCCACAGGGCAGAGATGCTCCCTGCAGGGGTCCCAAGTGGGACCATGGGACAGCAGTGTGGCGAAGGAGGCTCTGAGGGGCACTCTGAAGTGAGAGTGAGGGCCCCCCAGGGTCATCTCTGGGGACAGACCCTGCACAAGTGCCTGCAGGTCTCACTCTGCCCTCCCCAACTCAACCTTAGGACCAGCGACTCAACATCATCGCCACGGACCACGCCTACCGCCGCAACTTCACCGCCACCAGCCTGAAGCCAACCCGGGAGCTCGATGTGGAGGAAACCATCAATACCATCATCGACATGATTGTGAGCGCTGCCTGTCCCCGCCCCGGTACACCCAGTCCCCAGGCTCGCCCATTCCTCTCAAACCCTCTCTCTGCTTTCATATCTTGCAGAAACTTAACACGGAACAATCGGTGAGTGTCCGCCTGTGCCTGAGCCTGTCCCACATGTGTCACCCATGGCCAAGGGGGTCTTGGTGGCACAGCCCTGACATGCAGGCAACTCCTGCCAGCCAGCGGATCCCCCCTGAGCAGGGTGCAGCCTGACCCTGCTGCTGCCCATTGCTCTAATGCTGTTTTCTCCTTCCCTCTGAGCAGTGCTGCTCCTTTGAGTGCCAGGTGAGTCAGGCTTTTGAGACCCTGTCCCCTTCCTTCACATCCCTGTGGTCCCAGGCTGTGCCTCAGCGGCTGATCTAACCCATGCCTCTCTACTGCAGCCTCCCCGAGGGCCCCCTGGACCTGCTGGTGACCCAGGCCATGAGGTGAGGGACTGGCTGTGGCCGTGCTGTGGGACCTGGGCATTGGGATGGACTCACTGGGGTTGCTCAGAGACCTAGAATCATCATCATGGAATCATTAGGGTTGGAAAAGACCTCTAAGATCACTTGTGGGGCATGGGTCCTAGGCATCCCACCACTGTCCCATGGAGAAGTGTATGAGGGCCCACACCATGCTCCCATGTGGCCAGCATCATCTGGTCCCCATATCCATGGAGCATTCCTGCTCCCATCCTCCTTGCTTTCCTTTCAAGAGGTCGTCATTCTGTTCCTGCGGCTGATGAACTAATTGTATTTCTGTTCCATATTGCAGGGAGAAAGAGGCAAGCCAGGTCTTCCTGGACAGAAAGGAGAAGCTGGAAGCCCAGTAAGTCAAGGACCAGCCCTGGTGACTCTACACAGGGGCTATTTTTTGGCTGCTTCTGGTCAGACCACTCAGTCACATCCTCACCAGCATCACCCTGTTTCCACGGGGTAGTCATGGTGTTCAGTGGGGTGGCTCCTGCTCTTGCTACAAAGCTTTCTTGTTCCTCACCCAAAATAGCCATCCCTCCTGGAGGACATGCCTCTGACTCATGTATGCCAGGCCAGGGCTGGACTCTGGGCTCCCTCCTGCATCCTCTGACACAACAAGCACAGCAGTGTTACAGGGAAGCCTTTGGTAAATAACAGCCTAAAAGTATGAGGGAACTATTTCCCTCCTCCTCCCTTGTTTTTTCTTAACTAGGCACACTTTATTTTTGGGAGGTACGTTTCTCCCACACACACAAGTGTGCCGTTGCCCGTGTTGCACACTCCCAACTTGAAAACTCCATGCCATGCATTTTTCCTTCTTGAGGGTTTTCTGCCCTTCCCATTCATCCCAAATGGCATATCCCCAAATGCCCAGTTTCCCTCACCGCCAGGAAGGGCTGGAGATGGTGGAGGTGAAGGCAGGTCCCCTTGGCCCTCCACAATACCCCTGTGTTCCCAGACCAGGAAAACAAAGAGCAGAGTTATGGGAGAGCCTCCTGTGGGACAATATGGCTGCTGGGCCTGAGCCCCACATCAAGAGTCTGAGGGGACACTATCCCATGGTGATGATGGTGACCACATCTGCCTCCATAACACTGTGTTTGTGTCCTCTAGGGCAGGCCAGGGGACATGGGACCTGTTGGCTACCAAGGAATGAAGGTATGGAGGGCTGCAGGGTCATAACCATGGCTCCTCGGTGGGCCACGAGCTTTGAGCTGCAAGTGTTCTCATTCTCCCATTTCCCTCTCTCCTTTCCTCTCCAGGGTGACAAAGGAAGCCGAGGAGAAAAGGTGAGGACAACAAGGATGTTTGAAAGACATCCCTGTGTCCCCCGGCTTGGTTATATCTGGCCACCCCTGCAGCTGGATGGTGTTTGAGTCTGGTATGTGCCCACACTTCCATGCCGCCTGCCTGAGCCAGGAGCAGAGATCCAATGGGATCTAGTGGTGTGCGGAGGCATGGTGAATGCCTGCACCCTCGGACTGAGCTGGTGTGGGGAATGCAGTGTGGTGGGGGGATGAATCTGCTCTGCATGGGGGTCTAACATATCTCTTCTTCCCTTTGCAGGGCTCAAGAGGATCCAAAGGAGCCAAGGTCAGCCTCTGCTTTTGCACCATTTATTGTCTCAGATTGATGCCTGGAAGAAGGGTCTTTGGGAATCACTTCACGGTCCTTATTCTCTGTTTCAGGGTGAGAAAGGCAGACGTGGAATTGATGGCATCGATGGCATAAAGGTAAATCTCTGCTCCAACGCACTTTGCTTGTCCTGAGGACCCTGACTTTCGCCCCTCCAAAACCATTGTGGGGTCCAAGAAGGACGCCTTTGTGTCAGTGGAGCTCCTTCCCTGAAGAGCCATTCAGCTGCGAGACAGGGACAGGGCTGGGATGTCCTTTCCAGGGCTGTGGAATGATGGATGAGGTCTTCCCATGGGTGCTGCTCATTGGAGACCCCTTGCTTTGTCTGCCTGACAGGGTGAAGCTGGATACCCTGGATTACCTGGATGCAAAGGCTTCCCTGGATTTGACGTACGTATCCTTTGGGTGCCCCTTGCATGCAAATGAGCAGGTCATCCATGAAGGTGGGGGGATATGAGGAGCCCCACAGGATGGGCGGATGTGGTAGGGAGTTTCTTCGAAATATGCAATGCTGGAATACCAGGCTTGGCACCTTGGGGGTGTCCCCAGGGCAGTCTGCCTTGTCCTTGCCTGGAAATTGTCCCCCATTGCACAGGGCTGTCTGGGATGCTGCTTTGGAAAATATTATTCCGACACTGCATTTCTCCAGTTTTCCTGTATTTTCCATGCTCCCAGGATGACACATTCATGGCAGCACCAGTGTCACAGTGGTCCAGCCACAGTAGCCCAACAACCACCTTTTCTGCCCTTTTCCTCTGAGCCTCAGAAATGTTTCAGCAATGTGGGCACAATGTTCCTTGCATGGCTCCATGGTGTCACTTCTGTACATGTCCCTCTGTCCATCTCAATGGGGAGCCGCATGCCAGGCTGCTGGGATGCTCGGTCCACATCCAGTTTCCTGCAGACAGTGTCACCAGCTTGGATTTCAGTGATGCTGCCTTTAATTTCAACAGGGAGCTCAAGGCCCACCTGGACCGAAGGGAGATCCTGGTGCTTATGGACCCAAGGGAGGAAAGGTGAGTTGCTCTACCCACCCTCACACAGAAGAAGGAATGCTGGGACCCCTCTTCTGCAAGAGGGAAAGGTGGCAGTTCCTTGCACTGCTTGGGGGAAGCCTATCACAGAATCAGAATGGTTTGAGTGAGAAGGAACCTTAAAGCTCATCTCATTCCACGCCCTGCCATGGACAGGGACACCTTTCATTAGACCAGGTTGCTCCATGCCCCATCCAACCTGGTCTCTACTCTAGAGGATGCCCCCTTTCACCCACAGTGTGCCCAAAGTTAGTGGTGCCACAAGCCTGGGATGAGCATCGCTGAGTTATTGGGGGGATGCTGTGGAAAGGTGGCTTTCACTGGGAGTGGAGTGGGTGAGGATCTGCTGGGGATGGGAAGAGACCACAGCCCTGAAAGAGCCCTGAAAGATGCACCAAGGCTCCTGGCAGTTTCTGTGCTCTGGGAGCTGAAATTCACCACTGGGCGCTGGATGCAGTCTTAATGGTACCTTGTGTCCTTATGAAGGGAGAGCCTGGGGATGATGGAAAACCTGGCCGACAGGGGATGCCTGGCAACTCTGGAGAGAAGGTGGGTGAAGTGCTCATGTGTGAACATCCCCTGCCCATTAACAGAGGGAGAGGTCCCCTGCTCCAGCCTGGACTTTGAAGCATAGCTTGCCCAAAGCTCTGAAAACATGCAGGGTTTTGCTCCAAAACCTGGCTTTTCATTTCCACCTCTGTGTTTTGCTCATACAGGGTGCTAGAGGAAACCAAGGTGAGCCTGGACCAGCAGGAGAGACTGGTGATGAGGTGAGCCCTCTACCTGTGATGCCCCCTGTGTGTGATTGCTGGCCATCCCTAGTGCCTGACCACCCCTCTGGTTTCTCCACAGGGTGCTCCGGGTGCAGATGGTCCTCCTGGAGAACGGGTAAGCAAGGGCACCTCTGGCAGGCACCCCACTAGGGCATGGGCAGGGGCTGGTACCCTCTATAAGAGGAGGAGGGGGGCTGGAGATGGGCAGTGAGGGAGGGCTTTGCTCCTGCTGGGAGAAGGCCCTCATTCTGTGATCCCACCATCTCTTTGCAGGGCAGCAACGGAGAAAGAGGAGCGCCGGGCTCGCCGGGTGACCGTGGGCTGAGAGGAGAGCCGGTAACTGCACCCACAGGGCAGCTCTCAGCACCTGCTTGTAAATGTGGTGATGCTTGGAAGCCAGGGGCTGAAAATAGGTGCCCAGGGGCTAACTCCCCAGTTCTGTGGGCCAACAGGCAAGCTCAGGGCATTCCCTGCCCACTCAGGAGGGATCTGTTGTTGTCCCTCAGCAGTTGCCCCTTTACACTGGCAGCTAATCACTAAACAGCTAAAATCCAGAGGAGAGCATGCCCAGCAAGCCAAGAGCAGGTGAACAGCAGCCAGTTCCTTCCTCACAGCTGGAAAACCAGTTGATGGAGAAGAAAGAGTCAAGGTATCCTCCTCCAGGTGCTCAGGGGCTGGGAAGGAGGGCACAGGTACCACCAGCAGCAGAGCGGAGTGAGTGGGTGTGGACGGAGGGGGGAATACTTTTCTCTCCACTTTTGTGTGGGAGTCACTAGGAAAGTATTTTTCCTGCCTGCCAGGGGTGAGTCAGCGAGCGTGAGTGTGGGAGGGACAGGCAGGAGCCCTCAGCAGGCCAGGACAAACATGTGGCAAGCGACAGACACACCACATGCCACAGGGAGGGATGAGGGGTGCTGCTGTGCAGGATGGGGGTGTTGGGAGCCAGGGCATCTCACAGCAGCATCCAGTATTCCCACTGCTGGGCACCCACCATTGCACCCTGTCCCTGCAGTGAGGGCAGTGAGGACCCAGCACCAGCTTGGAGGGGAGGCAGAGGTTTGCCTTGGGGAGGGGGCAGCTCTGGCAGGGGGCTTCCGGCAGTCTCCTCCTACTGCTCAGGGAGCGTCAGTTCTGCCGCACAGGGTGTGCGGGGCAGATGTGCACAGGAGGTGAAGGCACGCCAGTGTCCTGGAATTAAATTGTTCAGCAGACGATGGGCTGCTTCCTTCCAAGTTTGAGTCCAAGCACGAGGCTGTGTAACCTCGCCAGAAACGTCTCAGGGCCTTTTGGAAGTTGTGTTTTATATTTGCTGTTTGGCTTATCCATCTGGAAGCTTCTAGGTTGCAAACAACAGCTTTAGGTCACCAAGTTTTCAACTGCTTCTCTCAAAGTTCCCTCTCCTCTGCCTCCTTGACTTGCTCACTCCTGGCTGTGGGTCTGGATAGGGAAGGTGCTGCAGAGCCAGCGTGGGTCTGGCAGACACACTGCCCTGTTGGGATGCAGCTCTGCTGAGCTGGTGGAAGGCTGTTGAGTGAAAGTGAAACTGAACCCAGTCCTTTGGTATTTCCTTCTTTTGGAGCTGTTGGGGTGCAAAAACACTGAGACTCAGGTTTTCCGGGCTCTCTTGGGCCATCAGTTTTCTGCAAACAGCCCTAGCCTAGCTTAGGGTGCTGAGTGTTAGCAAAGAACAAGAGAGAACATCGGTAATGAGGGGTGAGGGTGTCCCTCTTCATCTGCTGGCTCATTCTCTTGGGAATCCCCTTGGCTCCCCAGGTATGGCAGGCTGGAGGAAGAGGGGGTGGAGGAAGGATGCTGCTGCCCTGGGGGTTGTGCTCCTCTCCGTGCAGACTGCCCAGGGCAGGAGCTGCTCTAGAAGAGCCATGATTGCAGAA
The DNA here is from genome assembly GCA_013396755.1 of Sclerurus mexicanus. Taxonomy (NCBI): domain Eukaryota; kingdom Metazoa; phylum Chordata; class Aves; order Passeriformes; family Furnariidae; genus Sclerurus; species Sclerurus mexicanus. The sequence continues at coordinate 72,147 of VWZF01000213.1, read as the reverse complement.
TGTAGCTGGTTTGAGTTCAGGGCCAGGTCTGTGTATCTGCGGAAGCCTTAGAAGGTGAATCTCTCCAAACATTTGCTTTTCTGGCACAAAATGGGCTGAAACACGTTACTTAGAACCAACTTGATAAGATCTTCCCCTTAGGGCTATTTTCTTGGATTCAAGGTGGCCACACTAGCCCCTCTTTATCTCCATACGTCTCTAATAGTTTCCTACTCAGCTCCTGAATCTGCCTCAAAACCCTCCCTGTTCAGATGACTGCATTTCCATCCAGCTATTGGTGCTGTTCCCCATTACACACAGGTCCCCTTGTACTCTACATCTGTCCCTCTTTTTGTTTCTCATGCCCTCTGTGTGTGTTTTCAAGGGAGAGCCTGGACCACCTGGTGACCAAGGGCGGGAAGGACCCCTCGGACCACCTGGTGACCAGGTAAGAGTTTGTATTAACCTTCTAGCTCCCAGATGGAAGTGGTTTGGACAGTGGGGAGAGTGGGGTAGACTGTGTAACTGATGCCACAGCATCTTGGAGTGACTTCTCAGCATCTTCCAAACCAGGAAGCAAAGCTGGTGAAGAGGGGGGCAGGGATTTCTATAGAACCCAGGATATGAACAGGGCAAAAAAAATGAAGACTTGGCTGCTGGGCTGTGGACAGAGCAACCTCCACACCATTTTCCAATTCCATGGAAACGCATGTCAACACGTCTGACAGAATTGGAAACTGGCAAGTGCAAGCTGCAGCAGCACACAAAATGTTGAGGCCTGGGGCCAGAAGCTGCTCACCTCAGTCAGGGGAGTCAATGAGACATCTTGTGTCAGTGAGGATGTGGCCTGATGTGGGCCCAGCAGTGTCCCTGACACCCTTGGCATCTGCAGAGACAACCTATCCCAAAGCCAGCGTTCCTCAAGTCTGCTCACTGCAAGGTGTGGTCCTCCTGCTCTGGGGACTGCTTGTCCTCAAGGAACAGATGTCAGAGCCCATAGGTTTTCTGGAGGCTACCTCCAGCCTGAGGAAGGCTTCTGTCCCCTGCACAGTTAAAGGCTCTTGTTTCCCAGAGGTGTACTCAGGTGATAACTTCAGGTCTGCCAGTGTTGCTGGGTCAGTCCTCCATGTCAATAGCATGGATTGTAATGACCCACAGGGTCTTTGCACCTCAGCAAGCCTGCTTTGACATCACTCTTGGGTGGGGCTTGGCGGGACAACTCTACTTCTACCCATACCATCAGAGTTCTGATGTATTCCAAGACACAGGGATATATTGAGATAAACATTCCCACACTGGTGGAGCAGGACTTCTGTAAGAGCTGAAGCATGGAGACCAGCTTGCAGATAAAGATGAGACAGGTTTTGAACCCCTTTATGAGCTGCCAAGTGTTGAAGAGCCCTTGGAGAAGATCTGGAGGCTGTTGCATTCACATTATCCCCAGCATGGGTGACCCCCACAGCAAACCTGCTCTGTGCCACAGCCTGGGGAGAGGCCCTGCTTGTGTCAGGGTTGTGCTTGCCTGGAGCTGGGCTTCCCTTGAGCTTGTCTCATGCTAGTGAGGAGGACCAAACCCACACAGGAGGATTGCCCAGCTTCTACTGTCCTGATATTGTCCAAATGTCCTATTGTCCAGATCCCATAGCATAACTGAGCTCCTGCCTCAAGCAAAATGTGTCTGGCAGCATCCAGCTTGCTGGGCACTTGCTAAGGTGTCATTTTGGGAGGTGGCCCTGGTAGGAAGGCAGCTCTTCCAATGTGTGTGTATTGGACCTGTGCTGCAGACAACACCAGCAAAGGAGGTTGGAGCTGGAGCTGCTCTCTATGTGGTGGAAGTTCCTCCTAGGTTCAAGGCAGGAGCAAGACCATGCAGAAGACAGAAAGTTGATGCGAGCATGGAGAAGAGCCAGGCTGGGATAGATTCTTCTTCCAGACAGCCTTCACTCTTGGGAAAGAAGAGGAGAAAGAATGGTCTCCCTGCTGTCTCTGAGCCTGTGGGACACCAGTTTTCCCTCCCCACCACTAAACTTGAGTCAAAACGCTGTCAGGGAGAGAAGCATTGCAAAAGCAGCCTCCCCAGATGCCTCCCCAGACCAGAGGCTGCCCCAGCGCCTCCACCACTTCAGGGAGATTTGAAAAGTAATTGCAAAGCAAGGACGATTTTTCCATAAGATGAGGAAGAATGCTTTTGTTTGGCCAAATTAAAAATAAATGCATAACTGGGCTTGGGTAAGAGTAGGACTTTGGCAAACATGAGTATTTTTCAAGCCGTGTTATCTGCAAGCTCTGGATCTTGGAGCATATTTCTCTTGGCAAGGGGAAAGGGCTCCTGCTAACCTGTGACTCCCTTTCATCCTGTTTCTCTCCAAGGGAAGCTAAAGGCCAGCATGCTTGTTGCCTGATCCTCATGGACAGGTTTGGTGGCTCTTCTCTATTCCTGGGTATGATGCCCATCCCTCCTGTGGTTCTTCTAGCATGCAGAAAAGTAGTAGACAAGATCTCCTGGCCCAAAATCCTGCATCATCATAAACTCCTCCAGGGCCATGAGGGATTTGCACTGTGTGCTCCTGCAGTGAGGACATGCATGGCCAGCGCGAGCCAAGGGTGCTGCGGCTCCAGCCTTGGCTGATGTGAAGGGTCACAAGTTCCTGTCCTTCCTTCCAAGATTTCTCTCTTCTGGACTTTTGTGCAGAAATAAGATCACATGCCTTGGAGCAGTTCAGTGCTCTGTTCTGTGCAATTTTAAGCACCTTTCCTTGCAAGAAGTGTATGGATGTTTGGCACCAGCTCTCTGCCTTCCCTCTGCCTACCTCTGTCCCCTCCATGGTCTGGGGGCCAGTTGTGCACCCAGCTCCATGTGAGAGGCTGCCTCACTTAAGCATTTGGACCCAATCAGGAGCGTCACTACCCAATCAACGTCCCCCATCATTACCAAACTCCGGGAAAGTAAATCCTACAAAGGGCTGCCAGCACCAAGCAGAAGGTGGAAGGGGTCCCTTGGACATCTGTGGAGCTCTCAGAGAAAAGAATCCTCTCCTGTCTCTTGCTGTCTCTGGCCAGCCCTGCAGCTGATGAAGCGAACAGCCACTGCCCAGATGGGATGTGGCAGAATGACAGCTTTGGTCCATTCCAGCACCTGCTGCCAGGGTTCTGCAGCCTCCTGAGGACAGAAATTCCCTGGAGCCATGAAAAAGCCTGTCCCAGCCTGGCTGTGCCCCAGACATGTTTGAGCCTCGAGGCATGGGGAGGTCTGTGCCACCTTCAGGGTGATGTGCTTGCACTGAGGACTGACCTCTGCCCCAGGGGCACCTCTGTCACAGCCGATGAGATGACATTGTGCCACCCAGCTGTGCTTTGATGCTGCAAAGCACCAGCCCTTCCTCCCTGCCCTTCTTCCCACCAGGTCATCTGTTACGGAGGTGAGTTGTGGAGGAGAGGGATGTCTTTGGAGCCCTCAGCTGCCACTGAAAGCAGATGATGTTCAGCCCATACCTTCAGTGTCACACCTTGCCCCAGAAAGCTTCTTGGTTTGGTTGATGCTCAGCAGGGATCTGCCTTCAGCAGGGCATAAGGAAGGAGGGCAGGCAGGAGGGCACAGTGAGAGCCAGGCACAGCTCCTGTAGCATCTCCCCACTGGCTTAAACCCATGTCAGTAGGTCCTTTCTTGGGCTGGCTGCGGTGGAGGTGACTCACTGATGGGTGCAAAGCATGAAGCAGGCACACATCAGGAAATGAAGAGACCAGCTCCTTCAGGACAGGAGCAGCACAAAGAGAAAACCCCTATTGAATGAGCTCTCTGTGTTTCCCTAGGGAGAGCCTGGACCACCAGGACCCAAAGGCTACAGGGGAGATGACGGTCCCCGCGGCAATGAGGTCAGTGCTGCTTCATCACCTCATCTTCTGGCGGGAGGGGATGAAGAGACTACCAGGAGGTGCTGCCCTTGAGGGCTTTCCTGAAATCCCTTGGATATTGGAAGCTTATTGTAGGTACAAACTTCCTGTCAGACACATGGAGGCATTTCCCATGGGTCCTTGCCCTTTCCCCCACCTCACATAGGTCATTTCTAGGAGAGGGTATAGCCATACCACAAGTCACGTGGCTTCCCATCATAGATGCAGGGAAAGATGCCCTCCAGGGGCAGCCACCTCAATCTCCCAGGCGGTCTGATCCCCAGGGTAGGGAGCAAACTGAACCCTAAGCCCAGCTATTGGCTTTCATAGAAATCATACAAGAGCTTGGGTTGGAAGGCACCTTAAAGCTTGTCTTGTTCCAACCCCCTGCCAGGGGCAGAGACATCTTCCACTATCCCAGGTTGCTCCAAGCCCCATCCAACCTGGCCTGGGACATTTCCAGGGATGGGGCAGTCACAACCTCTCTGGCAATCTGTGCCAGGGCCTTACCACTCTCTGAGTAAAGAACTTCTTCCTAATATCTAATCTAAATCTTCACATTGTTCTTGTATGAGCAAAGCACCTCCTGTGATGGGACTGTGTTGGTAGCTTGTTGCCTCAGAAGTCATCATCTTCCTAGCCAAAATGATGTGCAAGGCATGACTGCTTCTTCTGCTCCTTCCAGGGCCCAAAGGGATTGCCTGGAGCACCTGGACTGCCTGGAGAACCTGGTCTGATGGGAGAAAGGGTGAGTGGTATTGCTGTGGAGATAAAATGTCTGAGCAGAGCAGGATCCTGCTGCTGTGCTATCTGAGGGGTCTGCTTTTCTTTATCTTCCCTATGTCTCCCTTTCTTTCCAGGGGGAAGATGGACCTCCTGGGAATGGCACAATTGGATTCGCAGGTGCTCCAGTAAGTTTTTTGTGCTGCCTTGAAACTGTAAAACCATTTTTTCTCCTTGTCCAACCTAATGTGCTTCCTTTTCTTCATCCCCAGGGGCAACCAGGAGACAGAGGTGACCCTGGTGTTAATGTAAGTGTGCTCCTTCCTCATACCCCCAGAATTTGCCCTTGGTTAGGGCACTTAGAGCCTCTCCATCAGCTGTATGGTGGAATGGGCTCCCTTGAAGCAGCTTGCTCCTCTAAATCCCTCTTCTACTTCTGTCCACCTCTCTCTGCAGTGGATGCTCCCAGTGGAAGTGTCCTACCTTGGCAGTAACACCCAAGGGCAGCAGCCTGGGCTGGATGCTCTCTGATGCAGTCCCAGAGCCAGAGTTTGGGGTTGGGAGTGCCACCCAAGGGGAGCTGGATGGTGCTATGATGGGTGTGTGATTTAGCGATGGACGTGGCAGTGCCGTGTTAATGGTTGGGCTCAATGGCCTTAGAGGTCTTTTCAAGCTAAATGATTCCATGATTCTATAGCAGTAAAAGCCACCTAAGAGGCTCTCTCTCCATCAAGGGCACTGAAATTTGGTGCCACGGACAATTTACACTGCTCTCCACTCCCCCTCCCTAGCCAGCTCTCACAAGGTCACTTCATGCCAGCACCAACTTTACATTCTAACAATAGCAATCCATGCAGGAGTTTCCTCTGTATTGTTTTTCAGGGAACAAAAGGCCATGTTGGACTTAAAGGTGATGAAGGAGAAGCTGGAGACCCTGGCAACGATGTGAGTAATCTGTGTAATGGTGAATCCTCTTTCCCTGTGAGCACCGTGCAGGAGCTTTTGGCTGGATGTCTAACATTGATGGGTCAGAGCCCATCAGACTTCATAAATCTTCACATTTTGCTACTGAGTAGTGTCTGAGGGATGGCAAGAGGAGCTCTCTCCAGATGTCCATTTTGTGTCCTAGAGGTGACAAACTTCCAGATCTGTTAGGTGGAGGTGGGCATCACATCTGTAAGACTTTGTAAGCTTCCAGGTAGCACTGATGGTTGCACATGTGCTGCACCACTGTCCCATAGAGTGAGATTTTCTCCATGTCCATCCCGACCCTTCCAATTCCTGGTTTGGTTGGGTACAGCAACCTCAGATAACATTTTTGTGGTGAAGCAGGGCTCTTCAGACATGTGGAGGGGAAGGTGCTGCCCCTTGACATACACCAATTTGTGGGGTTTGTTTTTGTTTTCATTCCAGAACCCAAACCCTGGCCCCAGGGGCATCAAAGGAGCAAAGGGCTACAGGGGACCTGAAGGTCGCCCGGTAAGTAAGGACCCTGGCAGGGTTTGCACCAATTCCTTTCATCCATCCATCCATCCATCCATCCATCCATCCATCCATCCATCCATCCACCCATTCATCCCCTGGGTGCCCTGGGGGCAACACCAAGCCACGACACACATTGTGTGCATGGCACACGTGGAAGGGAGTCTCCTTTCCTGTCTCTGTGCAGCAGCAGGGCATTGTGCAAACAAGCAGGTGCACCTGCCCCAAGCCCAGTGCAGGGACCAGCAACTGGGAAGACCAAAGGCTTTTCCCAACTCTGCATTACTTAGCAAGGTATCAGCAGAGTACACCACAGATAAGACTGACTGCTCTTGTAACTCCTCTCTCCTGTGCTTCTCTTTGACAGGGACCACCAGGACCTGTGGGGCCTCCAGGACCAGATGTGAGTGGGACAGGACTGGGATGCTGCTTGCTGGCTTGATCTGTGCTCCCCCTCTCCTATGTGATGGCTCCTGCGGTGGGGGGCACTGTTGGGGGAGCCTCCTGCTCCTGGTTTCAGTGTTGGCTGCCCCCCATTACTGTCCCAGCGAGTCTCCCTGGCCAGATTTCCTTCATGCCAGTCCATCACCAGCCACTCCCAACTCACACATCACCCATTTCCAGATCAAGGCCTGCTTTGGGCACACAGAGCAGCAGCAGGGGTGGTGGGCAGCCAGGAAACCACCTTCTCTGTTAATCAAATGTTTCTTTTCCTCTGATTTCAGGAATGTGAAATCTTGGACATCATCATGAAGATGTGCTGTGAGTATCCCTGTATCTCTTCTCCACCCTGCTTGGGGCTGTGCTAAGTGTGAGGGAGGATATTTCCCTGTCCCCTCCATCAAGAAGGCAGTGGAATGCCATCCAACGTCACCACTCCCCTTCCATGAGGCACAACTAAGTCCCCTTGACCCAGGGACCTCCAACTCCATCTCTAGAGTAGCTCATACAGCTGTGTTTCACTTGTACATGCTGTAGAATGGTTTCTCTGTGACTCTCTACAAGGAAAATGTGAGCAAAGTCGTGTAAAATCCTTGAGTAGCCCATTTTCCGATGGCTTTTTTTTTTTTCTCTCTCTTTTTTATATATCGATGTCTAATTTTCCCTCCTGAGAAAGAGAGGTCTCTTTTGGAGTGTTCTGCCATGGGGAGAATCAGCACACACATGTGCTGCAGAGGGTTTCTGGCCCATGGCCAGTAATGAAGTGCTGGAAGGACACAGGGTACTTGGGGAACTGAGTTTGAGCTCTATACTCTGGTGACTTTCTTAATTCCTCCAGGATTACCTGTTATTTTTATTTAAGTAAGAATACATAAGCATGTGCAGAAACAGCTCTGCTGTGTGTTGTGCTCCAGGGCAGGGCATCCCAGCCTGAAACAGGAGACACATCTGGGTATTTCACATGGGAAGAAACTTCCATGAGCTTAGATTAGCCAGGTCAGGTGCCTCTGGGTTTGCAGAAACACAAACCTGCAGTCTGTATTAGGGTGTGAAAAACTCTTTTGTCAAGCATTTTAACGTACTCTCTTTCTCTCCCTTCTCCTCTAGCTTGCTGTGGTGAGTGTTACTTGGCAAAGTCACTCTGCAAACATTTGCTAGACCTTCTCCTTGCTTGCACCCCTCCCTTTCCCTGCTCCTTGCCTTCTGCCGTGGAGACGTGGTGAGAGACCTCGAGGCATGAGCCAGGCAGGCGAGGGTAGTAAGCACTCCCTGAAGGTGCCACACAAATTCAGAGGCTAATGTGGCTGAGTCCTACAACTGGAAAACTGTTGTAAAGGTACCCTGTGCCAGCAGGGTGGATTTTCTCCACCCTTTTTGCAGTTGGGATGTCTGCTCAGAGCACACTGTGGATCCAGCTCTGCCCTCTTCCTTCCAAATCCTGTGCTGGTCAGCAGAGGAATGCGCTGTGTTTTTTCCCTGATGCTGTCCCAATAAGTTGGGTTTCAGTCCAAAAGCTTGAAGGAAGAGCCAAGGGCACATGATGTCCTTCAGCCATGGGAAAGAGGGAAGCAAGCTGAGTCAGCCTCCTCCAGCCCACCAGTGTCACCTCTGTCCTCCTGGGCTGGGTGAATGGAAGAAGTGAGAAAGCTTATGAGGAAATGGATTGTGGAATAATTACTGGGTGATTTAAGGGTACTCACAGGCTGGAAATACCATATGTCTTATAATGGAGGAAATGCAAATGGAAAAATACATAAACTGACTCTCAAGTCTGTTACATAGCTATTTTGCTGCATTAATTTACCCCATGCTTTGTGGCTGGGTAGGGCATGGGCACCCACCTGGCCAGGGCTAACAGCAGGCCGCTTCCTTTGGTGATGCCTCCCTTCAAAACATGTCCCCCTGCTCCTGTGCCTTGCTGCAGAGTGCACCTGTGGTCCCGTCGACCTCCTCTTTGTGTTGGACAGCTCGGAGAGCATTGGCCTGCAGAACTTCCAGATTGCCAAGGACTTCATCATCAAAGTCATCGACCGCCTGAGCAAGGACGAGCGAGTCAAGGTGAGTTTTGCACCGAGTGCCACAATACTTGTGTGCACTCATTTATTGTATATAGCAAGCAGGAAGATAGGGAGGTGCCTCCACTTGAAAAACCCTCCGCAAGGCTTGGCTTCAGACTGGGAGTGGATCTTGATTCTCCCAAATTCATAAAGTCATGGAGATTAGACAGCAGTTTTTCCCAAAATATTGACATCTTTCTGTGCAAGGGACTCTGCCTGATGTGACTGGGAACAATTCCTCCATGTCCCAGCTGGCTCACCAAGCATTCAGTCAGCCTGATTAGTCTCTGATCAATCAGTGTCTCAGTCTCTTCCTTGTCCTCATGAGCATTCCAGATGTCTGTAGGGGTGTGTTGGAAGTCTCTGATGTCTAGCCCGCAAGCCAACATTATTTGCCTCCCATACTTATGTTTAGGTTACCAGTTAAGCATGCTACTTACAGTTTTGCAGTCCCAAACCAGCAATACTGTCCCTGACTGAAAGTGAGTCTTTCAGTCTGAAGAGGGACACGCAAATGCTTGCTCTCCTAACTCTTCTCTGGTAACCTGCTGTGTGTAGGAAATTTCATTTACCTCTGTGATTTTGAAGGGTTGCTTGAGATCTGGAGTTTCCCTAAGGTATAACAAGCCACATCTAAAGCACAGTCTCTAAAGACACCAGGACTTGCTGTGGAACACTCATGTGGGCATACACGGCGTTTTTGGGTGGCAAAAAGCTGGTAACAAGCAGAAAGGCTGGAGCTGGGCAGCAAATCCACCATGCTGGAAGAAAGCCAGAAGTTTTGAAAACAGATCTCATAGAGCCATCGAATCTCCTGAGCTGGAAGGGACTTATAAGGGTCATCGAGTCCAACTCCTGACTCTCCGCACACAGAGCAACCCCAGGAATCCGACCATGTGCCTGAGAGTCCAAAGGCTTGTGTTGAGACCACTGAGCCAACAGACCTAGATTTGGGCTTTGTTTCACTGACTGACTCACCAAATTGGTCCCCATGTGCAACCACTCCTGTTGGGGCTCTGTCTGCCTGGAATAAAGCAGAGGAGAAGCATCAAAGCCTGCCACGAAGGCATTCAGGACAAACTATTAGCAGCACTCTGAGTCTTAGGGTTCCCCTGAGGTATCTGACTCTTACTAGATTATGTTTTGTCCAACAGTTTGAACCTGGGGAGTCCCGTGTGGGCGTTGTGCAGTACAGCCATGACAACACGCAGGAGCTGGTGGCCATGGGGGATGCCAACATAGACAACATTGGGGCGCTCAAACAGTGAGTCTGTGGGGTCTCAGCACATCACTCAGGGATCTGACCCAGGCACACCTGCTCATCTCCCATCCTCCTTCCGCAGGCCAGCAGCTCCTGCAACTGCAATGGTGCTAAATGGTCTCTGGTGAAAGCTGGTGGCTGGTGGAATCCTAGGTGGTGCTGAGGCCAAGGAGCTTGCCAGTTTTCCACCCAGATCTCCATGCAGGGTGTTACCCTGGTCTCAAGCATGTCAGAGATATATGTTCTCTCTCCTCCAGTAGCCACAGCCTGCAGGCTCACTGGGGTCTCTCCTTGCAGGGCAGTCAAGAACCTGAACTGGATAGCTGGGGGAACCTACACTGGAGAAGCTCTGCAGTTCACCAAGGACAACCTGCTGCGGAGATTCACCTCTGACAAGCGCGTCGCCATCGTCATCACAGACGGGCGCTCCGACACACTGCGGGACCCCACCCCACTTAACTCCCTGTGTGATGTCACCCCGGTAAGGGCACAGGGGGACCTGCCACATAGCAGCTGTGCATCATAGTACAGGCTCTCTGGGTGTCTCCATGTCTTCATGCCCAAGGCTAGGGCAGGGGACACAGGTGTCACTAGAAGCACTCTCAGAAATGCATTTGCAGTTATGAATGCATTAGATGATGAATGCATCCAGTGATAGACTCTAACTTCCCTGCAGGTGGTTTCCCTTGGGATAGGTGACATATTCCGGAACCCTCCAAATCCAGATCACCTGAATGACATCGCTTGCTTAGGCAGACCGACCATGCCAGGACTGTCCATTCAAAGGGACAACTATGCCGAGCTCCTGGATGACACCTTCTTGCAGAACATCACCTCATACGTCTGCCAAGGTGGGTGAAGGCGGTGGCTGGAGGCAGTGAGGAAGGTAGTGAGGGTTACCTCAGCCAGGGGGTGAGGGATTCAAGATGCCCTCCCACCTTGAGTCCTCCTGGTCATACTCCTAAGCAGGTGTTGAGGGAAGAGAACAGAGATCAAATTTAGTTAAATAAGGAACAGAGGTATCTTGTGTCTCAGAACACTTTGCAGTCAGGTCCACATCCTCACCTGCTGCAGGACATCTCTGTCCACAGCATTTTTCAAGTACACTGAAAGCCTTTGTACAGTGCCTTGCACAAGTGGCCGAGGTGAGTGTCTGTCCCTTCTGTGCCTCCATGGGACAAAAGGTTTTCCTGGGTCAGCTGGTGAAATTAATCTCTCTAATTTTCTTAACAGAAAAGAAATGCCCTGACTACACCTGCCCAAGTGAGTATTGATTGCTCGTGCCACACTGAAAGGTTGTGGGTGCTGTGGTGGGGGAAGTGGGAGTTTGTGTTTGTGGGGACATAGGGCTTGGACCCCTCTTGTGATGGAGACTCATGGGCTTGGAGAGGTGAGCAAGGTCTCTCAGACACTCTCAGGGTCTCTCACACATGCCTGTCCAAAGCACCTGGAGAAAAGCCTAGATGGTTGCTTCTCTTGCACCTCAAAGCTAGAGAGGAGGTTGTGACAGACTGTAGCCCTCCCAGGCTTTAGTGGATGCATGTAATGAGGTCAATTGCTATCCGGTGGTAGGAGCATGAGAAAAAAATCATGGCAGGGATATTGGAGAAAGGTGCTTGAAAAGTGAGTACAGGGAGGATTTTAATGGAGGACACCTCCAAGTCAGAAGCATATGCAGTCCTCAGACCCTCCATGGAAAGAAGTGAGGCAAGGGAGATGAAGTGGTTCCTCAGACACACAAAGGGAGCCACTGTTTGTAAACAGGAGTCACTAGATTATCTAAGCCAGATAAGCACCTGCAAATGCAGCCTATCCTAAACCAAACAAAAGAAGGAATCACAGGGTAAAAGGGCAAGTGTAGGGCAGCACTGGGGTAGGGGAAACAAAGCTAGCAAAAGTAGGGATTTCCCAGGTCTGGCAAGACAGGAAGCCTATGAGACAGCCAGTGACTTCATCAGCTTTCTGTGGAAGGGGCAGGAGGAGAAGCGCAATGTAACGAGCCCTGGACCTTTCCCCTTGCAGTCACCTTCACCAGTCCAGCGGACATCACACTGCTGGTGGACAGCTCCACCAGTGTGGGGAGCAAGAACTTCGAGACCAGCAAGAAGTTTGTGAAGCGGCTGGCGGGGCGATTCCTGGAGGCCGGCAAGCCCGCTGACGACTCCGTGCGCGTCTCAGTGGTCCAGTACAGCGGCAGAAACCAGCAGAGGGTGGAAGCTCAGTTCCAGCACAACTACACAGTCATTGCCAAAGCCATTGACAACATGGAGTTCATGAATGATGCCACAGATGTCAACGCCGCTCTGCAGTACATCACAGGGCTTTACCAGAGGTCCTCCCGCGCCGGCGCCAAGAAGAGGGTGCTGGTGTTTTCTGATGGACACTCCCAAGGGATCACTGCGAGGGCCATTGAGAGGGCTGTGCAGGAGGCCCAGCAGGCTGGCATCGAGATCTACGTGCTGGCAGTGGGTAGCCAAGCCAACGAGCCCAACATCCGCGTCCTGGTCACAGGGAAGAGCGCAGATTACGACGTGGTCTACGGGGAGCGCCACCTCTTCCGTGTGCCCGACTATACCTCTCTGCTGCGTGGCGTCTTCTACCAAACTGTCTCCAGGAAGATAGCTGTTGACTGAGCACCTGGGGCGGGGGAGGGGGTTTCTACCAAGGCCATAGCTTTTTCTCTCTTGCCTAAAACGGAAAACCAACAAAACCAAGCAAAAAAAAGTTTAACAGTATTCTTGACCAACCTGAGGAATTTGCATCTATGCAGATAACCATAGTGCCACAGCCTGGCTCTACATAGTCCACTTCTTTCTTCCCCTGCTTCATCATCTGTGTCTCTTCTCTCTTAGCCTCAAACTTCCCTCGCTGCCCGTGACTGCCCTCCCTTCCCACAGCAGGAAAACACAAGCACACTTAGAAATAAGCCATGAGATCACAAATACCAACCTCATCCCATTGTGTCAAGAAAGAACCAGGATGAGGAATTTTCTACCACTAAGAACTAGCCCGGTCTTTTAAGGCTGATAATGCTCTTTTCATATACCTTTCTTTTTTATTGTTCATTTCCTTCTCTCTTTCATACACCATTTGAGCCATTGCCCAGCTCACAACGATCCTAACCTAATGCTGTGCTTCAAGTGAAATATTCACACTTCAGCAAGCTTTGAGAGGGGATTGTTGTCACAGCTGGAAAGTTTGGTTCGTATCTCCCAAGACTGGGGAGGAGGGAGGGCTGGACTGCATTATCGAAGCTGTGTGGAAGCATCTCTGGCCTCCAGTGCCATGGGATGGGACACTGACTTCCCAGGGCTGGGGTAGAGCTGGGTGGTGGAGCATCCCTTGGCACTGATACTCCTATTCAGGGCAGGGAGGCTGAGCACTGACCAAAGGAAAGGTGGGCAGCAGCCATTGGGAAGGGGGAAACCCCAAAAGAAGCTACACAACTGCACTCCTTCACTTACTGATCTCATGGTTCTACAGTGAAACCAGGAACCTCATGAATAACCTGATGACTTGTGTCATGGTTCAAGCTCCATTCTGGAAAATCTCTCTGAGCCCAGTTAGTGGGATTTTTTTTCTTTTCTTCCCCCGAAAGAGCCAAGCTGACTAATTCCCAGTGAGCTTTCTCAGAGTACTGTTTCTATAGGACCACCTAGGAGTTAGGCACCTGGGCCCTGGGGAAACCCACTAACTGTACTATATGTTGAATTAAGGCCTCATCCTCAGCCCAGCAAAGTCAAGGGAAAGGCTGCCATCATCTCCCAGGGTCTTTGTCTCACACCCTACAGATATACTGACAAAGGTGCTATCACTTACGTGGGGAATGTGGGCTCTTGGTGTTTACACAGTTGTTTCCAGGACCACACTGAAGATGTGGTTAGGCTGGGTGACATTTTGTTTCAGTGCTTCCATTGGTGCTCATGCTATGAATTCATGCACTTCCAAGAAATCAACAGTGATTGCCAGGTATCGGCACCCCAAACTCTCTACTCTGTATCCAAAACCCCATTGTATGAGTTAGTTTTATTTTATGCCTGTGTTTTACTGAAATTGTCCACTTTGTAAATTTGTCAAATAAACTGTTTTCCACAGTCTCATTGGAAGTTTGTCTGATTTGAATTTCAAGGGCTGAAATGTTCAAAAAGTCACTTGGTAAAATAGAGGTTGCTGGGATCTGGGAGGACTCCAGCAGAATTTCTCACAGAAAACTGAGGGATAGAAGCAAAGAGATAGATTGGTTTTGCATCACGTCTGGCTGTTTGAAATACACTGTGAATCCTCTTCGTCTATTAAATGGTGCATAAAAATTTACGAGAAGAGCACTGAGCTCTTAGAGGATGGAAAATGCTTGCACAGCTTCTGTTTGCCTTCTGGTTGCAAAAAAACCCAAACAAACAACCAAAAAAAAAAAACCAACAAGAAAAAACCCCAACTCTGCACAGCTGCATTAACTTATTGTTTATATTCAACATCTCTCCTTAGTACCACATTTTCTGGACAGGTAGGGATGGTGCTCTGGAAACAGGGCTAGTGTTGAAGGTATCAAACACCTCATCCAGCTTCGTCAAGCTCAGTGCTCTCCAAATATTGGTTTTACATCCTAAGATAGCTCTGAAAGATCTTTGGGGAAGCTCCCAAGCCACACCTGTACATCCCAGGGACTTGTTGCAACCTTTCATTGTGGATTCATGCAAAGTCACTTGTTCCCCAGACAGTGGGGACATTCAACAGGACACTCATGTCCTGTTCCTGTAACAGGGAGGCACTGCCTTGCTCCTGCCTTGTCTCGTGTCCTCCTCTTAGTCATGCTGTCTCCAGGGCGTCTCAGTTGAGGTGCTTGTTGGGCTCCTTGCAGCACTGGGGACACCTCACACACAGCTGGAAAGTCTGAGGAGCATCCCTGGGGAGGCTCTCTGTGTGTGGCTGCTGTTTGTATCCGATATCCCGCTCTCCTTTCCATGGAAAGGTAGGAAAAAATGCATTCACATCTGCCCTAAGAAAACAGCTGTTGTTACAGCTCAAGAAATGTCTATTATTGGCTTGCCACAGTCCTTGAAATGAGTCAAGGAGTGTGACAGGGGCAAGTCCCTTGGTTACACGCTCATGGCTAGGGCTGCCCAGGCAGCAGGATGTGCTGCTGCCAGCAACAAGGGGTGGGAAAAGGGGGCTTCTGCTCGTTCCCTCTCACGCCCCACCTGGGCCATGTCCAATGCAGGAATGTAAAAGGCACCTGGGGAAAGATCTCTCTGTCTTTGGGCTGATTTACAGCTCTTTGCTAAAAAAAGGTAGGTGGTAGGAGGGGTCTTTCCTGCTTCCATTCATTTTCCTCCTTCACCCCTAACCACGCCCTAGCATTTTCCCTCTGCAGAGAGGAGAAGAAAATTCCAAACCAGGTTCCCAAGCCTCAGTTCTGGAGTGTTTGTCAGTTTTCCCCACAAGAAAAAATCTAAATGTTCCCTTTAAACTTCAGTTTGCTCAGAAGAAACTATTTTAACCAGAGCCGGGTGGCAAGCTGGCTTTCCCAGAAGACAGGGGCCAGCAAGAATTTTTCAGCAGTGCCCAGCTCCTTGTGTTTAGGACTGTTGCCTTTGTCTCTCCCCACTCCTGTGCACTGTTCAGGCAGGACTGCAGGAGCCCTCGTCAGGTGTTTGGGTCAAGGTCAGCCTCAGTATGCTGGACTTGTTTTGTGTTCCATTTCTGGTTATGTGCACCCTCCTCTTTTCAGTCTCAATTTTTGTGCTTCCATTACAGGGAAGGTCAAAAATGCCTGCTTTGTTAAACTTCAGATGTTCTCCAGATGTTCAGTGAGGGGATTTATGTAACAACAACAGAATTTGGGCCACATTTCTGTGTTTTCCTCTGACTAAATACTCCTCATTTGAGGCAATGCTGATTCACAGCCCTTCATGGGAAGGTGATGGTTGGGAAAGGAGGGGATCACCGAGACTACTTTATCAGTTGGTAGGAACCCTAAAATGCATACCCAGCTCATCTGGAATGATTTTGAACTCTGTATTTAAGAGCTTTTCCTGTGCCTACAGTTATGCCAAGGAGGAGAGGTCCATGGCCTTGCCTCTTATAGCTGTGACAGCCAAATAACTGAGTGTTCAAATGCCTCTTGCTCTCTTGTGGTTTGGGGGTTTCCTTTAGCTCTTATTCCCAACTGTGTTTTAGTTTAAGTTTTGCATTATTTTGTTTAACTGCATGGCTTTCCCCCTTAACAGAAGTAGTATTGTATAAGGAGAAAACATCGTGATGTACATAAGCTTGTGGACAAGCAGCAAAGACTGCAACCTATTAAGAAATGCAGAAATATGGGCTTGACACACATAATTAACTCTGAGCAACCTCAAGAGCACGGAGGAAGACCCTTTTCTCCCTACCCCCAGCACTGTCATCATCATCCTCCTTCCCTAAGGAAATGATTTAGGAAGCTGATGGCCTCCCATAATGTTGCATGGGAGGAGGGAGCATCACCAAAGCATGGTGCAGCTCTGGGAGACTTGCCTTTAACAGGTTCAGTTTTTACTAATTCCCATCAATGGTCATTTAGATTTTAGGGACCTATATAACAATGAGATTAAATAAGTTGTTATGGTCTGGCCAGGCAAAGAAGACTTTAATTAGGCAAACAATGATTTTTTTATATCTACGCTTAACAGTGTCTTCCTTGGTTGTCCATAGCTAAGCCCATGGGCAAACAATGCTCTACCAGGGTCTTGCCCCTCAAAATTTCTCCTCACTGTCTATTGGGAGCTCATGCTGGGTCCACAGTGTCTGTTTTCCATGTCTTCCCACAGAAAACGTATTTTTCATCAGCCCAGCCCCTGGGACCTGTGGCAGCAGAGAGATCTGGAGTATGTATAGCAGGAGGGTGGCTGCAGCCAAGTGGGCCAGCAGCTGCCTCACCAAGAAGGCGAGATGTACTTCTGAACACAGTAATGGCTACCGTTTAATTCCTATTTTGTTGCTTTTCCTGTTCCTTTTAGCTTCTTGCAGGTGTGGTCATCCCTGTAACACAGGGTGACTACAGAGCTGCTCACAGGAGCACCCCGAGACAACAGCATGGCTCTTCCAGTGAGGACTGGGAATGCATGGAGTGACTTATCCCCCTGCAGTATTGCTGCAGCCCTTCCATCTGCCCTCGGCTTTGCTGGAGCAGCGCTCTCCCGCTCCCATTCATCACTGCAGAAACCAGCAGGAAACGCTTCCCTGCTTTGTCATCCCTGTGAAAATGTCGGAGTTCGACATCCAAGCTGCTGAACCAAAAAACCAAATGCAGCTGGGGTGTCTCTTCTTGGTGGTAATATATTAAAAAGTGGAAAGAGAAAGAAACAGCAGAACCTGGAGGCAAAGCAGATGCTTCCTAACCCTTACCTCATGTATCTGGAGAAAAATGTCTTTATTTTTTTCTTCCCTTGTGGTTATGGCACCTTATAAAATCATAGAATCATAGAATAGTTTGGGTTGGAAGGGACCTTAAAGATCATCTGATTCCACCCCTTGCCATGGGCAGGAATACCTTCCATTAGATCAGGTTGCTCCACGCTTCATCCAGCCTGGACCTGAACACTTCCAGGGATGGGATATCAGCAACTCTTCTTCTTCTTTATTCTGGGTGCCTTCAAAGGCCTTGGGAGACAAAGTGTTTCTTGAGATTAATTTTCTAGCAGGAAAAAATGATGCAAGAAACTTTGGGGGCCATCTATTTTTACAGTGTCATCTGATTGAACTGCACAAAACTGTACCAGTCCTGGTGCAGTCACAGACTTCAGGCTCTGCCTAAAAACTTTTTTCTTTTTTCTTTTTTTTTTTTTTCATAATGTGTTGGCCACATAAAAGATGCTGCCTCATGGAACTCCGGTTTCTTTATGCACTGAAATATCAAGAATAAGGAATGAAGATATTATTAAGCCCATTTTCTACCTTAAAGGTATATTTTACCCCACACAGAGATCATATTCCTTCTTCCCTTACAGAATCATTTTTCAGCTGAGGTATCTTACTTGTGTTTTCTTTTTTCTCTCATGACCTGAACACCCCATTCTTGTTCACAGTGTCAGAAACCTGCCAGAGCACTTCAAGATAATGGCAAAAAGTCCAAAGGCCTGTTCCCAGGCATGGCACCTATGGAAAAGGTCCTCATAGCAGATGTGCTCATCACAGCAGCAATCCGGAAAAACTCCAAACTGGTAAAGGGGTCTGATGACAGTGGGACGGATGGTTTCAGGCAGCCCTTACTCCTTGGTCCTGGGTCTGTTTAGGGCTTGTTTCGTATGGCATCAGACAGCCTGCATGGCCAGCCTTTCTTTTCCATTAGTTATACTATTATTATTTAATTTTGAGACCTCTACTCATCATAAAGGTATTGTAGGGACATGGCAAGGCCATCCTGTGGGGCACGTTAACAACTCAAACTAGACTTCAGGCAAGAGAACCTGGAGACATTTGTTTTGCACGGTTGTCCTTGAGACTAGGAAGGGATTAATGCACAAATTGTACACAGGCAGCTTTGAAATAACCTTTGAGGAAGGAAACCTCTGTTTTGGATGTGGATCAGTAGGACACAGTTGGAATTATCCTCGAGCTTATGCCAGCCAGCAGCAAATAATTTTTGAAGCTGAAACTTGAAATCTGACCTGTTATCCTGGAAAATATGAGCCTCAGAGAGCTCCCAGTCACAGACTCAAGGCCAGAAGGTACTTGACAAGAAGAAATAAATAGCATCCTTCTGCAGAATCAAGCTGAGGCAGAGAGACAGCCTGCCAGACCTCGTGGTACCCACATCCCTCAGATGTGCACTGTGATGTGACCTTCCTGGAGGAGATTGAAGCAACCTGGGCTAGTGGAAGGTGTCCCTGAGCATGGCAGGGGGTGGAACTGAATGAGCTTTAAGGTCCCTTCTAACCTAAACCATTTCTGCGATTCTATGAAAAGCCAGTCCTTTCTCAGGATGATCTTGGGGTCACCTCTGCATCTGCTTCATTTTTCCCTTTTGTTGAGGATGCTCCTCTTGTCTTCCAGATTGAAAATCACTAGAAGTAGATAGTTCCGTTGTGAATCCCTCCTTGCCCTATGCATGGGGAGTAGAGGCTCTTTGATGTTCTTCCTGCTTTCCAGAAACAAGCTTTTCTTGCACTAGGACTGGGGTGATTAACATCTGCTGGCGTATTAAACCTCAGATGCTGGTGTACACCAGAAAAGTCTCTCTTTTTTTCTATCCCAACAACCAAATCCCATTCCCCTCAACTAGCATTTTTTTGTGGCTTAAGAGAAAGTAAGCAGGGCAGGAATAAGCAGAAATAATATAGATCCCACAGTTTTTCACTGCTGCAAAAGCACAGAGAAAAAGCATATCTGTCAGAGCCTGGATGGTGTTTCATTCCTGGCTCAGCTCTAGAAAGCAGTTCAAACCTTCATAAACATGGATATAAGCTCAAAGCCCTTGCCTATAGCTTCTGAAATCCCTGCAAATCCCTCTCATGCCCTATACGAATCCTCAGGAGCTACAAAATGTTTGCTCCTTCATCTGAGTCCTGCTTATTTATGCATAAATGAGAAATTCAACCCGGATGATTTCTCTGGATTTCTGGTGATGAAATTATCCCTGCATATAAAATATTGTTTTGGTTAACATGAGAGCTACATGCAGTTACATACAGTATTTGCCGTGAGACGTGAAGTACTTGAGATTTTTCAAAGGCAGCTTGTAAAACCAGCACGCTGCATTTCTAGGACAAGCCTGTCCCGGATAAATCCCAGGCCATGAGCAGCAGACTGCAGTTTTTTCTGACTCCAAGAGCCTAGTGTGGAAGCATTTGGCACGTACCAAACAAGACGCAGCCGAGGGCGGCTGGATGCACCCCATCTGGAGCTCCACAGCTCCTTTGAAAAGTGTGTCAAAAGGGGTCTGGCACGCAGGGGAAATGAGAACATGTGGAAGATTACTGTGCCTGAAACCAGCCGTCCCAACAGCAGAGAAGAGCCACGGGGTCCTGTTGGGAGTGCCATGCACTGCTAGGCAGGAACAGACTGGCCTTGCACAGATTTCTCTCTGCAGCATCCCTGGGTCTCACAGCGACTGGAGAATGTACCATAAAGGGCCACCAGAAGGATGGTCATGCAGGGTCTAAAAGAGAAGTTGTATGAAGAGCAGCTGAGAGCACTTGGGTTCTTCAGCCTGGAGAAGAGAAGACCGAGGGAAGACCCATTAGGGTTTGCAGCTTCCTCATGAGGGGCAGTGGAGGGGCAGCACCAATCTGTGTGTTCAGTGATAGGATCCAAGGGAACAGCTGTAGCTGAATCAGGGGAGGTTCAGGATGGATAGTAGGAAAAAGTTCTTCCCCCAGAGGGTGGTCAGGCACTGAACAGGCTCCACAGGGCAGTGGCCATGGACCCAAGCCTGCCAGAGCTCACGGAGCATTTGGACAGTGCTCTCAGGCACATGGTGGGATTGTTGGGGTGTCCTGTGCAGGGCCAGGAGCTGGACTTGATGATCCTGATGGATCCCTTTCAACTCTGGATATTCTATTATTCTATGACTCTGATTCTATCTAGCCCAAACTGAGTGGCTCTACTCCTCATCATCACAGGAGGATTTGAGACTTCCTGCAGATTCAGGGGTCCTTGGTTTCACATTCCATGTATTTTGCAGAGCCTGGGAAGTCCCTTCTTGATGTGGCAAAACATGGACAAAACCTCTCTGACGATAGATATTCCATGACTGAATAGTGAGTCAACAATGGCATTCCTTATGCAGAATCCAGGCATTGCCACATCTCAGGCGCTGTTTCATATACTTTAAACAAGGCAGTTGGCAAAGATATTTGAGTAATGTTTCTTGTTTGTGATGTCTGGAGGGTTATTAGTAAAGACAAGAGCTGGAAAAATATTTTAGGAGCTATTATAGTTGGTGACGTATTGCAAAATAAAGATATTAAGAGCTTGTCTGAGACCAAAACTGGAGGAGACAGGGGAAATGAACCTCTCTCCCTTGATTCCTATAGGAAAGGGATTCCATGAAAACCCTCTTCATAGCAGGGGCAAGAAGTGAACATTTGGGGAGCAAAGTGGTCCAGAACAGTATCAGACAGGTCAGAAGTTCACAAACTGGTCCATACAAGTCACATTTCCCTCCACCAGTTATAAAGGGCATTGTCGTGGCTGTTCCAGTGGCTCCTTATGATACTAAGAGTATATATCACCCTTCAACTCTTGTAGAGTGTTATGTATTACATAGACATATTGGGAAGGAATCCTTCCCTGTGAGGGTGGGCAGGCCCTGGCACAGGGTGCCCAGAGAAGCTGTGGCTGCCCCTGTATCCCTGGAAGTGTTCAAGGCCGGGTTGGATGGGGCTTGGAGCAACCTGGGCTGGTGGAAGGTGTCCCTGCCCATGGCAGGGGATGGAATGAGATGACCTCTAAGGGCCCTCTCAATCCAAAGCATTCTGAGATTATACGATTCTGTGATTTTTATGCAATTTTTCATAAGTTTGCATAGTCGAATCAAACCTGTGACTACTTGTCCCCAGTTTTTTTCAGTCCCAGGGTCTTGATAGCCAAATTAGAAGCATGTGTTCACTGTGCAGTTGCGAAATTGAAACTGAAATGCTCCCCTGACCCACAAACACTGGTGTTTTTGTGGCACTTAAATTAATGACTGCTTGTTCAACACTGGATAGGACATATGTGCTACATCAATTTATTACTATGCACGTTTTTTCCAGGAGATTTGCATAAAAGTGGCCCAGAAAGACCCTTGAATTCTATTAAAACCCTTGAAATGTAGCCTTAAATGTTAATTATTCAGTGAATCAGAGCCTGATAGGTTTTAGTGACACCTTAAGGGAAATGCAGTAATCAAGTGATTTTAATAGGAAAAGAGGTAATAGGTACAAACTTAAACACACGAAATTCCACTTGAATACAAGGAAACACTTTTTTTTTATAGTGAGAATTGTCAGACCCCAGAACTCGTCACCCAGAGATGTTGTGTGATCTCCAGCTATGGTTTCAGAGGAAAGCAGTCTGCAATTCCAAGGCACTACATGAGACAGAAGAAAATTAAAGAGGGACCTTCAGTCTTGAGCTTATCACCTTGGTTCAGAAAGGACCTGGCAAGTGTAGGGTAAGGTTTATAAACTCAGAAATGGTTCCTGATGTTTTATTTCAAGGTAATCCTGCTGGATTTGGGACCACTCCTGCTTCAGAGCACCCAGAGCCAGGCTTCAGGAGCTGGGCCCCCCCTTGCTGACTGTCTCCTGTGTCTCTGTGTTTTGGGTCACCAAGCTCTACCTGGGAATAGTAGAGGAGGTGCAGGGGGTGGAGGAGGGTGTCTGCATGGCTTTTGTCTGTGTGAAAGAGCAGCAGTTTCAGAAAGTGCAGAAACTTGTGCCAATTTTGCTGCTTAGTCATCCTGCAGTAACTGTGTCTTGGCAGCTGCTCTTACCCTGTTCCTTACAAACGTTTCCATTTATGGCTGGGATTTTTTATTTCCCTTTGCCTCCTATCACTGCACAGCTGGAAAGGCTCCAATAGGGAGAAGCCATGGGTTTACATCAGGAGAAACAAGCTGTGCATATTCATACCTTACATTTCAAGTCTCTCTTACAGGAACACATCACCCAGGATGCTCTGGGGATTCAGTAGGGATCATTTTGGCCAGAAGCAGGTGCTGTGCCTGCCTGGTGGCAGCAGCACAGATGTCATTGTGATTGTCAATATTTTCCTTGCCCAGGGCTCAGATATGCTGTGAAGGAGAAAGCTGCAGACATATGACCTGGTTATCCCTGTGAGCAGCTGGGTGCTGTGCCCGGTCCCACCAGGGACACCAGAGAAGGGATGGCCACAAGAGCAGATGCTGGAGACCCTCAAGGCTGTGTCCATCCTCTCCTCAAAGCTGTAGCTCCCAAGTGCTCCTTTCTGTCCTCTAGGAAGAGAAGATCAGGTCACAGAGGCCCAGCATGTGGAATCCAGGTTCCCTCCATGCGTTACAGATGTTCAGGTTTACGATGTGCTCCGCTCCGGCAAGCCAATGGAAAAAAGCATTCCTGGATTATGAAGAGCTTTAGGGCAGACAAAGCAGAGTCATGACCCGAGCTGGAAAAGGGATGTGCCTGTTGCGAGCTTATTGCCATGGCCAGAGCTGGAGCCTTTAGGTGAATGGCACTAGGATGCTGCACCCCATTTTGCTCTCACAACTTGTCTTATGCCCCTTCCCCATGTCCTGCTCACATGGAGAACAGTGGGCTGAGAGCAACTGAGGAAAAAAATTAATAATTTCACTCACCCAGTGCACCAGATTGGAAAAAACCCACATATCTTTCATTTAAGCCCAGATTCCAGCAAGGTAGTGAAAACCCCATGCTTTTCGCACTTGCTTCATGTATTTTTGTGGAAATTTAGTGTTTGGCTCAGTGAAACCCGAACTGACAAACCAGAGGTGGCTGCAGGTGGAGTGGGACTGCCCTCTCATCCCCCCTTTTTTCAGAGAAAGAGTGCATAGATGGGAGCACTGACCTGGCAGCCTCTTTATCAGGGTACAGATAACCTCATCATGTCTGAATTGTTTCCTTTCAAACCTTTGGCTAAGTTCTGGGTATTCTGTAGAAACACAGGGTTTCTGGAGAAACCTCCTGAAAACAGAGCATTGATTTTTCCAGCCAAAAATGCCTAATCTTTGCCAGAGCTGATGCCTCCACAATTGAAGCATTCAGCTCTTATGAACAGGGAGTCACCGTGAGAAGAACAAACGTGGTGTTATTACCAGGACCTGCTGAGGAAGTCCTTGAGAAGCAGCTCTTGTTATGACAAGGATTCAAGGAAAGAAGATGGGAGCCATTTAAAACCATTATGTGACAGCATAGCATCCCTGACCCCATGTCTCAGGATGAAGAGATGGGAGTTATCCCTTTCCCAAGAGCTTGAGTCCTACCCAGTCCCTTCTGCACCCAAGCAGGGGAAACAGGAGAAAAGCTCAGAGAGGTGTGAGACCCCTACAGTGCTCTCCCCAAATGAGAAGCCAGATGAGGATGGGTCCTGGTCCAAGCTTCAGGAGAAGCTTCTGTCAAACTGTTCTGATGGCCTGGATCTGGGACCTGGATGTGGGACTCTGTCTTGAGGGCCTGGATCTGGGACCTTTGCCCCCAGGGATGAAAATTCCAACCAATGACTTACGGGGTCCAAGGTGCTGCTGATGGGTCACTAGTGGAGGTTCCAGGCTGGAAGGCAGCACTGAAGCTGCCCCTAAAGCTGCTGCAGGAGCAGATGGAGAGAGGGAACTGACCTTCCACCACCAGAAGGGGACCCCAACACCTGATACAGGAAAATGGGGATGTGCTCCGGCAGTGGCTATGATGGAGCTGGGATGTTGGAGCTGGTGGGATGCAGCTGATGGCTCATGAAAGCAAGCCGCTGGGACACATGGTGTCCTGTGCAGGGCAGAAAATCTTGGGGAGGGGCAAGTGGAGGGATATGTGGGTCAATCCTGCTGTTCTGAGAGACAGACCGATGGAGTGACAGGGCATGGAGACTGCAGTAGGTGAATATTCAAGTGCTAGATGTGTTCTGGGATGTTTGTTCTGCACAGGGAGGAGATGGAGGTTATTACAGTGCAAGCCCTGCACAGGGCCTCCATAGGGGCACGGGGTGGAGATTGTCACCTATATGTGTTCAAACTTGTAACAACTTCTTAATTTCGGTGTTTTGTAGGCTGAGGAGATTATCATGTCCCCCTCCAATTCATCTATGAGGAAAAGTAGCTCCTGTAGAATGTGCCTGTTAAGGCTGTGATGATGTTAAAAGATGTGTATTCAAACTTCTATCCAAATGACAGCTCTTAAATATGTGTTCTCCTGAAACATGGACTTTGGGCTGCAGGAAAGCAACTCCGGCAACAGACTCTTAAGTCAGCATGATGCTGTTGAAACTGGGGCTGGGGCTGCTTGTGGGTATCAGCAGCACAGAGGTAGCAAACTCAGACTGTAATCTTTACTGGCATTTCTGGTTCAGGTCCTCTCTGGTGTGCTCCAGGCAGCGGGGAGGGAGCCCAGACAGATTTTCTTGGTGGCTGCAGCATCCACACTCAAGGCTGTTGAGGGGCAAATACAGACCTGGCACCTCCCTTGCTCCGACACCTCTTCCCAAAGGTTTCAAGAGCAAAAACCCCAGACCAGAGGCAATCTTGCTCTTGTTTGCTCACAGGGACAAATCAGGACAGAGGCTTTGCCAAAACCAGCTGCTGGATCCTGCTGCCAGCGTGAGTCCTCCCCAGGGAGATGACTCTCTACTGCGGTCTCTCAATAGGATCCATGTGTTCCTGATGAGAGGCCTGGAAAACTTAATCATCCCGAGTCTGGGATTTTCTATCTAGCACTCCTACAGCCTTCAATTATCTAGATTCCCCGAAAGGGATGTGGGAGGCTGATTTCCCCACAAGTCTTCCAGTGGCTCCTGCAAGTCCTTCCTTCCTCAATCCCTTTTCCAGAATTGCAGAATCACAGAATATGCCAAGTTGGAAGGGACCCACAGGGATCATCAAGTCCAACTCCTGTCCCCTCACAGGACCATCCCCAAGAGTCACACCATGTGCCTGAGAACATTGTCCAAATGCTTCTTGAACTCTGTCAGCCTTGGTGCTGTGACCACCCTCTGGGTGAAGAATCTTTTTCTAATATCCAACCTACACCTTCCCTGGCACAACTTCAGGCCATTCCCTTGGGTTCCTTCAGAGATTACCACAGAGAGCAGTGCCTCCTCCTCTTCCCCCCATGAGGAAGTTGTAGAATGTAATGAGGTCTCTTAGTCTCCTATTCCTTCACCCTTTCTCACTGGTCCCGTCCTTGTGCCTCCCCAGGGTGGGCTCTGCTAGATCCTATCTCAGTTACCTTTTATTTCTCTGTGTCTGACAGAGACGTGCTGAGCAGACAGGCCAGGATTCTGCCTTGGAGGCAGCGAGGTGTGCAAAGGCAAGTGGGCTGCTCTTAGGGATGCTCACGTTTGCCTGAGCTCATGCACAGTTCACCTGCTAAGCCTTGAAGCTTCTCCTGTGAGCAGGTGAGCCTGCCACAATCACCACCACAGTTTTAGGAGAGGCACAAATGATTTACTTCATGACTTCACAGCGAAGTGTGTTTTTCTAGTTACGCTGCTGTGTGAAGGGGCACCCAGATAGATAACACCAACCCTTCTGGGACTCTTTAGATGACCAGAGTGGTGCAGGGGAGGTCTCAATGTAAAATGAAACTCTGGTTTCTATATCTAAGAAAATGATTACTAAAGAGATAAATGATGCATGACTTCTTACTAATTTTTGTGTCTCTCTTTGTATTTTCATCTTTGTAGATGGAGGCTTTCGGAGCCTATATGGAGGAGGAACACAAGAGAGGGTGAAGATATGTAGGTAAAACAACTGTAGGTAAAAGAAAAACTGTAGGTAGCAAAAGGAGTGTATGTAAAAGAATCGGATGTAAAAGAACAATATGTTAAAGACAGTAAGTACATGCCTGTACTTTCCCCTCCCCACTCTTCATTTTGTTTATCACACACTGGAGCTGGAAAATCTCAAGCTTCTTTGGACTGGAGATAAGCATTCCAGTCCCACTGGCAGCCTTAAGGAAAACAAGTATAAACAGAAGATGTTATTTATTGTGTGTATGTGATCAAAATGCTTTAATTTGATGCTGGAGGTTGGGCTCACGTGAATGCTTAAATGAAGAACACACATTCAGTTACCCTGGTAAAAGGGGAGATTGCATCTCTGACAAAAATATTTTAACTTCCTTGTGACCCTGATCTCTTGGCTTGATTTAAGGTACCATCAAAAAGGAATCCAAGGAAGAACAGAGTATAGCTCTCCTAACTTGCTCTGCAGAGTATTTGTTTTGTCTCAGGGGAATTCCAGTTTAGTAGTTTAATTAATGCAACTTTTTTTTTTTGGTTGGTTATTTTAGGTTTACTTTGCAGTAAGACCTTTGAAACCAGCTCACATAAGAATCTTTTTCTAAACACTTATTATGTATCTAATTACATTACATTTCTTACATGCCCAAAACTGCTATTCAAACTTTTATGACACTTGGTGCAAATACCATTTTCCTTCTCAGTTCACCTGATGGGAGAAGGGAATTTTCTTGCCATGTTGTGTTTGGCCAGAAGGACAATTCATTATGGAATTAAACATTTCTTGAGCGTCAGAATAGCCACAAATGGGACGAGAGCCTTGTTTTGCGTTGGAGCAAGAATTCCAGCATGTGTTGTAAGGGAAGGGGAGGTGTTAAGTGTCATGCCAAAAGCACAAGCAATGCTGCTCTACGTGACCTGGGAGCTGAGCCGAAGGGCTGCTCAGGGTTCCCTGGATTCACATCAAATACGTGAGAAGCAGCAGCCATGGAGCAGTGGAATGGCTCAGCAACCCGAAGAACAGCAGCTGGGTGCCTGCCCACCACGTGCCCCAACCAGGGTGTCTGGAGAACTCCCTGCAGCCTCTACCTCAGCGGAGGGAAGCAAGTTCCTGGAAGGGTTCAATTACTATTAGTTTGACCTGTGAAAGATGTGTCCCCATATTCAGGTCATGAAAGGGATGGAATCCCTTGCTCCAGGACCACACTGGTCTTCCACAGAGTTTGGGAGGATGTTCTTAGCAAAACACAGCTCCCTANGGGTGAGGATTAGGGGTTTCCAAAAACCTCAATTTAACACTTTCTCCTGATGAGCATCTTTAGTTGCAAGTTGCAACCTTGAAGTCACAGAGTTTCATTTAGGACCTGAATCACAGCTCCCTAAAGACAGTAAAACCCTTTTCTTTGGTCTCTGTGTTGAGGTTTTTATCACATTTCCTTTCTAATTCCTTTTAAAAGGTCCCATTGAAAAGGGAATTACACTTAATCTGCCCTAAGGATTCAGCTCCATACAAGGATTGAGGTTGGAAACATCAGTTTAAGATCTGAGGGCAGAATAGCATGGTTGCAGGACAAAGCTGGGATTAATGACACCATTAGCATTTCATATAAATCAGCTCAATTACTAAACGCTTAGGTGTCCTTGCCAGGCCACCAGACTCCTCAGGGAAGTCACTGGAACCCGGGCCAGCCCCCTTCCAGCCCAGCAGCCCACACCACTATACCCACCCCAATTCAGAGAAAAAGCCTTTTTTTCTCTATCCGCTCCCTGTCAGCCCCCTCTTTTCCCAGGAAAAAAGCACTAATTAATTCCTTACCTTTCTATTTATACCCATTAGTCATTGCAAAAGTGTTCCCCAGTAGATTTACAGTTCAATATAATGAGTATGTGTAGAGGGAATATTATTCATGCAGTTAGCTGAAATCTAACAGAGAAAGTCTCTATTTTATTTGTAACCTTAGCCAGAGTAATCATTTCGGGGGGGGGTGGTGGTGGTGCAGTACCTCCAGGCTCCGGCAAATGTTTAGATAGGAAGGAAAATGAAATTTCTTTCTTAGGTCTGTACATGGCGTTAAGGACCGTGAGTGGGGTGGGATGTGACTAAGATCAAAAATGTACTTTTTTTTCCTTTTTTTTCTTTTTGAACCATCACTAATATAAAGTTAGGGAGGGGAATGAGGTTTCCTCTATAAACTATGTGGGTTTTTTCCTCTTAATTTCATGGAAACACCACTGCAAGTTTTTCCTTCTCGTTTCTCTGGTGACAAGAAAATAAAACAAATGCAGCTGGGTCGTTCTGCTCTCCTTCTGTTGCACCACGAAGCCCCAAAGACAAACTGTGTGTTTTAACCCTTTTCCCTATGCAGACCTGCAAAACTAAAGATGGTTTGAAATCTCCACAAAGATATCCTGGGATTATCCAGCAGGTACTCCAGACTACGGAGGCATCAGCCACCACTCTGAGGTCCTGCCCTGCCAGGAAGCTGGAATGCAGTTGCTTTGCTATGCAAAGGGTCTTCTCAATGAGTCAACAAGTTTTGGGACTCAACAGCCTTGACTGGCTGTCTGGAAAAAATGTGCTGCAAGAGGTGAAAGCATCAAAAAGCATGGATTGGGAAACTGGTAAAAGGGGAAGTATTCCGGGAGCAAGGGTTACAGCCCATGCCTTCCCCACTCTGCCTGCTCTCTGTTCACCCATTTTTCACAGGATCACAGAATATCCTGATTTCAAAGGGACCCACAAGGATCATGCAGTCCAGCTCCTGTCCCTGCACAGACACCCCAACAATCTCCCCATGTCCCTGAGAGCACTGGAGCTCCGTGAGCTCCATCAGCCTTGGGGCTGTGACCACAGCCCTGGGGAGCATGTTCAGTGCCTGACCACCCTCTGGGAGAAGAACCTTTGCCTAATTTTCAACCTAAACCTAAATTTTTCTCTTGTTGTGTTCACATACGATCTTATGTTGGTGCCATCTGGCACCTCTGGGAGAGCCCTGAGCACCCTAACTTCCCCTGGTGTTGAAATGCCCGACACAGCTCTTCCAACCAATGCATGATGGCAAGGAGAGCCAGAAATGGTCTAATGGAAGCCCTGGGATTTCCCCCTCTCAGGAGGGATCAGCTGCAGAAGAGGTGGGCCACCACAGAAAAGCTGACTCCAGACAACAAGCTTGGACTGAGCACCTGAAGGTAAAATATTAATACGTTCATAAATTAATTTGAAGACCCAAAGAAGCTGTGCAGCTTGTCACAGTAGCCCTGGAGCATCCTCAAGCGAGAGTCCCCAAACCCATCCTGAGAAGTGAAATCTCGAGCAGAGGGGAAATAAATCTTGGCACAAGGGTCTCCACACTAGTGAGGTCTAAGAACCTGTTTCAGAAGGATTGCTAGAAATTGTGGAGAAGGAGACTTTCTCACAACTGTATCTAAACAATGCAGAGTCCTGGGATGTCTCATTCTCTAAGGATCTTGAGCTCTAGTGAAAAAACCACAGAAAAAACACGCAATACAGGCCTGCGCCTGGCAAGGCTTCAAAAGGGCTGTAGGTTGGGAAAACCTTGGGGCTGCTGATAATAAAATCCTAGAAACTCTAAACAGTCCTTCCTCATGTGGTAGCAAACAGCAGTTAAGGAGCACGTAAATGTTGTGTATAAAAGCTGGGCGCTAAGTAAATAAGAACTGCAGGAGCACAGGGGACTTAGAAGTTACCCAGGATATTAAAATAGGAAAAAGCACATAAAGCATCAGATTGCACTTATGTGTTCATGAGGACTTTCTAAACATCCTGGAGCAGTTGACTTTAATGGCCTAAATCCCAGGAAATGCTGCTAAAATATGGATCAAATGAACATTTGCTTTTTTTCTTCGGGAAGATTCCCCTTTGTGCCTCATTTTACCACAACTTGAGAATGTCAAACTCAGTGGGGGTTGTTGCTTATGTGCAGGACCTGGGTTATTCTAGAAAAATAAGTGCATTATCTTTTTTTTATATATATATATATGTGTTTTTTAATAGTCTTCTCCTGGGCACTGGTGATGATGTGCAAGACCTGACTTGGATGCCTTGGGGTCTGTGGTGAAAGGATGGCCCAGCACAGGGAATGGTGTAGTAGGACTCTGCCGGAGCCCACCTGATGAAAAGGAGGAGGTCGATGAAGTTTACTTCAGGCATTTGGAGAACTTCTTACAGCCACAGGCCTGGGAGAGCAGTGTGGCTGGGCATGACCACCCCATGAGGTTCCTGGAATGGTCTGAAGGCAGTTTCCTGATGGAGCTGCTGAATCAACCAGCTAGGAGAGATGATCTTTTGGACCCATTACACAGAAAAGAACTGGCTGAAAAGGGGAAGGATGGAGGCAGCCCTGTCCACAGGGTCTACAAGGCTGTGGCACTAAAGGTGGTGAGAGAAGTCAGCAAGGCAAAGAGCAGATTTACAACCCCGAACCTCAGAGGAGTGGGGATTTGCCTGTTTTGGTCGAGGAATACAAACACATTGTACAAACTGAAATGGGAAGTCATGTCCCTGGAAATGTTCAAGGCCAGACTGGACAGGGCTTGGAGCAACCTGGTCTAGTGGAAGGTGTCCCTGGGGGTGTGGAATGAGATGAGCTTTAAGATCCCTTCCAACCCAAACCATTCTTTGGTTCTGTGATTAGGAAGGAAGAATTTCAGAAAATGGCAGCTATAAAAGGGTGTAAAATCCGTCCTTCTGTTTGGCAGCAGTGAAAATGCTGAGAATACCAAGCACATACTTACAAATACTGGAAAATCAACGTTCACTGTTTTCACTAAGCATTTAACAATCTTGGCCTCGTTTTTGGTTCTCTGCTCACATTTAGACAATGAAGATGACTGCATAATGTCAGGATCGCATGAAGGGTGGATGCAATCGCAGACAGACACAAAGAAACTACAGTAGCTGTTTTCCAGAGAACCCATAAAGCTGTTTCAGATGTACATACGTGGTTTAAAACAAGATCACATTTTACAAGAGGCTACAAGTCAGATGTGGGGGAAAAAAAAAATGCAGCAGATACGCAGTTTAGAAAAAAACAACCAAACATACCATGAATCACATTTAGGTTTACAAGGGGAGGTAAATGAACTAGTAGCCATCTGTGCCTTATTTTACACTCTATACAGTCAAAGAGGAGTGCAGACAGTCCAGCCTCTTTCTTTCTGTCTACTCTTCATCTTCTTCCATTTCCTCTCTCTCCATTTAAAATGTAAATGAATACTAAATATTTGCTCAGTATGTAGTGTGTTCTGTGAGCAGCAATAATAATCTGTGGGTCAGATAGACTCTCAACATAGCGGGTTAGCAACTAATCCATATCCATGCACATCCTCTGCAAAAATCTTTCTGTGAAATTTGGAGTTCCACTGAAAGGAGAATAAAAACAAAAAAAAAAGGAAGGGAGTTTATCTGAGGATTAGGAAGAGGAGACAAAGAGAGGACAGAGATAGTGCATGGGGCTCCCATGAGTGAAGGGGATATATATATATATATATGCGCATATGAAGGCATATGATAGATATAGAGATATATAGTTATACATATAGATGAGATATATAGTTATATTTATATATATATATATATATAGCTACGTATAAAAGAGCATCACTGCACACAGATAGATATGTCTTTGCTCATCTCAATTCCCTTTACCAAGAAGAAAGAAGGTGCTCACTAAAATTTTGGTACTGTCACAAAAAGCTCCTGTCCCACATCCTCCAGAGCTTCTTCTCAGACCATTTTTAAGGAAAAAAACTCAATTACAGAGAACTACCTCAGACTTTTAATGCAACTTGTTATAAAAGAAGATTGCAAAAAAGCCCAACTTACCCAGAAAAAAAAAAAAGCAGCATATTTTGAGTTTATTTTGTCCCAGTTTCTGTGCAAATGGAAAAAATTGCAACTTCATTGTCTCTGCTCAATGTAAGACACGAGCTCGCCAAATGTGGCCACCGATGAGAGAGTTGTGAAGATTATAATATTCATCCATGAAAATGGATGTCCAGGTAGGTGAGAAAGATCTACTATGCCCTTTATAATGGAGGGATTGTAAGGGATTGTTCTGTAAAATATACAGGAATCATCACAGAGGCAAGGCATTATGTCATTTCAAGCAGCAAGGAAAGGTTTTGATTTGACGTGAGAAAGTCCAAGAAGCACATACAGAAAATCAAAGGTCTGTAGGTCATTTGCTCAAGAAACTGCAGAGAAAAGACAACCCTCACCAGTCTGGGAGGAGGAAGAGAGAGATATGGAGGTGTGGGTCTATGCTCTGCTCTTTTCCACACTTTGGAAGCAATGCAAGACACACATGTGCTGTCCAGTTGGTTGTGATAAGGCTTCCTCCTGGAAAAAACAGCTTCTGCAGAGGCAGATCCACCTAGAAATAGCCATATTAAATATGGATTAGCAGCGTTGATTGGTACTCATGGATGTAACAAAGCTTGGACACAGCAGCAAAGCAAGAAAAAGAAATGGCCTGGAATGTGATGTATTCACTGGATTACTGGAAGGTGGTCGATTTGAGAGACTGATGGTTGGAGATTAGACATCTCATGTACTGTCTGATAAATCACCTTCATCAGAAGTCAGACCCTTCCTCTCCACTAGCAATGCTCTGGAGAGAAAAGGACCATCCCATCTGCAGAAGAGTCCTTGGAAAGCTGTAGCTCTGTAAAATCCTTCTTTTGCTCTTCCAGGGAATCACTGAGAAATTTCTTGTTTCTTAGGTATGTTTATTCTTCACTGTCCACTTGCTCCAGAATGAGTCCTGCTTCTGTCACAGGGCTTTGAGGTTAACAGCAAACAGGCACATAAAATTCTGGCTGATTGCTGTGGTTCCCATAGGTGCTGCTTGAGTACCAGAGAAAAGATCTGTAAGATCATCGAGTCCAACCATAAACCCAACACTGCCAGTTCCACCAGAGAACTCTTGATGAAGATGCTGACACAGGACACCCTAGAAATGCACCTTTGGAAGCACTAGGAACTGCACAAAATTGGGTTTATTATTTTCTACTACCTGGTAGTAGGTCAGATGTTTTTGCAAACAAAGGGCCTGAGCAACATGTTCCTATCCATCAGGATTGGTGGGGTAGCATCTTGCTCTGGGATCTTTAGAGACATATCCTTTACTTTATCACTACTTGGGAGTCAGTAGAGTGAAATAAGAATGAAACTGGGTTTCGCCTTTGCAATGACCTTGTGGCAGCTGTGGCCTGATTCTGGCATCTTCACACTGTCCATTTACACAGAAGTTTGAAGACAAAGTCATAGTCCAAGGGATAACAGGCTGTGTTCCTGAAAGTCATTGCTGTTCTCCTTATTTTTTGTAGGGACATTTGCCCCACTTTTCATTTAGCAGAGCTATAAATAGTTTGTGGAATTAAAAATAATTTTAGAAATACAACAAAAAAAGTTTAGATTTCATTTGGACAACAATCTCAGTCACACGTTGTGATTTTTGGTGTTGTGGAGCTGGCCTCAATGATCTTTGTGGAGCCCTTCCAACTCTGGATATTCTGATTCCATGATTCTATGAGACCAAACCCAGAAAAGAATCAATAGAAATAGGTAATACTCAGATTTGGCTGACTCTGAGCAGGACTTGGATATGTGCAAAGGCAATAGCTCTGTGATTCTATGCAAGCTGCTCTTTTTTTGAAACGTTCTTGGTTTTTATTTGTTCCTCTCAGGACACGTTACTAGGATGGAAAGACAAGTAGGATGGCGGGGGTGGGTGGAAGAAACACTATTTAATGGTATAAATATGTGGGGCAGCAATGCCAGCCACGAAAAGGGGCCTCTCATCATGGAAAACTGAGACTTCCAGTTGGTGTAAAACAAAGATGCCTTCAGCTCTAGAGGGGACAACCTCGCCCCAGCCCAGCCCGAGCCGGGGGCTGCGGGGGGAGCGGATGGGAGGGGACCCCCCGAAATCTCGGTAGACCCACAGTGACTCTCCGTGGATGTCCGCAGCTACTGCAAACGAGGCTCTGCCTGATTTTGGGAAGGAGGAGGAACTCAGAAGACAGTTCCAGACGGGCAGGGAATAGCGGGACTGGGCTGGAGACGTCTCCGCTGCTCGTCCCGCTCCTTCTCCCCGCGCATCCCGGCATCCAGAGCCCGGAGCCACCCTCCAGCCGGGGATACGGGAACCCTCCTGACACCAGCCACTCCACAAAGCCTTTTCTTCCTTACGTTTCGGAGGGGTTTCGGAGGAGAAGTTTTGATGACCCCATTTTCCAGGTAGGCAGAGTTTTTTCTCTCCTGGTACAGTGGTTGTGTGGCTACTTACTGATGGGATCTCCAGCTGGGAATAGCAGAAATCCCTCTGAAATTCCAACCTGTGCCTGCTGCTACTTGCAGGCTCTCCAGCAAGGTGCCCATTTCAGGCACATCGTGTTTAGACAGTACCCGGTGTTAGAGAGTATATATTTTTTTTTCCTTTACTTTCAGCTCTTGGCTACTTCAGGCTTTTTTCCAAGAGTTTTTTTTTTCCATGTGCAAGCAGTGTGGGCCACAAGCTGTATCATCTGCCAGGGCCAGAGGTCTAGAAAACCCCTCAGCGAGGAGGGGTGGATTTGTTGAACCAAAGTCTTCTCTGGGCTAACTGAGCTGAGTTCATCAGCGACACTGAAGTGATGGCAGCAGGGCAGAGCAACTGATCCACTGGGTGATTCCCCTTTGATTTGGGGGATTTCAGAAGGTACGAGTTAGATTAACATGCGTCCCAGCTGTGCTGAATTACAACAGCACAAGCTCCTCTTATTTGGGGGGCAATAGCACATTCAAAATGCCTGTGAACTCATTGCACTTGGGGGTAGGGGTTTCCTTTCATTAGCCTTCCTGCAGCCAGGGCTTTCCCTGGCTGAAATCCCAGGATGGCTACATTAGGAGACCTGGAGAAGATCTGGGGTCCCTATAGCTGTTGGGAAACCTTCCCCCTGGGTGCTCTGCCCAGGAACTAAAATTACAGGGCATGTTTGGGTAGTGACAGCAATCAACAGTGGAGTTCCCTTCTCGTGCAGTGTTCAAGCCATGGACACATGAACAAGAAGGAAGAGGAGGTGCATTCATAAAGGTTTTGTTCCAAATGGGATATATTTTTCCTTTCTAGTTTTATTTAGCAAACATTTGAGTGGAAAAAGTGCTGCTTGCACATGTGAGTAGCACCACAGGCACTGCCTGCTGGGCATGTCCATGGAAAATTTTAGCCTTGAGCAGCAAGGCGGTTTCAAACTTTATTCTGCATGTTTGAGCCATAGCCAGCATAATTATCCTTTCATGAGAGTAATGCAGTTTGTGTGGCTTTTAACTTGTGTGGCTTTTAATTTGAGTGACTTTAAATAAGCTCCTTGCAGGCAGAGTTAGCTTAGAGAGCAGAGCATCTTAATTTTTGCGAATTTGGGATCAATTTGCTCAGGTGTTCTGGTGTTGGAGGAGAAATACACAGTGCAGCAGACAGAACTTCAGGAATATCAATGTGTGGAATAAGATAGACCATGGCTCTGCCTTTCTGGGTACATGAGGTGACCTTTTGAGTGCATTAGAATCTCCTCTATCTGATCATCACATGTAAGACTGCAAATAAGCCAGCTAGAACTGGCACATTTGAGTCATTGCAAGTCTGCCATAATATTGCATTTGGTTCAGTTGCTCAGGGTGGAAAGAGAAGTAAGCAGAGAACTCAGGTCCTCCTGCAAGGCCACCTCTTTTGCAGACTCTGTCTAGATAAATCCATGTGTTTTTCTGTTACGTGTGTAACAAGCCAGGTCATGTGGCATCTGAGTGTGGCATTTTTCTTCTGAGCACCTGGGCACAGACTCTGATACAGGGAGGGTGGTAGTGTCCTCAGATTCTGTTCAGAGGACCCACTGCTTGAGATTCCCTGTTTTGTTTTTGTTTTTTTTCTCCTTCTGTGTGTCTCATGAGGAAAGAAATGAATCACTCAAAAATACAAATACTGAGAGAAGAACTTTTAGGAACAACAATCCTGCTGTGACAGAGAGAGAATGGTCAAGGAATAACCAGATGAGCAGACCCAAGTATTCAGACACAATGAGTCAGCTCCTAATTTGCTTTTTCCATCACTTTTTTTTTTTTGACTATTTGTGTTCCAAAATTGCCTTTAAACATCCAGAAAAAGGTTAGTCTAAAAAACTGGTGAAATCTGAGGTTTCCATGCCAGTGTTTTGCAGCAGCAGCAGGAACTTCAAAGTCAAATATAAAATGTTATGAGATTTGCAACAGCATCGCCAACAACTGAGGATAACAAAATAGGCACCATTGCCCACCCCAGATTTGGAGACCCATTGGGTGGGGAAAGGAGTTCTCAGCATCTGCCCCACCGTGTATCCACTGAGGTTAATACCAGGTGGGATGCTGGTAGACCAGATGACTAAGGTAGCTCAAGGTACAGAGTGGAACAGAGGAGACTGTGCAAGAGGGACACAGAGAACTGAGTAGTGTCTCGTATTTTCAGGTGTCATGTTCCT
Organism: Sclerurus mexicanus; assembly: GCA_013396755.1. Classification (NCBI taxonomy): domain Eukaryota; kingdom Metazoa; phylum Chordata; class Aves; order Passeriformes; family Furnariidae; genus Sclerurus; species Sclerurus mexicanus. Next base: position 35,400 of record VWZF01000213.1, on the reverse strand, counting down.
GCCTCTCCATTCTGCCCCTGTAGGAGTCCAAGGTCATGGTGTTTCCCTGACCCAGTCCCAAGCCCTGAGGGCTGCAGGTAGGGGCCATCCTGTGCCAGAGCTGGCCCTGGCTGCCTGTGCGGGTTAACTTCTCTCCAGGGCTCTGCCTGGAGAGCCACAGTGCCTTCGCTCCCACCCATACATACAGAGGGAGGGAAGGAGGGAGGTGATTAAACTCGGGTTGGGTTGATGAGTCAGATATTTGGCCAAAGCCTTCAGCACTCCCAGCCTCTCCAAACGTTAACATCTCCCTTGGCTGAAGGCTGGCTCTAAAATGGTGCTGTCTGAAGGCACCAAACTGTTGTGGCCTTCAGAAGGCTGGGATCTCCTGCAGCTCTGTTTTATGGAGGGCAAACAACACAAGGAAAGCCTCTAGTAAGGTTAGAGGGACGAAGTCTTGGTCTTAACTATAACACCCCTTTAGCATTAAGTGTTTTATCTTTACAATACCCCTTCTACTCTCTGCAGCACAACAAAAGTTGAGTCACACTGGCCTATGCAGGGACTTCACAGTCGTGGAATCACAGGATGGTTTGGATCAGAAGGGACCTTAAAGGTCATTTCATTCCACCCCCCTGCCAGGGGGGTGTCCCCTGGGCAGGGACACCTTCCACTAGACCAGGTTGCTCCAAGCCCCATCCAACCTGGCCTTGGACGCTTCCAGGGATGGGACAGCCACAGCTTCTCTGGGCAACCTGTGCCAGGGCCTGACCACGCTCACAGAGAAGTATTTCTTCCCAATAGCCCACTTAATTCTGCCCTCTGGCAGAGGGAAGCCATTCCCTCTTGTCCTGTCACTCCAGGCCCTTGTTCAAAGTCCCTCTCCAACTCTCTTGGAGCCCCTTTACGTACTGGCAGGTACCTGAGGTCACCCCAGAACCTTCTGTTTTTGAGGTTGAACAATCCCAATTATTTTCGCCTTTCCTCATAGAAGTGATGTTCCTTTGCCAGGCCACAGTCAGGTCTCTTTGCAAACAGCTGTGCAGCTGCTCTGAGTTGGTGGGGGAGGAAAAGGATCCATGGAAAAGGACTCATTGGGGACATTTGGGTGCTGAGCTGGAAGTGCGTGAGGGGCCCTTGATGTCAGAGGGCTTTGCTGAGCTACGTCAAGCACTTCAAGCTGGTGTTGCCAAAGCTTTTGGATCTCTTGTCCCACCCACACAGGAGATCTCCAAAGAGCAGGAAGGTTTCTTCTTGCCCTAGTTAAAATCTGACCTAAGCCCTAGTGAGGAGGAAGGCTGTTGCTATTGTGGGGGTATCAGCAGCACTGACACCACTGATGTTTCCAGCATAAACCAGTTTACAGAACCCTGCGGTGCAGTGCAGCTGGAATGGGACATGTCCCACCAGGCAGTAGCTGGTCACCATGTGGAGAGAGGTCTCAAGAGATGCAGGGAGAGCTGAGCTGCCTGCGTTCTTCAGGTAATGCTATTTCTCATGCAGCTGAGGCAGCAACCCAGCTGCATTACTCGCATTTCCAATGCCACCCAACGCACTCTTAGCGGCCCTTCAAGCCTTTGACTATTCCAAAAGTTCCAGAAAAACCATTTGAGAAAGAAACTCTCTTTCTTGACTGGATTCAGGTCTTTTTTTCATAACAGACATCCCACATGACCCCTTTTGGCTTGTGGTGATTTGACCTCCATGCAGAGAAGCATCTATCGGCCACCAAAGGGCCATGCTGGTTAGTTCTCATGTCCTCTAGACATAAAAGTGAGCATCGCCTCTTCCTGCATATGCAGGTGACAAGTGTCACTTGAGTGTTGCCTGTGAATGTCTTTTCAAAGCTTGGGTTCCTTTGAACACTTACATACGTTCTCAAGAACTTTTCAGGCTAGATCTCCTAATTTTTCTGCTACTTTAAGTTATCACAACCCTACACGAAATATACTCCCATGTGCGGCTGGACCTGGTGATGGGTTGAACATTAAAGATGTTCACTTCTTCTAGTGGTTGTTTATTTGTCCCTTCACTCCATGGGTTGTGAGGGCTACAAAACAATGCTGTCAAGCAAAGACTTTTATATCTCTTCAGTATACACAGGTATCACCACCCACATGGTGACCTGGAAGTGGAAAGGACCTGCTACACATATTTGCTGGTGGTCTGGCCAGGCAGGTGAGGAGAGAGGAACATGGATGGGTGCATCTGTGTGGATCAGAGGTGATGGAGCCAATGGGGGCATGGCATGGTCGAACACACACCTGGAGAGAAAGCATGGAATTGGAAGGTCCTGATGCACTGTCCATAGCTCCACCACCTAATCCCTCCCTTCAGACTGGTAGAGAAGTTAAAACAGTTTTAAATAATGCTTCAGAAAAGGAAATATTTTAATCACTAAGCTTTCAAGGCAGTATAAAAATCTGTGTTAGTGGCCCAGTGATGTGTCCCAGTGATGGAGAGGTCCAGTTTGTCACAGACAGGGTTTATGAGGAGCATTGAGTGTCTTTCTCTCATCCCAGCAGAGTTAGGAGGTTGTGTATTGTGTTTAACATGTAATTTGTGGTTTTCCCACAGGCATCTGAGTATCCTGAGGGACTGCTGAGATGTTCCGACAAGCTTTGTTTTCCACTCTTCTTTGTGTGGCTTTAGTTCCTCTCCACGCTCAGTTTGATGGGGATTCTGGAGATGTCAGTGCTACTTCTTGTGCAGGTATTAATCTCCATAATTTGAGTCACCTTTTTGAGTTGAGTCACCAGCAATTTTAACAAAAGCAATGGCCATGATCAGTTGTAGAACCTGCTTGCCAGGAACTGACAGTGGGGCATTCCCCCTCTCCTGCCCCTTTGCACTCCTGTGGCAACAATCCATCTGTAGGGAACACTGCCTCCCACCCCAAATCACATTTCTGGCTTTGCATTGGAGTGCATAGAGGTAGAGATGGAAGAGCTGGGGTCTGCCAGAGGTGGCCTCCTAGCAGATGCAATGACAAATACTAGTCAGTGTCCAGCACTCAGCTCTCTATTTGATGCCAGAAAAAGTGTTTACTTTAAATTTGATTATTTCATTGCTTTTCAGTTGCAATGCAGAGGTGATTTACCTGTCCAGCCTGACTGCTACAAAAAATAGCCAGATTTTCAAGATTGATTCAGTACTATACAATGCTGTATTAATGGTTGGAGTCGATGATCTTAGAGGTCTTGTCCAACCTTAATGATCCTGTGATTCTGTAGCAGATGTTAGGATTTAGAAGTCCTGGGCACTGGGGAGCCATCTAACCCAAACACAGCTGTCACTTCTAGAGCTAGGTGGGACTTGTGCTTCTCCCAGTATTGCACTTGATCCAGGTTTTTGTGGGACAGTGAAGGGGGTACATGAAGTGCTCTGACATGGTCTGAATAAATGTCTCCATGTAGAAAAGAGGAACTGCCCCATCAATGTCTACTTCATCATTGACACCTCGGAGAGTGTCGCTCTGCAGACTGTGCCCATCCAGAGCCTTGTGGACCAAATAAAGCGGTTCATCCCTGTGTTCATCGATAAACTGGAGAGCGAGCTCTACCAGAACCAAGTCTACATCACCTGGCAGTTTGGTGGGCTCCATTACTCAGATGTGGTAGAAATTTACAGCCCTTTAACGAGCAGCAAAGACATTTACCTGCCCAGGCTGTCGGCTATTAACTACCTTGGCCGAGGCACCTTCACAGACTGTGCCATCTCCAACATGACACAGCAGATCCAGACCCAGATGGCCATTGGCGTGAACTTTGCAGTGGTCATCACCGATGGCCACGTCACTGGCAGCCCCTGTGGGGGGATGAAGATGCAGGCTGAGAGGGCACGGGACATGGGGATCAAGCTCTTTGCAGTGGCCCCCAGCGAGAAGGTCTACGAGCAGGGGCTGCGGGAGATTGCCAACCTGCCGCATGAGTTGTACCGCAACAACTACGCCATCACGCAGAAGGACACCCTGGACATCGACGTCAACACCATTGACAGGATAATCCAGGCTATGGTATGACAGGCTGCATGAAGCAGGGAGGTCAAGAGAAGCAGTGCATGGATATGGGGGTCATTTACCCCTGTGCTGAGATTTTGGTAGGGCTCTGGAGTGTGCTCTGGGGTCTTTTTCTGGTACTTAACCAGGGCTCCTTGGTTTGTGCCTCTTGTTACCCAGCATGTCACCCTGTCCTGGCTCTTGCTGAAGACCACACCCATACCCTAGCCTGCTGCCTCATCCAGGGACACATGAAAGATCACGCCACACTGAGACACATGCTCACCATCAGCATGGTCCTTGAGAGCCCACCTGTGAGGCATTGTTAATGGGGGACTCTGCTGAGAACATCTTTACAGCCAGAGGGCCTTTACCACTTCATCTCCCTCACCATCACGCACCCCTCCAAGGAAGGGTGGGATGCTTTCCCTTGGGGCTGACCTCCTTAACTGATTCTCTTCAATCTGTTCTCTCCTTTGCAGAAACATGAAGCCTACGGCGAGGTGAGTGAGCTGCATCATTATACTGGTGCCACACGACACAGGTTTAAGCGGCCTCAGTTAGAGAAGACCAGCTTGTACCCCAAAACAGCATGGGCCTCCATGGGATGGGTCTCTGCCCACCTGTGGATCAGTGCAGAGTCTGGGGACATATCCTCTTACCCACTGGTTATAATGGCACTCTGGATTCACTCCCTGCCTCTCTCTCACCTGTTAGGAGTTTGGGTCTATGGAATAGACTTGTTTCATCACTTTGGAGGCATGTTCCCCTTCTGCAGGTGCTGCACAAGCTGAAGCTCCTGCCCTGCTGCTACCACAGGGACAGGGTTTGGCACACAGAGGGAGGAGTATGCAGGTGATGCTCCAAAGGGTGTGCTTGTACCCTGAGGACCTCAGATGAACAAGCCCCCACTGCCTCTGATGCTTGGCAGTCCTGTTCTTCCAGGCTGGGCCCAGAGCCAAGCTGTAATGAACACTCTTATGGAAACTTTCTGCTCTTAATTGACAGGCAGCACTTCCCAGTGTGCTTGTTGCTGCCGCAGCCACGACGCAGCTGGAGCCACAGTAGATTTTTGCCCTGAGTTCATGGGGAGAGGTGCATGGAGAGCCCTGGGTGTGGAACTGAGCTGAGTTTTGGATGCACACTGCCCCAGCACATGAAGCAGCGGCACGCTGTTTGATTAAACACCTCCTGTTTAATTTCTTGTGTTTCAGTGCTACAAGATGAGCTGCTTGGAGATTGCAGGTCCACCTGGTCCCAAGGGATACCGAGGGCAGAAGGTAAGGAGCATTAAGCTGTGGGAAAGACAATAACCTGCCACAACCACTGCAGGATGCCCTAGACCCCACCTCAGCTGCACCTGAGTGGGAAAGAACTCCTTGGAATCTGCCTTGGCTCTGGGTGGCACAGGAGCACACAGCCAGCACTGGTGTGCCCATGTCTGTGCCAAGGCTGCCAGCAGAGCAGAGAGACATCCGAGCACCCACTGTGCACCTCCAGCACCTGAGGACAACAGGAGTGAGGCAGCAGCTGCCCCTGAGTTTCCCACTGTTAAGGGCAGAGCTCTCACGTGCATAGTGTCCCAGTCTCCTGCCCCAGCTCTGTGTGCTCCCATCCCCATACAGTCTTTCCCTGACTTCCCCAGAATAAAGCAGGTCCTGCTATGTCCGAGCAGCTGCAGGGAGCATGATGCTACCAGAAATTGCCATTTTCTCAGTCAGCACCAAGCTTGGATTTACACTGGAATTTTTCTTTCCTTAGGGTGCGAAGGGGAACATGGGTGAGCCAGGCTCCCCTGGGCTGAAGGGACGACAGGTGAGTTGTGGAAAATCCTCCCCTCTGTTTGCTGGGGCTACATCTCTGATGACCTCAAGCTAAATCTCTATGTCTTCCTCTCTGAAGGGCGACCCAGGTATTGAAGGTCCCATCGGGTATCCTGGTCCCAAGGTAAGAATCCCACAATCAACAGCTGAGCTCTTTGCATGGTGAAGAAGGAGGAGCTTTGCTCCTCCCTCTTACGTGCCCATTTCCCACCCCCGACCGCTGTGCTCCACTGCCTCCACTCCTGCTGTTTTCCCAGGCACTAACACAGTGATTTTCTTCTTCTTTTTTGTCTTTTTTTTCTTTTTGTCTAGGGTCTCCCAGGGCTGAAAGGAGAGAAGGTGAGAAGGAAGAGACAGAATGGATGGCTGGGCACTTGGCAGAGGCTGTGCTCCTTTCTGTTGCAAAGGGAGAGAGATTAGACTTGCAGCCATGGGGAGGGATTTCCAAGGGCATCCCAAAGCCTGTCTCATCCTTCAGGCATTGATCACGATGTGGTAAAGTGGTGATGTTTTTAGGATGTAGATGGTGAGGAGGAATGTAGACACAGTGCCTGACTTCCTGTCCTCTTTTTCTCCCAGGGAGAAATTGGATCTGACGGACGGAGGGTAAGAAAAGACATTTTCTAACTCAAATGTTTCTTCAGCTACCAACCCTTGGAGTGTGTGCTAATAAATTCCACTTTTTTCCCCCTTTGATCCCAGGGTGCCCCTGGTTTGGCAGGCAGGAACGGCACTGACGGACAGAAGGTAACTGGGAGCACTGGGAACACCCCATAATGTCGCTGCTGCTGTTTCATTTCTTTACCCTCTCTTGTTCCCACAAGCTGTTTAGTGTCTCCTGTGCCACATGCTGGCCTTCTGTTCTGCCTGAGGTTTCTGTGACCTTATTTGCACATTATTTTGCATGTCCTGTAGAAATACATGAAGTAATTCATGTTGCAGAAGTGAATCGTAGAACATCCTGAGTTGGAAGGGACCCACAAGGATCATCCAGTCCAACCTCTGCCCCTGCAGACACCCCAACAATCCCACCCTGTCCCTGAGGGTGTTGTCCAAACACTTCTTGAGCTCGGGCAGCCTTGGTGTTGTGTGCCTGACCAACCTCTGGGGAAAGAACCTTTCCCTAATATCCGGCGTAAAACCCTCTGACACATCTTCATGCTGTTAAGTGCTGTCCCTCTGTCAGCAAGGTCTCTGCAGGACTTCGAGTGTAACCTTCTCTGTGCTCAGGCTGAGAATGTGATACAGCCAAATAATTTCAGTGTAGATACCTTATCTTGAGTGTTAGTGACCCCTACAGGACATGGACATAGAAAGCTTTGCGGAAATTTGATTTTCAGGGCAGTTCATCATAGAATCTGAAATTTGATCTCTAAACTTGTTCTTAGTATTAAAGCCCTAAAGGCAAGTTAACGGGCCTTGCAACAAAGTCCCTGGCTTTGTGCAGTGGCCAGCACACACTGGCTTTGCTCTGCAGTGTCTCATGCACCCAGCTCAGCGTGTCTGTGAGCTAATAACAGTTTTTCCCATTCCTCAGATGCCTGCTGAAACTCTAAAACAACCTTCAGACCCCTGCCCCACCTCTCTAAAACACTAAAGCCCTTCAGAGTCCCCCATTGTCTATCTGGGAGAAGCTGTCTCAGCAGTGATGACTAAGCTGTTCACCCAGGGCACATGTGCAGGATAAGCATGCCTGAATTTCCACTACCACTTGTGACTTTACACTGCTTTCTCCATCTCCGCTTGTCTCTGCACACCCCACTTTCGTTTAAGGAATACACTTGCTATTTATTACCTGGCTGGTCACAGGTAAGGTCAGCAGATGATGCTAAAAATTATTAACTGTTTACAGGAAAAGCTGTGTTTTCCTTCAGGCACCTACAAGTTCTCAGTCTTTTTCTTTTGAATGCAATCTCTCCAGGGCAAGCTGGGGAGAATTGGACCACCGGGATGCAAGGGTGACCCTGGTGACAAGGTAGGAGCACTTTATTCTTCCATCAGCACATCACTTGTACAACTGTTCAGTGAGTTACATATGTAAAATGGTAGCCAATGAGAAGTTACTGGCCTGTTTGATCTGATCCCACACCTGGGATCCCCGGAATGGGGAGCACAGCCTGATTTTTCTGTGCCTCCTTTCCATGGATAAGTAAGCTGGGAGCCCCCAGCATCACTCCCACAGAGAGAAGAGGAACTTCCCCTTTCATCAACACTGAGACAAGCAAAAACTACTTTAGTCTCTAGAATATTCGATCTATTTCTAATCTATTTGATTAGAAATTTTTATTTGATTTATTCTGCAGGGAAAGTGTTCCCACTGTGAAATATGTGGTTCTTTGTCTTTTCCCTCCCCAGGGCCCTGATGGCTACCCAGGAGATGCAGGAGACCAAGGTGAAAGAGGAGATGCAGGCATAAAGGTACAAATGCTCTGGATACCCAGCAGAGTGTGGACAGAGGCCACCAGTGGGGACGCCTAAACACCATTTCCTGTATTTACTTATAAATCCTACACTGCTTATGGAGCCCATAGGCTTTGGGGTCTGGATCCCATCACCAGGCACAGGAGCTGAGGGAAGAGCCTTGCTGGCCCTGCTCCTCGGGCAGGGCAACTGGTGCACCAAGAGGCAGCAACTCATGGTGCAGCGTGCTGATGAGGCAGGCAATGACCATTGTTCTCTGCCTGTTTCAGGGAGATCCTGGCCGGCCTGGTCGCAGTGGACCCCCAGGACCTCCAGGAGAAAAAGGAAGCCCGGTAGGTTCATGCAGCATTCAGATGTTTCCAGTGTCTTGCTATGGTCTGTTCCATGTAGCATGGAGCTGGAGCAGAATCAATTGCATGGCCATGCTCAAAGGTGGCTGTGTGCCAGGGCATCCTGATGATCCTGCTGATCAGCCCACCAAGCATGGAGAGTGCACAGGGTGGTTGAGGGAGCTCTCCCACCATGTCCCCACCAATACAGTGGGAAACAGGAGAGGGGACCACACAACACTCCTGCAGCTGCACATAGCAAAATGAGGATGGGTCTTGAGTGTTCGACCAGAGCAGGAAAAAACAGACAAATTGGACTTGGAATGATTTCTCTTTCTGTCTGGTCCGTTCATAGAATCACAGGATGGTTTGGGTTGGAAGGCACCTCAAAGATCATCCAGTTCCAACTCCCCTGAATCTGGCCTTGAACACTTCCAAGCATGGGGCTGAGATAGCCTCTCTGGCTTTGGGCAGAGCTGGACAGATGCTGTAAGGAGCAGTTGACAAACCTGTTGTTAGCTGGTGGCAGAAAGGTGACACAGTATCACACTGCTCCGAAGCTGGAGCCTGTGCTTGTGGCAGTGACATTTGGGCATGTAGGGTGTGTGGAAGTAGAAGTTGGGTGCTCAAACACATCTCTGTTCAAGGTGGACTGCTTGACACAGGACAAACTGTGTTTCTTTTTCTTCTCCAAGGGACTTCCAGGCAATCCTGGAGCTCAAGGGCCTTCTGGAAACAAGGGAAGGAAAGGTGAAGCAGGACCCCCTGGACCCAAAGGAGAGCCTGTAAGTGTTTGAATAGAGCCCTGGACAGTGTGCACACCATGGGAACCTGATGTGGTTTCATGGATGAGCACTGAGAAACTGCCCTGTTCAGCTTCCCTGCCCTGTCTTGTGCATCCCAAAAGATGTGCAGATGCTGATATCCTTGTCTCTCCCATCACAGAGCAGTACTCCCATAATGCTAAGCCTGATGTTAACCATTTCACCTTAGAGAAGCATCCTGTGTTCCCACATAACCACAAAGATCTGGCCAAGTTGTTCTCTAGCAAGTGCCCCAAACCTCTGGCTTCTTGCTGGAGCTCACAGAGTCAAAATCTAGTGGCCATTATGGTACACCTCTCTGAAAAGGGCAATGTCACAACATCACTAGGGCCACACAGATCCACGTTAATATGATGGGGCACTGCAGATTCTGGGGAGTGGTTTGGAGATGACGTTCCCTAGCACAGCTCCACCAGCACCAAAGGGCCAGAGCCCAGCCAGCTTGTGTCCTTGTGGGGAAAGCAACACTGGATGAGCTGGAAGTAAATCATAGTATTTAATCCTGAGGGAATGAACAGGGAGTGTTTGTGGTCATGCTAGTGACTGCCCCCTGAAAGAACAATCTGGCTGTGGTGTCCCAAAAGGAAGCATGGGCATCCCTGCTCCCCTGATGCCAAGCACACACTCACTAAGGGGGCAAGCATGCATCTCCCGGGCCCAGGGGGAGGAGGTAGGGCAGCCAGGTGTCACTGCTCAGGTAACATCCACCCTCTCACCCCCTTTATGTGACCTTCTGTGTCTGCCAAGGGTCGACGTGGAGATCCAGGAACGAAAGGCAGCAAAGGCACTCCTGGAGGCCCAGGAGAAAGGGTAAGTAAAGCAACTGCCCAGACCATTGCAGAAGAGCCTGAGATGGGTGGGACTGGTGTGTGTGATGTGCTACTACCCAGTCCTGCAGTGTCCAACACCAGAGCTGGGAATCGCAGATCCCGCTGTGTTGTATTCCTACTGCTGCCATCAGGTACAGCCTCCTCCAGGGCTTGATCCAGAGAGGGGATGAAGAGCACTGAAGCTCAAGGTTAACAGACATTCAGAGGGCCTGCTGCCCTGATGCTGTTTCAAGCCAAGAAACACCAGATTTGAGACTGGCCTTCTGGTTCCATGGAGCACTGCCATGCACACAGATAGCATCAGAGACATCCCTGACCAGGAATACTTTTACCCTCCTCACAGGGCGATCCTGGTCCAGAGGGTCCTCGTGGTCTGCCTGGTGAGGTTGGAAACAAAGGAGCAAGGGTAAGCATGGGGGAGGGGTTGGTGACAATCAGGAGGAAAGGGGAGCACTGCTGCCACCCAGGGCAGCTTGCCTGGCTTCCCTCCTCGTGCACATCTGCCTCTGTACATTTGTGTGTCTTTCTTTGCTGTGCAGGGAGACCAAGGACTGCCAGGACCTCGAGGTTCTCCGGGTGCTGTGGGAGAGCCAGGCAGGATAGTAAGTCATGCTTATGTGACCTTGTCCTCCCTCTGCAGTGAGAGCTTGCCCTACTGACATAAGCTGCCTGCACTGACCCTCCTGAGAAGAACCTGCATGACCTTTCCTCAGGGAGTCTCAAAAATTAGCCCAGAGGCCCCTAAATAGAAGCCCCAAGACTCAGGAGTCACTGCTTCTGCATCAATTCTGGTCCCAGGTGTTCCTATGACAATATGGAAGAGACCCTCAGAGTGGGTCACTGGAAAGAGGGGAGATGGTACTCCACAAGCATCCATTTGTTCTGGGTCTATGGTTAGTCCAGCACCCCACTGTGGCAGTAGTGCTGTGACACCTATGTGGCTCTATGGGACATGGGAACCCAAGTGCTAAAACAGTTACTATGACAGTAAACTTTGGGAAGGGAGATGGTCCTGCAGCACCATCTCAAGTGCTGGATTCTTCAGCACTGTCCCTTGTGTGGCCAGGGGAAGAAAGATGGTCTATCAGGTAACATCCTCACCCACTCTCCCTGCTCTCCCCAAAACTATCCTGCAGGGATCGCGTGGGGACCCTGGTGACCTGGGCCCAAGAGGTGACGCTGGACCGCCAGGACCAAAGGTAAAGCTCATGAATGAAACTCTGCACTTGAAAGGGTGGGCTTGTGTTCCTATTTATTTATTTGGAGAAAAAAAAAATTTAAAAAAGGCAGTTTCCACTGCAGAAACTTGTGTGACTTGGAGACAGAATCAGACCTAAGTCTCCCTGTGGGGCAGAGATGTAGGTCTAGTTCCAAGCCAAAGCATCTCTGATTGCACCCCTTACCCTGCACAGATTCAGGGGCACTCCTGGCATGTGACATCCCCAAAATCCTGTGAATCCTTGTTCCACACAGCCATTCTCAATGCTTCAGGGCCAGCCATAGAAGTCTTGCTTCTGGTGGTGTCTTGCCCTGAGAGAAGATGAAAGTGGCTGTAACTGTCACACCAGGCACCACCAAGTCAGAAAGGCCAGGTTTGGTGTCTCACACATCTTTTTTTTTTTTACCAAAGGGTGACAGAGGCAGACCTGGCTTTAGCTACCCTGGACCCAGAGGACCACAGGTACATTCTCCTCATTCAGCACGCGAGGAAGTCTGTTTCGGTGGATGCTGCTGGTGGAGCTGAGCAGCCTGAGAGAAGAGGGAAGGAGGAAGAAAAATGATCAGAGAGTAGAGCCTGTGATAAGGAGAAAGGGGGTTGAACACCAGGATTGAACCTGACCACAGCTCCATCAGGCCCATGGCAGAGGTGCTGGGGACCTCAGTCTCTATCATGGTGATGGGGAGGTGGCTGCACCCACCACCCCAACCATCAGCCTGAAGCTACACCTGCTCTTCAGCTTCTTGCCCCTCCCTGCAGACTTTGGGTGTGCACAGTGCAGGACCAGTCAGGTGCTGACCTCTCCCTTCTGTCCCTTTGCAGGGTGACAAGGGTGAGAAAGGACTGCCAGGACCCAAGGTGAGTGTGTTTGACTCCATTACCTGTTATTTTTGTACTGACTGAAATGCCAGGGAGTTGTCTCCTAGCCCTCCAGGTTAATGGGCTGTGGAGTCTGTCCTGCCAGCAGCTGCCCTGGCTTTTCCCTGCCGCTTCGAAGCCTGGCTGTATCTCCCAAGCTCGTCTTCTTTTGCAACCATCTGAAAAATGCACTGCAGATCTTCTTTTTCCGTAGTTAATGCCTGTGTAAACACTGTTTATTTGGTCTGCACTGAGCTGCTGGTTTAGAGGATGCTCTCCCAGGCCAGGCAGGCATGTGTCTGTGATGCAGCAGTGCCTTTGCCTGAGCACATCCAGATGTGCTCCATACTGGATCTGTTTTTCCTTCCATCGAGCAGGGAGCACGAGGTGACCTTGGACCAAAAGGAGTGCAAGGGACCAAAGGAGAGAAGGGAGAACCGGTAAGCAGACTGCCCATACTGCCCATGGGGTCAGTGCCCCCTCCCACAGCCCTGCCAGATGTGCTGGGGATGACACTGCACAGTCTCTGCCTGGTCCATGTCCCCAGTCTCAGCTGTAGCAGGCTGGTGACTGTGTTTAGCAGGGCTGTGCCAGACTAGGGAGTCAGGAGGAGTCCTGAACATCAGGGGCTGCATCACCAGCCTTGCCTAGGAAATATTTGACCCTTCTTTGCTTCTTCCCCAGGGTGATCCTGGCCCAGGAGGCGAGCCTGGATCCCGTGGTCCGCGTGGTGAAGCAGGCCTTGAGGTACAGTCCCATGGCATCATGCTTGTGCAAATGCTGTTGGAGGGGACAGCAGCTGCCAGATATGTTTGCTGGCTCACAGTGGAGCTTCCCTTCCCAAACCTTCCCTTCCCTCCCCTTCCCTCTGCAAAAAGCCACATTTTTGATGGCTCTAGTTCCCAGAAAAGGAACTCATGGGAAAAGTGTGCCTGAAATCTCTGTTCTCTTCTTACAGGGGACCCCTGGCCCACCAGGAGACCCTGGTCTGACTGTAAGTAGCCTCTGGTGCTCTTCCTGCTGGGGTAGTCCTGGCTTTGTCATGCACAACCTGAGAACAAAACAGGGCATCAGGTTCTGCTGCTGCATGGCAGAGGTGTCTTGTGGCTTCCCATGGGAGCCAGGGAAAGAGGAGAAGAGGGCTGGCTGGGTGTGAAGACAAGCGGGAGCCTTTCCCTTAGAGGGGACAGAGACAAGCATTCACCCCCATCCCTTTTCTGGCAGGATTGTGACGTGATGACCTACGTGCGAGAGACGTGCGGGTGCTGTGGTGAGCAGAGCATCACCTCTCCCCGGGGAAGGGGAACGACTACTCAGGGGATGGGGAATGGGGAAAGGGGGCCACCAGAGGGGTCACTTCATCCTTCTGCCCCTTGAGCCACCCCTTGTGCTGAGCTGCCAGCTGTGGGTGCTTGGTGTGCTCCTCTTCCTCCCTGCTTAAAGAAAGGAGAAACAGATGGAGCATGGAGCACATCTCGGTCTCCCTTTACCAAAAGATGGTCTCTTCTGCCCTAGTGGCTGTTGCTCCCACCATCACTGAACTTTTTGTTTTCCTGTTTCTGCCCTTCTCTCCAGACTGTGAGAAGCGCTGTGGGGCCCTGGACATCATGTTTGTCATAGACAGCTCAGAGAGTATTGGCTACACCAACTTCACCCTGGAGAAGAATTTTGTCGTCAATGTGGTCAGCAGGCTGGGCTCTATTGCAAAAGACCCCAAGTCACAGACAGGTCTGGATCATGTGGGGACAGAGTAGGGCATGGGAAAGAGGAAAGGGTCTTGGATCTTTTCAGCTTCCATGTTTATTTTCCATGGCTTTTCATGCCAGTTGGACAGGTCTTTGAGTTTCTCCACTTTTCACTGAGGATGCAAAGCCAAGTAATGTGATGCTTCATTGGCAGGTGCCCGTGTTGGGGTGGTGCAGTACAGTCACGAGGGGACTTTTGAAGCCATCAAACTTGATGACGAGCGCATTGATTCCCTGTCGAGCTTCAAGGAAGCAGTGAAGCGCCTGGAATGGATTGCTGGAGGCACCTGGACACCATCTGCCCTTCAGTTTGCCTATAACAAGCTTATCAAGGAAAGCAGGAGAGAGAAAGCCCAAGTGTTTGCTGTGGTGATCACAGATGGGCGCTATGACCCCCGGGATGATGACCAGAATTTAGGGGCCCTTTGTGGCAGAGATGTGGTTGTCAACACCATCGGCATAGGAGACATGTTTGACCAGCCAGAGCAGAGTGAGACCCTGGTCTCCATCGCCTGCAATGAACCCCAGCGAGTCCAGAAGATGAGGCTCTTCTCAGACCTGGTGGCAGAGGAATTCATTGACAAGATGGAAGATGTGCTCTGCCCAGGTCCGTACCTGTCCTTGCATGGTTCTTATTGAAACTGGAGTTTTAACCCCAGGGGTTGGGGTGGGGTGCACATATATGATCGCAGAGACACTGTGTCCAAGTAGGTTAGCCAGCAGCTGGGTGATTCATGGTGTGGCTGACCTTTACGCAGCCCTGGACTGAGTCCTTCCTCAGATATAGGCCAGCCTTTTGGGGCAGTCCTTTGGAGTTCCTTGTAAGAGATCTTGTCCTGCCACTGCCAGAGGGAAATGGGATGGCAACACATCACTGAATTTTCCTTTTTTTTTTTTTTCCTTCCAGATCCGCAGGTTGTTTGCCCTGAGCTGCCCTGTCAGACAGGTAAACATTACAAGTAGCTTCATGCCATCTGCACAAAGTCCAGGGGGAGAGTGTGCGAGGCTCGGGAGTAGGAGAGGGGTTGCAACCCTGTCCATTCCTTTTGGATGGCAGGAGTTTGAGGAACAGTGTTACTTTACAAAAGGAGAGGCTGAAGGGTTTCATCTACCACTCTTTTCCCCTCCCTCTGAGTTCTCTGCACAGGTAGGTACAAGTGCACCGTGCGAGGGCACCGGCAAGGCTCATCCCTGATATCTCTCCCTGTCCAAATTCCTGGTTGCCACCTGGTTTTGACCTCCAAACTCAAGGCAAATCCTCCTTGCTAAACTCTCCCACTTATATGACCTTTGTAGCAGGAATCTCCTTGGAAGTGATAGGGGCAGAGCAGCAGGTAGGGATCAATTGGAAAAGTGCAAGGTAGTGGACCCAAAGTTTTGGCTTCTCTAACGCTGGCTGTATTTAATTAACAATTAGCTCAGGGTGTTGGATTAAAGGAAAAGGCTGTAAGAATCCTCTGGTATCAAGAAGACAGCTGCTGCGTGCCAAAGGTAGCTTGACTTGGTCATGTTTTGCTTGTTTAGGGGCAGGTAGGCATCCTGAATTCCTAGAGATCCTGTCTGAGTCCCTGTGCCTGTTTAAATACCATAGGTGCACTCTGTGCTGACATACACAGAGTTTATAGGGGACTTAAGTTTTGCCAGTTCTTGCGATTTTTATCTCTACTCTTGCCATGAATGTTTTTGTGGAGAACTCCAGTTTCAATTGAGCCTTATGCAGAATATCAAATTTCATTTTGAAATACGTCCCTTTGTTTCCACATAAAGGGAAGGAGAATTGGTCCCAGGATGCGTAGAAATCTGGAGAAAAGCTATCGTTCCTGTCTAAAATCTCTGGCTGGAATTTTGAGTATTTGCACCTGGCCATGCAGGGGGCACAATGTCCAACTATGATGCTGAGCTCCTCTACCGTGTCCTCTGAGGAGCTTTGTCCTGCGAATCTGTGCACAAGGAGGTGACATCCTCATGCCACACTGGTGGTTGCTGGAGTGTCTTCAAAGGTTTTGGTCTTTCCAGCCTTCCTGTTTTCAAGGAACCCAAGCAGTGGCACACTTGTTTCTCCTGGGCTTGGGCCACCAAAGCTGTCCCAAGCAAGGTGAAGTTTGCAGTGCTTCCCTTGTAGTGCACTTGGGTGTTTCTCTTCCTGATGCAAGGTGAGAACAGTTTGCTGGTACCTGACAGTCATGGGGACCAGAACAGAAATGGCCCAAGGAGGCATCTGGGGTGAATCCCTCAAGCCATGCTGTGGGAAGACCATGTCAAGTACAGGCAAGACCTGTGCCCCAGAGAGCACAGGAGGTGGAGTGAGGTGGCTGGGTAGTGTGCGCCTCCTGTCAAAGTGCCAGTAGACCCATCTGGACACGGGCAGAAGTTCTGCTAGGTCTGATAAATCAAATTTTAAATAATAGATAGAGATTCAGGGGGCCTTTGGGCAATGAGCCTTCCACCCCCAACACCAGATGGTCTGCGATGCATTGCTGCTGTCGTTTAGAAGGATTTGCAATGATCACACCTTGATGGCAAGGGGACATGTTGGATGGGATGTGACACAAGGCACATGACAGAGCCTGGGGATTCTCTGCTGGGTTCTCTGAGAACATCTCATGAATTAGTGTCAACTCTCATGCAGATCCTCTGCATGGAGACCCTGCCCTTCGGAGGGAATGTGAGTGAGTTAGTGCACACCTGTGGTGGTTTGAGCCCAGCAACACCCAATGAGTACATCCTGTCGTGGTTCAGCCAGATGGGTTCAGGTCAGGGAGGCAGCTACACCAGCCCTGTTCTTGGCCCCATGGCTCTAAGAGTGGCAATCCTGGCACTCTTAAGGGCCAAATCAGTTGTACCCCAGCTTCAGCCCGGGTATTGTCAGCAGAGCAGAGGGACAGGTATCACATACACACTGTTTTCTCCTCATGCTGCTCCAGTGCTTTACCTAAGGAAATCCAAATTTTCCCGTTTTTGGGACAGACCCTTGTCTCTCATGAGTTACTGCAGTACTAACAGGATGCTAGAGGGTTTAAATGCTAAACAAATCTGAACTGACCGCTTGCCTCATAGAAACTGCATGACACACTGTGAGGTTCTTGCTAACCCATGCAAAAGGCTTTGCTTTGAGCTTTGGGGTTTTATTAAAAGTTAAATTCAGCACAGCCAGGTGCAGATGGAGGGTCTTGGGGTCCTGACTAGCCCGGACACTACACAGCTTTGGCTAGAGTCACTGCCTTGAGGCTGAATGCCAGGTAAGGAGGTCACATAATGCTGTCCTTTAGATGTCTTTCTGCCTTACAGCATCATTTGTACAGTTTGCATGTAGCAGAGTCCAAAGCTACATGATGGGTGACTCCCACCTGCAGAAAGAAATTGGACCCCGCAGCCTTTTTCCTGAGCACTGCTCTTTCTTCACTGTGCCTGTACTGGATGAGTAGGGACTAGGCAGCTAAGGTTTTCTGTAATATTCTGAAATTGCTCCGTTGATTTGTGAAAGATTTCAATACAGATCCCACAGTTCCTCAGACATAAATGGCAGAAAGATTTAAAATCCAGCTTTGGTCTTTGCTTCTCTGTCCTCATTAGTTCTGTTCTTCTCCGGTGCAGTGCAGGTAGGAAAGCCAAGTAGCTTTCAGAGACACAGCCATTGCTAGCAAGCCCTGAAAATATTCTTTTGACGCTCACTTGCAGATGACAGGAACCTTGGGAGCGTAAACCCACTTATTTTCCGCCCCATGGAAGAGGGAGTCAACATAGATTTCCCCAGCACCATACATTCGATCGCCCAGTTCCTAAACTCCACGCGGGAATCCCGGGACCCCAGCATGTACACCCAGCTGGTGGCCACCTTGGCCTTTACCGCCGAAAAAGCCAAGTTTGCCACTGGAAATGAGCGGCAGGAGTGGATGGACTTGTTCATTGACACCTTCAAAATGGTGCACAGCGAGATTGTGGGGGACCCGGAGACTGTGCTAGGGCTGTGCTGAGAGCACTGTTAGAGGTCATGGTGAAGGCAGGGGTTGAGTGGAAGTGGTAATCATCGTTCCTTGACTGCCTCTGTGGCAGAGGGGACAGGTACATTGGCAGATGCTTTTAGTTTAGAAGAAACAGAGGCAGTGGAACAGCTTGGTTGCATCCTTGGATGGGACACAAGGAGCAGTCCCCTCCAGCTTGGCTGGCTGATGAGCATGGCAGCTTTCCCCAGCAATGTCAAGGGATGCTCTTGCTTTGCTCACTGCTTTTTTTGCACAGAGCCTAACGATGCACTTTCCCCGTGCCTTCCTATGCATGTCTTTGATGATCCCTTCTGAAGCACCTTCTGCATCCTCTCTCAGTTACTGTAGGGCTTTCCTTAGGTCCTGCAAGGCTGACAAAGCAAGGTGCAATTCCCACTCACCAGTGACTCTGTGGGACCCCTCAATGAGCAGCTGGGGGTGTGGGAGGGAAGGAACAAACAGTAATGGGAGGGGGAGCAACCCTCTCCTTCCATGGGGAGCACCGACCCCTGGGGATTACTGCTCTCAGGAGGCTCACTCGGCCTTTTTCTCTGCTTGTACATCTGTGTTTCTTCTGTCTTAATTAACAACGTGTACCTGTCTGTGTCCAAAAGACAGATACTCTGTTACATAGGGCCAGATGGTCCAAAGCAAAAATCCTTGACTGTGCAGTCACACCTCTGTGTGTTATGTGAGCTCTTTAAAAGCAAGTATCTAAACTTGATGTAGTACAGTCTATTTAATCCACACCCAGTGCTAGTTTGGTTCAGAGACCACAGACCCGCCACTTGCACTGCAGGTATGTGTCTTTAGACAAGGAGTGATATTTCCATCAGCTCAGCTGCCCTTGGTTTTCACAAAGTCAGGCAGGTGAGTGTCATTCCCACCTCCAGTTTAACTACTCTCAAGCCATATTTAGAGGAAATGGAATTTCGTGTGCAGACACAGGAGCAGAAGTACTTATTCTAACTGACGTAGTATTATTGCAATAAAGTCTCCTGAGCAAATGTCATATATAATGGGCAGAAGGGAGATGTACCATCTTTAGAAATGTGGTTGGCCTGTAAAATTTCCAGTGGTAAAAAGTGGAGCCAGTTGCCAAGCTCAGGCATGGGAATTGCCTTTGAATTTATTGCAGCGTTCTCCCAGGGTTTCAACACTTTTTACTCCCAGACTATAAGGGACAAGGAGCCCAGAGAACTCTGGTATCCGCGTAGAATAGAGGGACAAAGAATTCTGAGCACTTTAAATGGTATGCTCCATGTTTTAGGTGAAGGCAAAAGGATAAGCCTGTGCCTGAGTCTAGTCATTAATTCACATATTCCAGATAGTCTGTGCAAAGCCAAACTCCCCATTCTGATATTTACCCCAAAACTAGTGTGCCTCAGCCTGTTGGGATGCAGGACTGAACTCAGAGTAGTTAAGCTGCTCCAGCTATGATGCCAGAGGAAAAGCCTCCAGACCCCATTGATTTGAAGAGAACATCTCAGGGCTGGGACATTTTGCTGAACAAAATGAGGATTGGGGAAGAGTTCAGCAAAGGGGGTATTGATTTATTTTAATTTCATCACACAGTGGCTATTTATTTCACTTTCCTTGGCAATATTTCCTAGCAAAAAATTGGAAACAAAGTTTTTTACCTCTCAAAGCCCCTCATTGATCGGGGCAAGGGGAGACGGAGAAAATGCCTGAGCAGTGTTTGCATTGGCCCTTGTTAGACAGAAGCAGGCGGTGAAGGGGTGTTTTTTTAGCATAATCCTGGCTAATTCCTCTGATAAAACCAGATGGATTTCATCTCACCAACAGTTCCTTCAGTGAAGCTCTTGGGCAAAAGAAGGACACAGATCAGATGCTGGGTAAAGGATGGTCCGCACCTCCCCAAAGACACAGGACAGGCTGGGAAAGGGGGAAACACCAGAAAGGGCAGGGAGGTCAATCCCCATCTCACTTTCGTCTCCGTTGTCAACACTGTGAAAGAATTGAGGAAATATGAGTTCCTCAGGTTTTAGAAGCAGGAAAGGGTGGTTGGGTCCTCAGCGTCTCAGAAATGGGAACAAGCTGCAACCAGAGTGTGACACCCAACCAGACAAAACCCAAGGTTTTGCTGCCACACATCTGTTACATTCCCATGGGATAACTCACATGTAAAGGCACCTTATCGAGCAGCTGGAGGGCAGCCCTCTCCAGCTGTGAGGGCTGAGCAGCAAGTGGAGTGTCTCTGGGAAGTGCTCCTGTCAGATGTTCACTGCACTGTCACTGAAGCTCCACTGAGTGATGCTGCTCCCAGCCACCCTGTGCTTAGCTCAGAGCTCTTAAGGCTTGCTCTGGGCCACATGGGAGGCGGGTGGATCTTGCTTGCTATCTCCAAAAACCTGACTACACGTGGCCAAGCACTGTGGGAGCCTGCTAACACTGCTACAACATGACACGCAGCCCTTGCTCCCACCCGCTTGCTTCCACTACATTTCACAGACCCTCACGTAGGTTTTGCAGTGTGTGCCTGCAAAGCCTTCCTGCCTTTCCCCCACCACAACTGCACAGAGCAGGTGAGGACCAGGAGGGCAGGTGCTGCCAAGGCAAAGTATCCTTATGGCCTGCAAACCAGGAACTGCAGCATCACCATACCCCTTAGACAACATTTCTCACAGAAGATTGGGCAGAGGTGAGTATGTGCCTTTATTGCTTTAAGGAAGGGGAGGTAGCAAGTAATAGGGCAAGAGGACATGGCCTTAGGTTGCACCAGGGGAGGTTTAGATTGGATATTGGGGGAAATTTCTTCATTGAAAGGGTGGTCAGACACTGGCACAGGCTACCCAGGAAAGCAATGGAGTCATCATCCCTTGAAGTGCTCAAAAAACGTGTAGATGTGGTGTTTAGGGATATGGTTTCATGGTTAACATGGTGATGCTGGTTTAATGTTGGACTTGATGATCTCAGAGGGCTTTTCCAACCATAATGATTTGGTGAGTCTGTGATTCTGTGCTGAACCCAGGTGTAGCACCATTCAGCACCAAGGACGCTGGGTTTGCTCGTACTGTGGAAATTCAACTCCAATCCCCAAAGCTACCCCTCGTTGTCTGAAATAGATGCTGAAGTTGGGGCTGCTCCAGAAGGTCCTATTCCTTGCCAGTCATGCAACACAACATGGCAACATCTCTGGGACTTCACCCTCTTGAGATTCAGTCTTAGAGCCTCAGAACTGCTGAAAAGTGGTATGGTCACTGTCCTGCTACCAGCTCAGGGGGAACGCAGAGGAACACTGAATGCAATACACATAACTACAGCAAAAGGATGACACAATGCTCCCTCACTATCAGCTGACTCCAAAGACAGCTATTTTATTCTCTTTTTTTGTTTTTTTTTTTCTGAGCTCATTCATTTCATATTCATATATTCATATGCCCACTTCATGGACAGGCGCTGTTCTACTTGACTAAAGAACAATGTCATACTGTGTTCCCTTCAAATATCAGTCTGATCTCTATCACCAAAGCTGCTTTACTATGAACCCATGCACCAAGAAAATTGTCTTGTTTTCCACCCAGTCTTTACAAGCTCTTCAGGAATTAGTGATTGCTGATTAAACTAAGCCAGGTGTAAAGTAGGAAAACATCCTACAAAATCTGGCTGTGAGCTGATGGCCTTAGGCTTGGGCTGAAGGATGAAAACTTTAGATTAGATACTAGAAAGTAATTCTTAAAGGCACTGCCACAGGTTTCTCAGAGAAGTTGTGGACTCCCCATCCCTGGAAGTGTTCAAGGCCAAATTAGATGGGGCTTGGAGCAACCTGGTCTAGTGGGAGATGTCCGTGCCCATGGCAGGGGACTTGGACCTAGATGATCTTTAAGGTCCCTTCTAACCCAAACCATTCTATGATTCCATGATAAGAATAACTCTGAAAGTAAACCACTCTCCAGAAGTAACCAAGAGGTTTGCAGGTGCTGCCTGCCATTAATCTCTGGATATTCCTCTCACAGATAAGAGCTGGGAACTGATGTAGGACAGTGGATGTAATTCTGGGACTGAAATGCACAGAACTGTAATGTCATGGAGATCTATCATAGGTCCTAGAATTAACATCCAGTAAGACCTAGTGCCCAGGAGATGAGGACGTCAGAAGCAAAGGTCCTCCATTATGAGCTGCAAAGACAGGCTTTGGCAGCAAAGTGGGGTTGGTCCTCCTTTGGATATGGGTGCACACAGGCAACTCCAGCCCAAATGGCCTGAGAAAAGTCCCAGGCCTATCCCTTAGGGTTCTTATCCTCCCAGCTCCTGTCTTCTTCTTCCTCCTGCAGAGCTTTCTGTGGCCCAGTGCACCCAGCGCCCTGTTGACATCGTCTTCTTGCTCGATGGCTCAGAAAGGATCGGTGAGCAGAATTTCCAGAGTGCCCACCGCTTCGTGGAGGACGTGGCCCAACAGCTCACGCTGGCCAGGAGCAGCAGCGACAACATGAATGCCCGGATAGCGCTGCTGCAGTACGGCAGCGAGAGGGACCAGAACGTGGTCTTCCCACTCACCTACAACCTGACAGAGATTTCCGACGCCCTGGCGCAGATCAAGTACCTGGACTCATCCTCCAACATCGGGTCAGCCATCATACACGCCATCAACAACATCGTGCTCGGTCCAGGGAACGGGCAGCGACTTGCCCGGCGCAACGCTGAGCTCTCGTTCGTCTTCATCACCGACGGCATCACTGGAAGCAAGAACCTGGAGGAGGCCATCAACTCCATGAAGAAGCAAGATGTCATGCCCACGGTAGTGGCTCTTGGGAGTGATGTAGACATGGACATCCTGCTGAAGCTTGGCCTTGGGGACCGGGCAGCCATCTTCCGGGAGAAGGACTATGACAGCCTCTCCCAGCCCAGCTTCTTTGACAGGTTCATTAGGTGGATTTGTTAAATGAAGGGCATGTGCACATCCTCCTCTCACTGATATACACACCCCTGATATTACCTCTTGTATTTTCTTCCCCTTGTTTGTTTGCTAGCCCAGAACAGCTGCCCTCTGGGTCCTCCTTTCTAGCCAAAATCCAGAGTTCTCTTTTGATCTTCATGATGAAGAGTCATGTATCTTACATTTTTGGTGCTAATTAAAACCCAGATCAAAGCAGGATACAGAGCCACATGATGTACTTCTGTAAAGCTTTACACACACCAAGCCATGATTTGTGTACGTACTGTAATCCTAGGAGGGCTTATCAGAGAAACAAGAAACCTTTCTGGTATAGCAGGAGGAATGAATAACTCTAGTTTTCAAAAACTCCCAATATCCCTCAGTGTCTTGGTCCTCCTTCCTTGGAGCAACAGGATCATGTGAGAGGTTTTGCTGCCTTCCACAATTGTCTGCAGATGCTCTTTTTGGGGGGGTCTGTCTATCCTAAATTTCACAAATCATCTTTAAGACCTTTATTTTCCTGTGGGCCGTATCTCCTGTGATTCCTTCTGCCATTCTACCCCTCATCAGAATCAGCTCATTTATTACTGCACCCAAAATTCTGGCCACGAGGGGCCTCCCAGAATCTCACAAAACAGAGGGCAGCCTCCAGAGCTGCCTCCCTGTTATTCCAATGTGTTCAAAGTACCCCTTGGTGCCTTCTTCCAACTGGTATCTGTTGAGCGACGCCCATATTTGAACTTGAATTGTGCTGTCTGCAAAAATAAATGAACCCTTTTCACCCTATCCTGAAAAAGCCTCTTTATTCAGTAGTTTGTCCCTTTTTTATTTTATTTTTTATTTTTAATGAGCAGCTAGTTCTCCTGGTTCTAAGCTGATGAGTCTGAGTAATCACAGAATCACAGAACGGCTTGGATAGGAAGGGAACTGAAAGACCATCTCATTCCAATCCTCCTGCCATGGACAGGGACACTTTCCACTGGACCAGGTTGCTCCAAGCACTGGCCTTGAACAATTCCAGGTGCACTCTGGCCCTACACCCTGGCAGTGCCCATCCAGACTGTGATGTCTCAGCATTACAAGGACCATGTCTTCATTCCTCACCTGGTTCATGTTCCTCATCTGCTCATGGGCAAGATCTCAGGTGACCCTCTTTGAGAGGCTGTGCCTTTCCCCACCACAAAGGTGTCTTGGCACTTGACTTGGGCTTTTCTTGCCTTTTCTTCAGCCCCTCGTGCATCCAACATGCCATCTGTGGTGTGTCACAAGTCAGGGGAACCCTCTGAGGACAGGGACATGCCTGTAAGCTGGTGGAGGTAGGATGGAGAGGAGCATGGGTTTTGCATGGGTGACCCCAGGCATGGGTGCAGGAAAGGGCTCGCAGCATGGGCACAAGGCAGGGCAGGCACGGTGCTGGGGAACCGTGTCCATCTGTGCTGTGGTGTCACTGCCATGTTCTCCCTCCTTTGGAAAGGAGTGCTGTAGGGAAGCCTCCTACATAGGACAAGACAAGACTGCATCCAGTGAGGGGCTGCAGGAATGAAATCCCACTGCCCCAGCACACACAGATGCACAGCCAGCAAGGAAACAAAGATGGACAAGGCTGTGCTGGCAGAAACTCTGGGTGAGATGGGCTGTGCCAGCAATTTGGGAGACTCCCTTTGTCATGGTGAGTGTTTTCCCTATCACCATATCAATTATTACCCTGACACTGAGGATGGCAGCCCACATAGTTACAGCATTCCCAAGCCAACCCTTCTGCTATAGCTGGGAAAGCTCACACAAAATGCAAGGACTTTTACAGGCACTGGGATCCACATTAGCAGCTGGCACCATTGCCCAGGAAAAAAACACACAGACACCAGCAGGTTGCAAACCAGTACATGATGACTTTCAACAGGCTATCCCAAAAGACAGACAAAGGAGATGCTGTCCATTGACTTAGGAGATTCCAGGACAAAAGATTACAAGATAGACATAAGAAAATCAGTCAGCAGGCAAAATGCTGCTCTAAGGGAAAGGGGAAGGGAGTGGAGCAACATGCAAGGGGGTTCCCACGAGGTGTGTGGCTTCATGTTTTGCTGATCACTGCTGTGCAGGTGGGAGATGCCACATGTTCAGTCAGAGTCAGAGCTGCTGCATGAGCTGCTGCTTGAGCCACTGCACTGCTGAGGGAAAGAAAATATCTTTAGGGCAAAAGGGGAACGACCCTCTTTCACAGCATTCCTGAGATGTGTTAGTGACCCTGTGGTGGGTCCACTGTATTGTGGGAGGGCTGCAGGTTTTCTATTAATTTTTTACAGGGCTCTTTGGGTCAATAAAGCAAATTTCAAAAGGGTCTTGCCCTCTGCCAGCAAGGACAAATGCCAGAGGATATCACTTTCAGAGCTGCTACCCAGTGAGGAGTTTGATTTTTGGGGGAAATGCTCCCACTTCCAGTGCTGGAACTGGGGCTGTGTTTAGCATTCCTCACTCAAACCTGCTCTGGATGGTGCCCATCCCTTGAATGGCATTTTCTGCACAATCCACTCTCAGCACAAAGGAATTGCTTCACCTTTTTTGCTCTTGTTTGCTTATGTTTATTTTGGGTTTTGTTTTTGGTGGTTTTTTTGTTTTGTTTTCTTTTCTTTAAGATGGAACTGAGCAGTTCTTCTGGCAAGACAGTAAGTGAATGTTCCTTATAGAGGCACAACTGACTCTTGGGTGGGCAGGACAAGTCCTAGGATTTAAGACATGGAGCCACATCACCACTTTAAAGTGGCTTCAAGGAATTTCATGCATTGCTTTTCGAATTACTCACTTAATATGACTCATTCTTGACTCCTGTTAGTCTAGTGGGAGTTTTCATATCTAAAAAAAGCCACTGAGGTTTGTCATTCCACTCCCGCCACCACAGGGTGGGAGGGGAGAGCCCCAGCTGCCGATGTCAGATACTGTGCCATGGGGAAGGGGGGTCTTAAGGAACACAGAAGGAATAGGGAAGTGTCTGCTGCCTCACTCTTACCTTGCCTCCGTGGTGCTTGGAGTGTTTCTCCTTATGGTGCTTCTTATGGTGCTTCTTATGGTGCTTCTGATGACAGTCAGGTGGGCACACCTGTGTTCCTGGTGGTCCCAGATGGGGGTGCCCATGGGGATGATGGCCTGCTGGGGGGTGACCATGGGGGTGTGCCACATGGCCAGGTGGAGCAGGGCGTGGGGGACAGATTGCAGGGCCACCATGGCAGAGACCAGTGCCGGGACCAGGGCAACCCGGGGGAGCAGGAGGGCAAACGGCAATGCCACCTGGGTAGGAACCTGTGCCAGGACCAGGGTATCCTGGAGGGGCAGGAGGGCAAACTGCAATGTATGGTTGTGGCATGCCTAGGAAGAAGAAGGGGGCTGTTAGCTGGCACAGACAGGCTCTCCCCAAACAGACAGTGCAGGGAGATGGTGAACCCATGCACCCAAAGGGCCCTGCCCACTCTACCTCCTCCTCACAAATGACATCCCATGCCCCTCTGGTATGCATGTAATCCCCCCAGGTGCCTGGGGCCATTGCCCTGAGCTCCCCTCTGAGTCCTCATGGCTGTGTGGTACCCACAGACCTCTCTGGTCCTGCGGGCCCTCACCTTGGTTAGGGTCACACATCCTCAGTGGTGTCCAAGCTGAAAGGGAAGGACAGGCACCATCAGTCACCTCCTGCCACAGGGACATCCTTGCCCGCCCAGCAGGAGGGACCTGACTCCTGTGTCCTGCACATCTGCCCCAGGCACAGAGACCGCGCTCGCCTCCCCAGCACTGCCATCCCCCCGCACACCCCGACAGCCCTCCCGTCCCTTTGGGTGACAGCGCCAGCCCCCAGGGCCACTGCCCCCACCTCCGTGCACCCCCAAAGCCCGGGCGGGTGCTTTCCATCTTTAGCGGGAGTAACAAACCCGGGTGCCCAGTTCATGTCCTCATGGACCGCAAGGCACCGAGGACACGTGTCTGGGTGCAGTGCCAGCCACGGGGTCAGTGCACCCCGACCCCCGGGTGCTCCCACTGCCGCCGCCCCCGCGCTCCCCTATGCCCTGCACTCACCAAACCTGCCGGGGAGCTCCCAGAGGAGGCAGCGCTCTCGATCACCGGTGCGGGGCACCTGTTAAATACCGTGTCCCTGCCCTGGTGAGCAGGGGTGCGGCGGGCAGGGGTGGCACCGCCGAGCACCACCCTGTGCCAGGGCTGTCACCGCAGGCAGGCGAGGAAAGTCAACACACCACTCCCAGCCGGCACAAAGGTCCCTCAGGGCTAATAAAAACAGGCGGTGGAGAGCAGTGTTTACAGCTCCCGAGCACGTCATGTGATGGAGTGAGTCAGGCGACCCCACTGCGAACCCTGACTCGGTGATCCCAGCACAGGCACAGTGCCCGGGGACAGGGGTGACCCTCCCACAGACCGTGACGTGGGACCGGGGGGCTTAGGGTCCAGGCTGTGACTGCCTGTGACACTGCTCGGGGTGCTGGTGCCAAACTTGCCGCTTAATCCCGGCCGATAAAGAGCTGCCCAGAGTCGGTGCACGCACCTTTGAGCAGCAGGTATTTGCTTATTGAACGCCGGGGAGGAGCGAGGGGATAGCTCTGCCCAGCCCACTTTGCCCACGCTGTGAAAACACCAGCATTCTGCGCACTTTTCTAGGACATATGCAAAGCATTTCCTAAAAAATCTATTACATATTAATAGCGTGTACTGGTAATCTTATACATATGCATAGCTGGGCGTAACTGAGGTGGTGCCCTGGCTGGCACTTCGGCAGCTCTTCTCTTGGGTGATTGGTTTGCTTTCTTCGGCCTCTCACGTGGCCTTTTGGGAGGTCTTCATCACTTTGAACTTTTGAACTTTTCGCTAGAGGCATGCCCTCTTTTGTTGGTTTTCACTGGAAAGTCCCTTAGCTTGTTTTTATCAGTCCTGTGGCTGAATTCTGATTGGGTAACCCTGAATTAAGTGCTATTTTTGAATTTTTGTAGCTCTTTGGTGGGCCTTGCAGCCCCCTGCAGAAGACATATATGGCACTAACAAATTTCTAACAAAAAACACATCCATAGCCAGAAAGCTCCTTCAACTAAAACTTAAATCTTATAACTAAACTCCCTAAGTTTTACCAAAAGCTTTAAAATATTTAAGCTAAAGTGTCTTATTTATACAGTTTTTTATTCAGTGCTGCCACGGTGTGAGGGTGAAGGAGATGATACCTGCCATTACAACCAGTCAACAGCAACAGGAGGAAGGACTGGATGCATGGATTTTCAGATCTTCCTCTTGGGGGATTGATGGGGAGGGTGCAGAGGTCATCCCATCCCATCCCCATCTCTCTGCTAACAACCCTCGTGGTGCCTCATGCTTGGAAGTGCCCCCTTCCCAGGCAATGCAACAGGCTAGAATTGTCACACACCACCAAAAAGACACCTTGCAGAAAGGGACTGGGCCAGGCCTTGGCCCAGATTTAGGGAGGAGGGTGTTTTGTGTGGTTTTCTGGGCAAAAAACACAGGAGTATGGGGAGTCAGGAGGTGCCCATACATAGTCATCTCCTGTGCAGTCCAAACCAGTCCCTGCCATTCCCTCTGTTAGGATCACTGTGGTCCCAGCCCCATCATCCCTTTTGCCCCAGGGACGGGGAGGATGAAGACTGGGTCCAAGCCACGGACAGAAAAGATCCCCCTTGGCCCAGGAAAGGCCAGAAGGACAAACAATGCTGGGATCTGCCTGAGCCGAGCAGCTCTCCAGAGGTGGATACCAAAAGAACATACATAGGGACAAGTGGGTTTCCCAGCTGTATTTGCAACTGCAGAACCCCCAGACCACTCCAGAGCTCTTTTCAGGCCACCCGCTTCTCCAACAGTGCCAGCACGAGTTCTGAGCCTTGCTTGGCCTCTTCCAGCAGCCCAGAGACCTTCTGGGTCATCTGTGTGAGGACAAGATTTGTCATTTGCTACTCAGCAGGACACAAGGTGCCAACCGCCATCCACCCCATGTATCTTGTTCATGGCAAAGGGAGGAGATGCCCAGGCACAAGGGATCTCAGGGGCTTCATCTCTGTCCCACCTCACCCCCACCACCAGGCCTGGGGCACACGCACAGCCCCTGCTTATTACCACAAGCTTGAACTTCTCATCCGTTATGTCTTTGAGGTTGATCATGACATTGAAGTAAGCTCCAAACACTGCTGCTTCCAGCATTTTGGCTCCCACCTGGGAAAAGACAGGCTTGCTTGAACCAGCTCATGAACCAGCACTGCCAGACAGTGCTGCAGAATGGGAGATCCATACACTGCAGGACTCCCACCCTCCACCACCCAGCAGCACTTTCCAATCTGTTGGCATTCTCAGGAAGCGGCTCAGGCTGTGGGGAGCATTGCCACACAGGACAGGAAACTCTGGCAAAGGCTGGTGGATGTCAACTCTCCTACAAGGAGCTTTCTTTGCA
This sequence comes from Sclerurus mexicanus, assembly GCA_013396755.1. NCBI lineage: Eukaryota > Metazoa > Chordata > Aves > Passeriformes > Furnariidae > Sclerurus > Sclerurus mexicanus. The sequence goes on along the minus strand of VWZF01000213.1, from coordinate 6,056 downwards.
AGCTGACAAAAAGTTAGTGGGTGGAAACCACTGGCCAGTTTGGGAAGCATGGCTGGAGTGATGCACTCTGTGGGTCAGGACATGAGGGCACACATTGCAGGACAGTGTGGGAGCCATACCTGGATGTCAGATTTGCAGGCCAGGTTGCAGTGTCGTGCCAGCTCCTTCAGAGCAGGCCAGAGCCCACTCACCTTCTCTGCCAGGGCATAGGGCACCCTCACGGCCGTCTTCAGCCCCTGCTGCATGGCAGCTGTGCGTCTGGGAGTGGGGACAGCCCTGGGCTGAGTGATGGGTGCCTGTGCTGCCCCACTCTGGCAGTCCCCACCAGCCCAGCTCACCTCTCCCGTTCTTCAGGGGTGCTCTTTGGCAGCTTCATGGCTTCCTGCAGGCAAAGAAAAGCAGGTTTGCTGCTGTCAACAAGATCATGCCTTGCATCTGGGACTAGGGCACACCCCAGAGCTCCCATGCTCTTGCAAACCTCCTTTGGGTGATGATGTCCCCTCCCCTGGCCCTGGCTTTAGCATGCCTGGAAGTGCTCAAAAAACGAGTAGACATATGGTTTAATGACCAGTACTCAGTTGAAGGCTGGACTTGGTGACCTTGGAGGTCTTTTCCAACCTTAACAATTCTGTGATTCTAAGGTCACAGCCCTGCTCCTAAGGATACCAGAGCACAGTGATCCCAGCCCTCCTCCTAGCTGGAAAGCTCCCCCCATTTCCCCATAGGATGTCTGCCTCTGGTGGGACCTCACCATGTAGCTGCTGAAGGCACGGGAGTCAGCATCAACCATGGCCACCAGCTCATCCATGGCCTGGTGGAATGGGGGGATCAGCTTCCTCATGATGGGGTCCAGGTCCTCAAACTGCCGCTTCCCGTAGCTCATCAGCCCAACCATGCTGCCCAGCGCTGCTCCCTGCCAGGGCACGGGCGAAAATCCTCCAGCAGGACACAGTGCCCACCACCACCACCATGCTGGCTCCCCTCAGGGGCTCCACAGAACCAGTGGACCACCCAGGACTCCCCCTTGGTGTGGGGCACATACCAGGGCACCCACAGCTGCAGACACAGAGCCTCCTCCTGGCGCTGCCGACCTCCCACCGACTGCCCGCACGAAGGTGCCCAGTGGCTTGGCCACCAGCCCCCTGTCCACCTCTCCTGCCTCCACCAGGTACCTGCAGCACAGCAGCCCCAAGTTTAATGCCCCACAGGTGCAGAGACACCACCACCAGCACCCAGATCCTTCTCAACCAGCACTTCCCTCTCCAACAGGTTGTCATCAACCCCATGAATGAGAAGGGGGCTAACCCAGAAAAAAACAGCATGAGGGCCAGGAAGAGGACTGGAACCCCGTGGAGACAGTGGGGGAACACATATACTGGTGGTCTGGGGGGTTGCTCTGCATTAGACAGGGTGAGGTCATGCAAATGGCATTCGGTGGGACAGAAATACCTGCAGCCATGTCCCAGGGGGCATGACAAGGACCTCACTTCGTGGGTGGATTTCCCTTCCCTTCCCCCCACAGACACATTTCGCACCAGCTGCTGCATCACAGCATCTCTCCTCAGAGAGAAACATGTGAGCCAGAGGCAGTGAAAGTTGCCACAGGGATGGAGGAGGGAATTTAACAGTCAAATCTGGCCACAAAACCCTCTGCCTGCCTAAGTGACCTGGAGTTCCCCCCCCACCTCCACATTCACAACCATCAGCATTTGGGAGCAGGGACCAGCCCCACACCCTCACAACACCCAGCAGAGATGTCCCCTGACATCTCTGGGTGTGAAGAGGAGCCACTGCTCCCAAAACAAGCTGAGTGGAGATGCCGGCAGCAGGATCCCCCCATTCAGGCAGGGATGGGCACCATGATACGAAGCAGGATGGGGGTTCCTACTCGATGATGCGCTCCCGGGGGTGAAACGGAGATAGGGAGTCCAGGCCCAGCCGACTGACCACCTGCAAGGAGCAGCACCGCTGAGTCAGCCCAGTCGAGACAAGTCCTGCTGCATCCTCATTCCCTGCTGCTAACTAACAATGGGTGAGTCAGCACTTAAACAGGGTTATTTGGGCCACCACCCAAGGAGAGGATAGTTGGCACCACCAGCCCATCCCAGACTTGGGGGCAGTGTATACGCTTACCTATGAACGCCTGGAAATTGAACTAATAAATCATTAGCTTGCTCTTATCTAGCATGTTCCCCACAGGCTGGAAAAGTCCCTCCCCCTTGCAGTGGAACAGCAGAGCCCTGTCTCCTGGTTTCCAGCTCACACCTGTCCTGAGATGGCTTCCCATAGTGCCACACACTGTCCTTGAGCTCTGAGGACACCTCCTTCCCCTCCTGGTCTCCATGAAGGCAAGACAAGATGGGCAGCTGCTGCCCACACTCTGTCCTCGTGGCTTGGGGTCCCTGCTGCCTTCAGCATCCTCAGGACAATAAAGCAACTTGTCCCACTCACTGCAAACGCACAAAACCCTCCCTGAAAACAAGTGTCAAGCCTGTGGCCTGAGTGGTCCCAGTCTCTGCTCAATGCCACTTTGGGAGCTTAAAGGGATGGATGTGTCTCTCTCATGCTCCCACCCTTGTGTTGGTACCAGGAGGAGTCATGTTACCAGCCTGATCTTCTGTTCCTCCTCCAGGATGAAGAGTTTTTCTTTTTTCATGTAAAACTCAGCTGCATCCAGCATGGCCTTCTTGGGAATGAGTCCCACCAGCTGGGACCCCACCACAGGGAGATTCAATGCCTGCAAAGGACATCAGAAATGTGACTATCCCCAGAGCCCTGCTGCCGCTACCACCCCAGCCTGGTGGTCCCCATCCCTTCCCAGGACATGGAAAGCTCATGGAAAAGCCTTCAGTGGAGGAGCTGAGGGCAAGCAGCAAGTTGCTGAGCTACTGGGGTTTTCATGCCATTCAGCACTTCGGCTGAGCTAAGCATGAGATAAAGCAGAACCGGATCTGGGGATGAGGAGAAAAACTTGGGAGGGAGACATCCCTTGTGAAGCCCCCACTGGAACAAGCACCCTATGCCACCCACCTCCGCATCCTGGCAGACCTCCTCGTAGACAGTATGGAGCGGCATAGTCTCAAAGTCCAGCAGGTTCATTGAAACCTGGGCTATATTCTCCTCCTCCAAATACCACCCGATACCCTGCACCTTCTTCAAGCGCCCAGGCTGCCAACAACATTCACATTCAGGTCAAGGCCCAGGAGGCGAGCGGGTGAGTGGGTCTGCTCCTGGCGTGCCACCAGCATTGGGGTACCTGGTCAGGGCCGCGCCCCTGCTCACGGATGTTGAGGGCGATGCGGTGAGCTAGCTCCTTGGTGCACAGCAGGTTGATGTTGTACGCGATAAGGAAGGTCCGGGCACCCGTCACCGTGGCCCCCCACCGGGGGACAAAGGTCGGAGGCCCAAAATCAGGAGCCCACTCTGGTTTTGCAAGCTGGGGAGGAGGGAAGAGAGGGTGCAGGCTGGCACCATGGAGTGGCACAAGCGACCATTCCAGGGATGGCCTCTCCCTCCCCAGGCAGAATCTGTCATGACCACCTCCATGTTCAGCAGCACCCAAAGTGTGTCACCAGCTCCTCTTGGTGCCCCCACCACCCTCCCTGAAGCAATGTACGGCTCAGCTCTGCCCAACTTGTGCCACGTAGCCAGGTGCTGCCAGGCTCACCTTCTCAGGGAGCGCCTCGTACTCCCCAGCACGGATGGAGGGCAGGGCTTTCCTGCTCTCCTCCCGTGCTGCCGCTCCGTACAGGTAAACTGCAAGACAGAGCCAGGGCTGAGCACCACTGGGCAGGGGCTGGGACTTTCTCCAACCCACGGAATTATTCAGGGTGGGATGGAATGAGGAGAAGCTCCTGCCTCTGCTCACCAGGTACCCCCAGCTCCTCTGCCAAGCGCTGTCCGAAGATGTGGGCGCAGGTGACACACTCCTCCATGCTGACGTTCATCACTGGCACGAAAGGGCAGACATCCAGAGCCCCCATCCGTGGGTGTTCACCTGGTGGCAGGGCAGATATAGGGATGGGAGTTGGGAAGAGCAAACAGACAAGGAGGGAGAATGGTCCTTTCCCAGACTATTACAGACTGGACACAGTTGCTCTGAGGAAATTATAGAATCACAGAATAACCTGAGTTGGAAGGAACCCACAAGGATCATCAAGTCCAACCTCTGGCCCTGCACAGGACACCCCAGCAATCCTAACATGTGCCTAAGAGCATCATCTAAACACTCCTTGAACTCTGTCAAGCTCGAGGCTGTGACCACTGCCCTGAGGAGCCTGTTCCAGTGCCCGACCACCCTCTGGAAAAGTTGTGTTTGTGGCAGCAATGTCTACCCGGGCCAGGGACAGGAGGCATTCAGCCTTTCTGGACTGGGAGGATGAGCAAGAGCTTTGCTCCCACCACCCATCTATCCCAGCATCACTTCTGGCTGCAGGTGGGGTGAGGTGCCATGCATGGTCACCAGCAGCTGGGATGCTCCACTCCAGAGCAGCTCCTGCGCTGCCCCCACGCTCACCCTTGTGTTGGCTCATGTCGATGAGCTGCCCGGCCACTCGGGCCGCGCTCAGTGCCCCTTCGACAACAGCCTCAGGGGACCCCACGAAGGTGTAGACAGTGCGGTTGGTGGAGGCTCCTGCATCCACGTCCAGCAGCACACAGCCCGGTGTCTGGGAGATGGCCTGTCCCACCGCATCGATTACCTGCCAGACAGTGGACAGGAGCAAGGCAGCTGAGCTGACTGGGTTCCCACCACGGCCGCAGCCTTTCAAGGGAGGGGACATCTTCTTCTCAGCTCCCCCCCTTCCCACTGGTGCAGGGGTTGAGGATGATCAGTGGGGATGCAGCCCTGTGCTGCAGAGGGTGCAGAATCCAAAGGCACGAGTACGCCACTCCCACCTAGGGGCTTTGGGGTACCCCTGGCTCCCAGCAAGCCCCAAACTTGCTGTGGTGGGGGAGGGACACCCAACTGCTACTGCATGTCAGAGAGCACCATCACAAATCGCTGTTCCTGAGGATACAGTCTCCAGCCAGCTTTCCAAACAGATTTGGCTCTGCAAAACCTGTTCCCTGGGGGAAGCTGTGTTTTTACAGCCATTTTGGGTTTGCTGAAGTTCCCTGCCCCTGGCAGGGCCAAAGTTCAGTCTAGGGCAGATGCCCAGGACACATTCCATTAACCCAGAGAGCGTCCTTTGGCACAACTGCAAGTAATATTTCTCTATGGGGGTATCCAGACCTCTCCAAGACCTGGTGCTACAGCAATGGGCAGGCAGTGGCAGAGGGAGGTCTGAACCCCCACTTCTCACCAAGGTGCCAAAAGGAAGCCGAGGCTGCCTTTAGGCATTTTTGGCACTAGCCAGGCTGTGAAAGGCTCACAGCATTTCAAAGGAGGCACGGCAGGGTCTGGCAGTGGGTACTGCTCTGTGGAGGGAAACCCAGCTGTCAGCACCACCCATCCCTCAGCCCTTCCACGCACTCCCTCACCTCTTTGTTATTCCCCTCTGAGAAGTTGGGGACGCACTCCACCAGCTTGGCCATGGTCCCAGGATCTGCCTGCACCCCGCAGCTTGGCTCTTCGCACGCTGTGGGTTTCCTGCCCTTTCCTGTCCCACTGTGGAGCAAAAGCCTCTCAAGCACCTAACCTGTTGCCTCTTTCCCAAGCCAGGGTTTCTCATTAACTGCATCGATCTGTGGCCAGGGGACAGAAAGGGGCTTGGATAAACACCATGGTACTTGCCCTGCTGTGCCTGAAGCAGCTCCAGGCACAAGAACTCTGCGTGGTCACTGGGGCCAGCCGGCAGCACTAATTACTCATTCTCACCAATTCATTGTGCCAAGAAGGTGATGCTACGTGAAGAAAAGGATCTGCTGAACTCATCAACATGCTGTGCCTACTGGATAGGACAGGCACTGCTTCTCGTAGAGGCACCGGCACCCCCAGTGCAGGCACTGGGTAAAACCCATCACTGTGAGCAGAATTCGAACCTGAGCAGAGAACAGAGAGCCCCTATTGGATTTCGAGTCCAACACCTTCACCCCTTGGCCATCACAGCCCCAGC